>JAQMYG010000038.1:15006086-15017773 GCA_030014215.1 Clariallabes teugelsi | reverse complement strand
CTAACAGCAGGAATAACAGAGGGGACGGGTTATCGGGGCGGGGGTGGGGCTTGTAGGACGACTTTCACACACACACAATAACGGAATGACTGTTGTCTGTCTCACGGATTACAAAAATTGTCTGAATAATGGCTTACATTTCCATTTTTGAAAATATAACTAAATAACTGAGAACTTGAATGGCGGACCTAATGTCTTATTTAACGAGATTCCTCGTTACTTTGTAACGTGTTACACCCAGCACTGTCAACATCTCGCTCGTTTATCAAGTGAAAAGTTACTTATGCTTACACGATTGTCCGTGACCTAAAATAGAGAGATTTCACTGCAATGAAGATATTGCACTACAGAATACGATTAAACGAACCAAAAAAATTAATGCTGGAAATTTACATGTTTACAGAATAATATATAAATCACACAGGAACAACACAGGTATAAAATAAAAGTGTAAACTGTGAGGTATAAAAAATAGAAAAATACATATAGTGTAAAAAATATGGTGTGTGGGTGTGGCAGCAGCATGATTGAATATGAGGTATAAGAGTATGTAGTATTTCGTATGAAATTATAAGTATGTCAGCTCAGTTTGGTCGTCCAAGTGCAAGTTAGTCCACATTTTTGTGCAGATGTGTGCAAACAAGAAATTAGCAAGGTGCCAGTAATGTGTTTAATTATGACACTGATGTATCTACAGTAGGGTGTGTGTGTGTCGTAAAAGAGAAAAAATCAGGTCTGATCAGTTTAATCCTTTGTAGTGTTCTGGTTGAGAACCAAAATAGGCAACGGAAAGAAGCTCCTTCTCAGTCTCTCTATGTTGACTCTCAGGTAGCGGAAGCGCTTTCCTGATTGCAACAGAGAGCAGTCCATTTTTGGGGTGGCTGAGGTCCTTGACTATCTTCCTGGCCTTGGTCCAGCACTGCTTGCTGTATATTGAGTGCAGGACAGGGAGCTCGGTGTCACCACCCTCTGTAGAGCTCGTCTGTCCTGCATGGTGCTGTTCCCAAATCAGGTTGTGAAGGTTCCAGTCATAATATTCTTTACGGTAATGTATGTATGCTTCCGTTTTTATGTGCCACCCGGCACATCGGGCAACATAAATATTTGTTGTTTCTGTGGAATTTATTGGTTCTGTGGTTGGGTTGCCAGCTCGACATTTGATTATATCTGAGCACTTGGGGGTGAAGGACCTTGCTCCAACACTGGTAACCCCCGGCAGTGTCGGGGCTCAAACCGGGGACCTCCTGGTCAGCAGTCCAACACATTATCCACTGAGATACTTTAGTAGACAGTCAAAAGTCCAAGGTGGTAGAGACGCTGCCAGGCCTTCTTCACTACAATGTTGATGGTACTGTACAGGACAATGACAGGTCCTGGGTGACGTGAACACAGAGGTACCAGAAGCTGTCCACTCTGTCCACTGGGGTCCAATCAATTGGGGGCTGGTAGTTCCTCTCTTGTTTTGTGCTAAGGATTTCAGATGTCTTACAACCAGACATATGTTGGTCTCCTTTAACTCAATGAGGACGTCAGACTCCTTTACAGACCATAAAAATAGTAGAAATTGATACTCAGAAACACATTGACATTGATCAGCCCAGAGGTGTGAGGCTCCCTGTGGATGATGTCTGCTTTTTGACATGGCTGTGGAACTGTTTGGAGACGGGGCACAAGAAGATATGTGGCTGCGGTGTTTTTTGGCAGATCAGTAATTAAATTGATTGTTATTTGTGGCTGGCTCGGTGAGGTTTGGACAGTGGTTCCAGTAGACCTGTGGGCAGATGATGAAATGTTCTTGACTGCGTATATATTTTGACAAGGCAGTATTATTAAATGTGAATGTTAGTTGCATTTTTGAGACATGGGCTCATTGTTCTGAGCCTTATCATATTTTTCTCATCCATAATCTCTTAGTGAATAGCTGTTATGATAAAGGCTGTTGGGAGAATGGTTGAGATTCAGTGGGATTCTCATGGATTTGGGATAGATTCTGAAGCTTAGTTGTTCCACCTAAGAACTTTTGGTTCATCCATGAAAAACGGAGGTGAGAAGAGAAATTAATGAGATAAAGCCTAAAATATACATGTAAAATAAAGTCCCAAAACCTTTTATAATGAGGTGTTATTATAGGGTCCGAGCCCGGTATCCTTTTTCTCCACCTAAATTTATGTAGATAGCTAAAAGCCTGGAGAAGTGGTGACCATCTGGAGGAGTGATGTATCTCAATTCTTTTTCGTGGCATTTTTGTGCAATTGGCTTCCATACAGTTACTGTTGCACCTAGTGCTCAAAAATGGGAACGGCAACAAGCACAGAAATCATTCTGCCCAGTGCTCAAGCGAGAAGAATGGTTCAAGGGCTTGCCAGTTTGGGCTGATACAAAAATAATCTGCAGCCACTAAGATCTTGTGTCAAATCAGAATTAAATGTAATCAAAATGCAGTCAATGTCTGTGATGTACTACTGTATGAAGTACAGACCTATTTTGATTGTCCTATACAATGCAACATTTGGGAGACAGAAAGGACAGAGGGATTATGGAATAAATGAAAATTGTGCGTCAAAGACTGGGAAAATGTGTAGTGAAATGTGTCTGGCAGCCCTGGTTAATGATATTAGTGCTATTTTGTCCCACACACAGGACGCACATCTGCTGTAACACTCAGTTGAACATATGTATGTCTATAAATGCTAAAACGTTTCTGCCAGACTGTATACTGGATGACTGTATTATGTCGACTATCAGCTATCACTCTATAGCAGCTTGTTACATGAAGTGCGATAGGCTCTCAAATGACTTTTATTTAACCTATGTTGTTATTAATGTCATCCTTTCCAATGAGCCGCACCTGGTGTGCCCTTCTGACGTAGAAATAGCCCTGCAAGTTGAATTGCAATGTACACAGAGATAAGCCCACCACCCTTTAACACACTGATCCATCCCCCGTTAAATCTTCGTTTATGACTTTATGAATTTTCCTGAGGACGCATTTAAGCATTAATCTTTTAAACGTGTTATTTATCCATCATTTCTATTTTTCCTAATATTTTCAGCGATTATGTATTTTGTTGACTCAGTATGTTTGTTTCAGAACTGTAAAAAAAAATAATAAAAATCAAGGTGAATTATATCCACTGCATCAGAAATTTGTTATTTTATGATGATTTTAGTTATACTGTAGAAACACTGCAAACATTATAAACTCTTGTCAAATTCACTTTGATTCATTTAAAAAGGAAAAGTTGGAATGCACTGCCTGGCCAAAAAAAGTCGGACACTCTAATATTCTCTTGGACCCCCTTTAGCTTTGATTATGGCACGCTATATTGCTATGGCACTGTCTCAACAAATTTATGCAGTGTCATAACTTTTAGTTCCGTACAGAGTTGCATTCATTTTTGGCCGAGTTCTTGTATTGATGACGGGAGTGGAAAACCATTCCACAAAGTCTTCTCCAGCACATCCCAAAGACTTCTATAGGGTTAAGGTCTGGTCTGTCTGGTGTAATTTATGTATGAAAATGATTTCCTCATGCTCCCAGTTCCACTCTTTCACAGTCAGACTCCGGGAAGATGTTTGTGCCAACTCAGTTGATGTGATTAACCTTTTATGCAGTACATTCAGGTCGTCAGCTGTTTTGATTTTATTGCCGCATAACGCTAAGCCTAGACCTGACCAACTGAAGCAATCCCAGACTACAACACTGTACAAGTCAAGTCACGTCAAGTCACGTCAAGTAGGCTTTTATTGTCATTCCACCCGTATACTGTACTGAACAGTATACTGTTGCATCTTGCACTTGCAAGATGTGTATAAACGGTGGGGTTAGTGTAGTCAGCAGGTCAAAAACGGCGGGAAGTTTTGAAGAGAAGCTCCCACTTGTGTTATATATCTTCACCTCTGCATATTGACAAATATGCATGTCAAAACAGTTGGCGGAATATAAATGCTATCTGGAATTTTTTGATTTAAAAAAAAAAAAAAATCAGTGGTTCTTAGCTCCGGTCCTGGAGGACCATTGCCCTGAATGTTTTAGTGCTTTCTCTGCTTCCAGCACACTTGATTAATTAACAGTCATTCCATGATTGAAGTGGGTGTGGTAGAGGAGTGGTCCTCCAGGAATAATGTTAAAAACCTCTGGTTTACATTATGCAAAACTGTCCGATTTAACCCTCCTGTTGCCCCCTACTGAAACCCCTCCGGTAACACACATACAGTAATATGTAGGCAAGTGTGTGAACTAATACGTTGTGAATCACAATGTCGCAGGTTGACTACACCAACGCATAGTTAACAGCAAGTATTTAGCTTATTTAATTGATTACTCTTTAGGCAGTCCTGTGTATTTATAAGTTTTACATAATTGCAAGGGGTTACCACAATGCAGACGAAACAGGAAATACTTGCAGAACCAAATATTATTTCTCAGAGCATTTATGGAGTGTTGTTAACAACAGGGGAAGAATCCAGGGGAAAATGTATTATAGTAGATCTGCCTATGTGATGCCACAATATTTTTTTCCTGTGAACCCAGAAACACAACACAGCTCATGGGAAAAATATAGCAGGAATTGTGTGTATACCATTATTCAAGCCAACCTTCTAAGCAGAATATTTGAGCACCATCAGCAAATATAAGCAGAGATAACGAACAACCTATATCCCCTTTTCCCCCTATAACATTGTAACTCTTTAAGGATTATTATTTTTATTTTTTTACCAAAAAAGGTAAATTATATTATACAGTAGATGAAGAAAACAAGAAGGCCTGAGAAAGTTTTGAGGAACTCTCTGATGGCTTGCTATTGAACTGTGCTGGAGGTATTTATTGGCTGGTGTTCGTGCAGCTTTAAGAGAGACCCTCCTTAGTTGGGGAGCGCTACTCCCCTGGTGCAGCATAGCTGCTCCAGCTTGGCATAATGAGGGCACAGCTACGCACTCACTCCTCCCCACCTGTCCTGTGGGAGTCTCCTTACATCATGTGACATGCGCAACATCCCATATTTTCTGCCCTCCATACTGATCAAGTGACCTCTCTAGCATTTCTATGTTACCTAATATTGTCAGTGATGACATATGATGTGGACTCAGTGCTCTACATTCTGGTATATTCAGAAGGCAGCGCGTGCCATAGTGCATCCATAGTGCATACTATTGCTTTCCTAGTTTGTAGAGTTCTATATGATTTGAGTTAAATATGATGTTTCCCAGTTTGCATGCTGACAGCCAATAATATTCTAGCTGAAAATGTAATGCATTATACACTATATGTAAAAAGAAATCTGCAGAAAGTCAGTTAGGGTTGAGAAGGTTTATTACAAAACAAAAACGGTTAAAACTAATTTAAATAAGTAAAAATATATATTTAGAGGAAATGATTTCAGTAGCTTTGTATCCGCATTTTAGGTTTTAACAACAAACCTTACTTTTATACTACTAACTATACGTTTAAGTAGGGTTGCCAGGTCTTTGACTTCTTACTAGAATACACTTTTATGATTGTTTATACAATCCACATGTGCTTTATTTGATATTTGTTCAATTATCGCTACTTGCTCATTTTCACAAGCAAAGGCAAAACAATAACGTAACACTTTTATTTTATTTTTTAAAGTAATGCATTTTGACGTTCAAATTTTGCCAATTCTACTTGCGCATTAATGCAAAGTCAGAAAAACACACTTTAAAATGTAAAATTCTAAATAATTGTTCACAGTACAACATAGACAGTGGCATTAAACCCTTAAGAATATATTTCAGTGCTGCACAGTTGGTCCTAAAAAAATACAAATCTAAATCGCATGTGCAATTATATAATCTGAAAACGCTGCAATTTATTTCACATAATATATGCACAGCCAGGAATTTATGTAGAGTTTGTCTGTAATTTAAGTACTTGTTTATTTTTTAAATAATTTGATGAGGTGATAAATATTGGCGGACATCCTCTTAACGAGATCATCTGTCCCATTATTTGCTGTTAGCTTATATAAATACGTACGTGGAATACATTTAATGGTCACATATCACAGTTAAAATCACATTAGCAATACTGTATGTGTCAAAATCTTTTTATTAAATTGTGCAGTTTACTTATTTTGATTAGCGGTGCCCCAGTGGGTGAGTTCAAATCCCATTAAGACCACGCAGATACAGTTGGGTCCCTGAGCAAAGCCATTAGCCCACAACTGCTCAGCTATCCTGTTGTTAAGTGTAAGTTGCTTTGCATAAAAGCGGAAGTCAAATAAGCAAATGTAAACGTCCATTTTTAGTGGTAGCCATTCAGTAAGAGTGTGACTTAATCATTCAGTCAGTTAGTGTGATAGAAAGTCCTTTAAACTGCCTGCTTTGTGATAACATTCCATAATTCAGATTGGTGTATCAGTACCTTCGAAGCACACAACATAAGCAATGTATGACTCTCGACAGAACTCAGTATCCCATAGTCTGACTGGAACTGAAATCTGTCTACAGTTCTGTGGACGTAAGCTGAGCTGTAGTCTGACTTTGGCGATCAGACTACAGTTTTATGTATCTGTATGTCATATACCTATTTTTATTATTTTTTTTATATATTATCACCAACCATGGATTATGAGTTGCTTAATTTTTCATTTTATTTTCTGTTTTGTCTCTTCTTTTCCTGGCTGCTAAAATGGCTAAGGTTGAATAACACAGGAATGCTGTAAAAGATCATGATTTGTGACTCCTCAAAGAAAGGAACAAAAGAAGGACAGAAAGAAATCGTAACGGAAGGACAATCATGCAGATTCCATTAAATAGAAAACATTTTTGGAAATATAGATTAGAAATAAACCTCATAAATACCAAAAATAGTACAGAGTATTGGCATTGGTTGATGTGAGAGATTGGCAGGGGGTTGGGGCAGTGAGTACCCTCAGTGGGGGAGTTCCGGTGAAGAAGAGACACAGTCAAGCCAGATCATCTATGTGCTGCTGGTGCCATATGGATACATCCACACGATACATCCACTCACTTTCATGCCTGATTGCCCGGTCTGAGAGAGCAGAAATAATACACTAGTATGATGAACCAAACCGAACAAGATCAAGTACATCAGGTGAGGCAGTCCCTGGGTCTCTTGCAAGACCTGGATTCTCTAGACAGCTGTTAGCAACCAGATACTATTAAGCATGAGCTAAGTGACTAGTGGACACGGGGTTCTTTGATTCACTAATGAGTGTGAGTTTTGGATGTATAGGTGTTTATATAGAGCTTTTATGTATAACTTGTCTGATCCTCCTTTCTTCCTCAGGTTCACTCAAATGCATTTCCTTTTAAGTTCCTTATTATGCTTTCTTATTTTAAGGGAAGCACACATGTCACATTTGATAACACCAACATAATAAAAAACAACAATAAATCTCAATCTAGTAATAATATTACATTTACATTATATAAGGGCAGCACGGTGGCATAGTGGTTAGCACTGTGGCCTCGCACTTCCAGTGTCGAGGGTTTGATTCCCGTCTTGGGTTTGTGTGTGTAGAGATTTCATGTTCTCCCTGTGCTTGGTGGGTTTTCTCTGGATACTTTGGTTTCCTCTTACAGTCCAGGATTCGGTAACCTTAAACACTCAGAGTCATTTGGACCAGTTTCCCATAGAAAAGAAAACACCAGGAGCCCCTTTGACATATAAAATGAAGATAACACTGCATATATCATTTTTTTACATTTATGCTATGCATAAAAAAAACTATAGTGTGTTTATGAAATCGATGAACTGCTACAGAGAAAAATGAAATTTTATTACTGCATGCAACAAAAACATTTTGAACATTGAGACGCTGGTTTGAAGGTTACTTTCAAATAAACTACTCAATATCTATTTATGTCCTCCTCGTGTTTATGAAATGAAAAGCCTTAAATTATCTAGCTGCAGCAACGCAAAAATGCTGTCTGCTTCTGTGTGCCGTCATCCTTTTATCATGTGGACTGGAGCGTGCAGTCAGCTGTCAATCTGAATAAAAAAAGGACTCCTATTTATAGAAATCGCGTGCATATCAGTGGTTGTGACGCCCAATTTAAGCGACCAAAAAAATTTAACACTTTTTATTTTAATGTTACAAGATCACCATAATTTTTTAATTTAGAACTATATATTTTAAAAAAAACTAAGAACTAAACTAAAATTAATTAAAATTAAATATTCATTCAGTTTTCCAAAGCCACAGGGAGCCGCAGCAGAGGGATGAAAGAGCCACATGTGGCCCCGGAGCCGCGGGTTGCCAACCCCTGCCACAGTCCAAAGATATGTACTGTAGTTCGGTTTATATTATTTTTTGACTATGGCTAGTTTGAGACAGCAAGTCTTAATCTATAATTAAAAATAATATGCTTTCCCTGGCTACGCTAAGGATAATACAAACCACCCATGAAACCTTTTTTTAAAATATATATCACGTACTGTATACAATCATACCAGCATATTTGAACCCCAAGATACAGTATTTGAAAAACCTGTTATTGCTTTGATGGTGCAATTAATCCATTACATGTTTTAAATAAATTGTTGCTGGTCACATCAGTTTCTAGTGTTCAGTCAGATCAGTCTTTAGGGCTTAAAAAAACCTCCAGTGAGCAGCAGATAGAAACACTTCATTGCCAAGAGAGGTCCAGAGACAACATCCAGACTGGTTTAGATGGTCAGAAAGCCTACAGTATCTTAGATAACCACTCTGTACAGTTGTGGTAAGCAGAAAAGAATCTTCCAGCTCAGAAAGAGCAACACTTTGAAGCTCTTGGGTGAGGGTCTACAACAGCAGAAGAGCGCATCAGGTTCTACTTCTGTCAGCCAAGGACAGAAAGCTGAGGCTGCAGAAAAGACTACAGAGTCACCAAAACTTGACAGTTGCCGAGCGGAAAAACAGTCTAGACTGATGAATCTCCATTTATGCTGACTTGCGTAAATGTAAGGGGTGGAATTTGGTACCATCTGTACGGAATGTGACACCAACAGCGTAGCAAAGTTGATAGGGGCGTTGGTGGCACAGTGGTATTCTCATCTGCCATGCTGAATGTCCAGGTTTGATTCCCACACACTGGATGCAGGGCACAGTACTGGTCAAAAGCCTGACTAAAAATGGTAGTGTTGCGTCATGGAGGGTATCTGGTGTAAAATCAGATGGTCCACTGTGGGAATTCTTTAATGGGAAAGAACAACAACAGCTGTAGCAAAGCTGACAAGCCTATGAAAAAGCACTGGTTGTAGATCAATGACTATAGTTTTCTAAACATGAACCAGCCTGCCTTCTGTAGTGGCTCTCGTATTGTGGCAAATCACATGCATTTATATTAATTACTGCATTTAGCCGCTCACGAGACCAAAAACAAGCTACAGGATAGAGATATTAGTCACGGACGGAAAGTGTTTTTACGTATTTTTCATTTTACTTACCTTCTCTTGTCTGATTAGGGAAATGAAACATTTGTTAAATGAAAATTTATGGTGAAAACAGTGCTTAAAGCCAAATAGACATTTATCCTGCACCATGTTGAATTTATTTAGAGTGGTGCTACTCAAAAGTAGAAATGTGATCTGGCACTACGAAACTAAGCAATCAATATGAATTGTCTTATTTATAGCCATAAACTACCAGAGGTGATTCCATAAACTGTGGGCGCTCAGAAAAGAAAATGTAAAATAAGATTACACAAGGCCTACAATCTAAATATTATGCATGGGGTTAGTGGGTACAACACTTACACATACATAAATATATATACTATATATACAGTATATGATTGTTACATATTGCAGGTTTGCTTCTTAGGACTCATTACAAGCCACATTGTTCAATTTATTAGTTTTTTTCGTCAAATAGGGTTTGCATGTCATGACAGTTTAAACTGATATTAACAAAAGACTTTTACTGACTCTAATGTGGATGCATCTGTTCTCTGAGACAGCATGCAATGTATTGCATGCCGTACATGCAACCATATATTCATTGAGAGCCCCTTCTACTACGCCGAGTCTTTTGCCTCCTTGAACTTAGACTTAAGGCTCTTTACTATATTGCATCCACACTACAGCCTTGTTTGTTTATGGCCACCTTTTTGTCATTTCTTTTGTCATCTCAATTTCTGAAGGTTCCTTCAAGATTTGCTTGGCCAGGCTCATTTTCCCAAATAACTACTAAATCAGCGATTTCACTTTACCTCCACTGATTACTTTTTCCGCTGTCCTCCACAATCCTGTCCTGTAGTTTTGCCACTGTAAACTAATCAGTGTTACATTTAAAGGTAGCTGTTGTCTTTTATCTGTTTAAAAAAGTCATTTTAAGACCCTTAACCCTACAACCCTATACAGTCTCATACAACCGAGCCACTGCATACTGTACAGTGCCAGTCTCAAGCTTGGGTAGAAAAAGGAAGTTTCGCAACGGGATTTGATTTACAAGACCTGACTGGCATAAAACCCAAGTCAGGTCTTGTAAATCAAATGATCCAATGCGGCGCCCCTAGGATAAAAGGGATGAAGCCAAAGAAAATAAGAATGATAATTAAAGTCATTTTAGCATATCTCTTTGATATAGATTCAGATAAAATAAAGAAGCAAATAGGGCTTTGGAACAGAAATGGCAAGTTCACTAATGTTGTAAGTGGAACTTGAAAATTCTGTGTAAATTCTTACACAACAAGCTTAAGAGAAATCTGAGTTTTGGGGTAGGACGAGAGAGGACATGGGAAAACTCTTTTTCTCTAGGAATAAAATTATAAATAAAAATCTTTCATGTTCATACACCCGGTATTGCAAGGAGACCTGAACACTGCAGAAGGGAGAGCACTTCTACTATAACTAGATTGGTCTGGCCCGATGGATTTGTCAGACAGTGTGGGATGAGCCTGGGCTTGCTGTAGTTCAGACCTGTTGCTTTTCTGTGAGCAGATGAAGTATCTACCCCAGAGGAGCACTTAGTTATATAGGTCAACCTCCGGCAAGCGGGGCAAGAATTTATCATTAGTTGGCTGCTACAGCATGAAGTAGAAATCATTGAGCAGAAAGTGCTTTTATGAAACCGGCTACAATACTTGATGTATTTGCATATATTAAGAAGGAGTAGAGCGATGGCTTCAGCATAACCTAGAAAATATTAGACGTCTATCAGTAATTTATGTCTAAGAATCAAAAGTAAATATCACATCGAATGCTATGTTAAGCCTCGTAGATATCCTATGAGCTAGCCGCTTTTTTTTCTGTATTCTCTTCAAATGCAGAACAGAAAGGCTGAGTTTACACCTGTGCTGGAAACAGAGAGCGTCTGGAGTATTTTTCTGCATGTAGGTCAAATCTAAGCCCGCTTCCCTGAGAGCACTATGTATGCCAGGTAGGTTATAGGCTCTTTTAATATAAAGGGTGGCTTAAACATCTCCATCCACAGGCAGTTAAGATGCTGGTAATTTGAGCATTTGCTATAATTTTCAGTACTGTGCAAAAGTGCCACCCCTCATTTCTTCATATTTTGAGATATATTAACCAAATCTCCTTGTATGGTTTAATGTAGTCTTGAGGAGTTGTTCTCCAGGCTTCCTCAAAAGTAAAAGTCTTTAGCTTTTTTTTTTTTTTTTTGCTTTCACATTTTGCAGGTTTTGACTCTTATTTTCAGTCCAGTTTCAGAGGGATGCATTTCATTGTTTAAGCCTCACAGTCAATCATTCAAACA
>JAQMYG010000038.1:14995795-15006076 GCA_030014215.1 Clariallabes teugelsi | reverse complement strand
ATATATAAAACTTGAGGCATGAACCAGTGACAAACAGGTGCAGAGGATGACCGAGATCCGGCCGGTGATTAGTATACCGTTTTATATGTATATATGTTTTTTGTTTAATTTCATTCATCAGTTGAATAAGATGAAATGAGGTTGGCTCAAAAACACTTTGTCTATAGATCCAGACATCTGCACCACCCTATATATAAGTTTTATGCCCCATGTTCTCTATGCATTTGTTTCGATGCTGGCAGACACCTGCTTAAAGGAGCAGTTTGACAAGAATTTACAGTTTTTCATCACACATATCTAGTTAACAAATATTAATTTGTTTAAAATGTTTTTAGTTTAGGGTTGTGTTAAAAAAAAAATAACAACAACAACTAATCATAATTTTCAGAATAAGCGCATCATTACAGTAAACAAAGTATACAAAGAACAAATAGTTGCCCTTGGGGGCAGATGCTATTTACACCACTCTATTAATCACACCTGTTTAGGAATGGCAGAAACATTTAAAAGAGAAAGTGGAGTTTTGAGTACAGTTATTCAGTATTTACATTGAGCATATCTTACCATTATCATTCATATGCATTTAAGGCAAACGTACTTGGATACACGTACAGTATGTATCAAAACGTATCCTATGAAGGATCAAAACAATGCATTGACATTACGTGTTTGTGTTAGAGCAGTGAATGTACATACTGTAGGTGTATAATGCTTATTTTAAAAATGGGCCAGAGAAATCAGTTTGTTTGTAATGTTTTGTGACAGTCGGCATCCATTTATACTTGTTTTTACAGAATTTTTAGCGTTAACCTTTTTCAGTAAGCAACTTCACAGAACTCTTAGCCTACTTAGAATTTTAATGACATATTAATTGCATATTGATATCTCTAAGATTTTAGATAAGCACTTGAAGTAAAAAAAAAAGACGGATTTCATGCACAGATTTCATGTACCATCACACCCGCATGTGATTTCGGAGTGTGACTGTGGGGATTTCTGCTCATTTAGTGAGGTCAGGCACTGATGTTGATCGAGGCGGTCTGCCATGCGGTCTGCATTTCGGCTCACCTCATTGGTGTTCTGTGAGGTTGAGGTCAGGGCTCTGTTCAGGACACTCAAGTTGTTCCACTCCAACAATGTGGTTATGGTGCTCTCTTTGGTTTGGATATCTTATTGTCATTGAATGCAAATTGTCGCTTTATACAACTGTGTGCTTCCAGCTTTGTGCTGACATGTGGGCGTGGCAGTCAGGTGTCCACATACTATATGTATCTAGAGCAATATGGTGTACTTTATGCATACACTATTTCACTAAATGTCCATAGCTGTTAATATACAAAATCTAAAATATTCAAACTTGAAAGTGTATAAATATCAGAATGTTCTCTAATGTAAAATAATTTGTTTAGTTGCTTAGGCTTTAGTCGCATCAGAAATCCCCTGATCTGCGGTCAAGAAGAGAAAAACCCGTCTTATGTCGCTCGTCTCCAAACCGACTCTCCTTCACGTCCTTCCTCTTTGCCACGCTAATTAGGCCTTCTGCATACCTTAATTACGCCAAGTTCTATGCTAATGCTGTATTCCTGTGCGATTTGCTTGCCAAGTCTTGTAGACACTGGGCCTGATTTGCATTTCACAAAAGGGTTATTTTTATTCTTGGTTAAAGAAGGGGGGGGTGGGGGGTGGGATGGGTTAGACAGCGTAAGAGACAGAAAGCAAACACGGCGTGTGAGAGAGACATATTACAGAGGGAGTTAAGTGTAATAGGAAAAATGGATATTGTGTGTACGCTCTTGTATAAGCTTCAGTTTCTTTTAGGCAACCATGCGTTGACTGTGTGGAGTCTTAATTGTGGTGCCTGGTTCGTCTGGTTTCATTTCTTGAAAATCATTTCCTGTAGAGAGTACAGAGAGATGTCACGTATCCTTTCAGTGGAAGATATGATGCTTATCTTTTCGTTTCTTTCGGTCTCATTTATTCTTCAGCATATCAGCATCTTTCAACACCCGAGCAGCACCTGACAGTGAGCAACCGATGTCACTGTGAAGTGCCCTTTTCCTGACCTTTGACCTGCAGGGAGGGGGGTGGTGAGGTGTTGTAGCAGGAGGTTTAAAGGAGGGGAGGTTAATGATATCTCCTCCTGTCTCTGGGGCAGTGCTGCATGGCTGGCAAACACTGCATAGTAAACTCTCCTTATGGATTATTTAAGATGATGAGGAATCTGTGATGAAGGCAGACCCAACGTAAGTAAAGTTTGAACTCTGATAAGTTGTGTTGATAAATGTTGTGTATAGGTTGCAGGTATTGTGTGGCTAATATTCTGACATTTTTTATTGGTTGCGAATATTTTTAATTTTTATTTCAATTATCTTAATGGCAGGTGAATATTGTTGCAAACCTGGTGAGTAGTGTTTTTTTCTTTTTTCTTTCTTTTTTTTTAAAGTTTCATCAGAAATGCGAGGTTTTGCTGTGTGTGTGTGTGTGTGTGTGTGTGTGTGTGTGTGAGGCATAGTGCAGAAAGAAAAGCACTGTGAGGAACACGGTTCAGTGGCATCACCATGTTCTATTGATTTTTCACTGGAGATTGTTGTATCGGGCCTGTCCTCTAAAATCTCACATTTCCTTCAACCTCAGCACCAATCTGGCAGCTCATCAGCTCCATCAGCACTAATGTATGAGCATTAGCAGCCTCTTTTTTTCCAGCATGACAACTGGATTATATCCTTCTGACCGGAACATATTTAACTCTGAGCTTCTCTTGATGAAGATACTCACTTCCCAGGAATAATAATACTAATAATAATTATAAATAAATAAAAAAATCAAAGGTTGCGTAAGGAATGAACGCTGAAATGTGGAACCAGTGCATTTGTATTTTATATGGGGCAATAATTCTGAAACTTCAGCAGGGCGGAAATTGTTAGCTGTGTGTTTATAAAAATGTGTATCCTCTGGAAAGTTCTCTGGAAAATTGGATATTTTTAATAATTGCTGAATTTTCATTCTCTCCATTGTTGTCTTTGTACCTTCATTTTCTCCATCTTTTCTCCTCTCATGTCCTCATTCTCCTTATGTCACTCCTTTCACCTTCCCTCTACACCTCTCTTTCATTTCGTATGTTCATTCTCTCCCATCTCATCTCATCTCATGTCTCATCTGATCTTTTCCCTTACATTGCCCCTATCGTTGTTTTCCTATTGTTTTCTCTCATGTTGTTTCATCTCATTTCATCCCCCCCTCTCCTCTCCTCAGTATGCACCAGCAGTTTGCCGGCTATAAGGAGCAGGTGCGGCGGACAGCGCAGGAGCCTCAGCAGAGGCAGCAGGGCCAGCACAAGGATGATGCACCCACCTGTGGCATTTGCCACAAAACCAAGTTTGCCGATGGCTGTGGGAACATCTGTTCTTACTGCCAGACCAAGTTCTGTGCCCGCTGTGGGGGAAGGGTCTCTCTGCGCTCCAACAGTGTGAGTGTCCTCGGGTTTCCACTGGTTCTTCTGCTGGATGGAGCTCACATGTGTTATTTGACTGTTATGTGAATCTCTGTATTTGTCATTCCAACATTTTAAATCTTCAAACTGCACGTCATACTGTATCTCTGTCTGCTTTTGTTTGCTCACTTGTTTCTGATTACACCTGTGCCGGGTTTGTCTGCTACTTACAGTATGACTTTACCCACTGATGGGAGGACATTTAAGCACAGGAGAGGAAAGAAGTGTGAGCCAGACGGAAAGGTTAATTAGGCATTAGTCAGAGGAGATAAGGGCCTTGGTCACCAGGGGGTCACTGCATGCCCTTGCTGGGAGGCTCTGGCTGACGCGTCATCTCTACGGGGGGTATCAGTGCCACTGGCAGGGAAACCCCAGAAAGTGTGCCCCCCTCCCAGAGCCATGGTATTTACCTTCCTACCTTTTTATTCCCTAAAGCTTCTGTTCCTAAATCCAAAGTCTTAATTAGTGTGCTTCCATAATGATCTCGGCGCTGGAAGTCAAAAAACAAAACAGACAGCTTTGAACTATTGGGTTAGCTCACCCATTGAGGATATACAGTTTGTTTACAATAACAGAAGCGGTCAGGGTTCGATGTAATTATTAAACGCCATAGCTCACAGGCAAAATAGTCAGTGTGAGTTAGTTTAAAATTGAAGAATAACGGCACAAGTGGTGGTGTTAATCGAATGTGTTAATCCAGTGAAGGTAAGCCGATCAGCTGTCCTTGTCTATAGGTGATGTACAGTAGAGTCAGGAGCCCCTTAATGTGATCTGGGACGATAGCGTGCGTTCCGCTTATGGATGGGAGCGGCCTGAAGGTTAGCTTTGCCGAAAGGAGCGCTCCAAGTTTCTCTTGTCATCCTGGCATGTGCTATTAATGAGAGTAGTTGGCTTGATAATGGAGTCACTGGAGGCCTGAAGGTTAAACATAGAGAGCTGTACCTACTCAGTGTGATGGACTGTATAGTAGGAAACAGTAGCTAACAGCAATGAAATGCACTTAATAGCTCCACTGCTGGGGGTTGCAATAGACAACAGCCTGCAGTTAGCAGACACACAGACACTTAGAGATCTAACAAGAGAGCAGTCTGGCCATGTGTTGTTGTTGATTTATTTATTTTTTTATGTGTGTGTGTTTGTGTTTGTGTGTGTTCTTGCGCATCTGTTTGCATGATTGACGGATTATGATGTGTGCTGTGGACGACTCTGTAACGCTATTTCTATTTGCATTTCAGTGTGTGCATTAATTCGTCCGTGTCTTAGAAATAAAACGTGATATTCATACCATTATGGACACATGCACTGTTTTTAATTATCATTGGGATTCATTTTTGTGAACTTTTTGTGAAATGCTGAGTTGGGAAATTGCACGTTCTGTCGGTGGCAGCATGCCTTCAAATGCATTATTCTGATCAAGTCGAAAAATGATAGTGATTAGTGTTTTGGTAGCGATAAAAAGACAATTGATAGTTGTCAAAAAGCTCTATACTGTAACATATTTTCATATATACAGTATATAGTTAACGTTCTTCTGTACTGATTTCTCTAATTTTTACTCTTTCCCTATCTTCATTTTTCCCTGCTGCATCTTATTTGCTGCATCTGCTACCCAGGAGAAGAAGGAAGACAAGGTGGTTAGCAATTTCTATTTATATTCACTGTATGGAAATCGTGTACTCATTACCAAAGCTGTTATGTTGTCATTATCATAGTCTCCATTGTCATATTGCTTTTCCATTGTTGCATTGTTAAAATCCCTTGTTTGTGTTTAAACATATGTGTCGTTTCCTACAGTTTATATTCTTGCTTAAAAGGCCGGTCCCATAGAAATGCCAATGTATCACAAATTCCTGAAAAAAAGTTAATGCTGGCCACAACAGAACACCGGGTCCGCTACTGGGTATCACGTATGGGGCTTAGCAAAGGCAAAGAGTGCAATGTTGTTGATCCGGTCCCAGATCTCAATCCGACCAAACATACATGGAATTTTCCCGGAACGAACAAGTCCGATCCATGGTGGTCCACAGCACTCAAAGGGTCCAGCACTAACATCCTATTGCGAAACACCACAGCACACCCTCGTGCCCTGGAGGACCAGATCTGCCCAGGTGGCACAAGAGGACTTAATGTTTTGGGTTTTAATATTATGACTGATAAGTGTATACACATATCCCATTAACTAAGAGTATTTCTCTAAATACTGCTGCCTCTTAGTTAATGTCTTTACATGGCCTGTTTCTGTCTTGCCATAACTATGTGCACCTTGCTTGCTCATGGGAAACGGCATAAGTTAATGAGGATTCTCCCAAGCACTTCAGTGCCGCAGATAATACCCTTTAAATACAATTTATCTCTCATCATCCCAATGATTATTAGACATCTTGCTTAGACCTCTTTTCATCTTTAGGCAAAAGTCCCTGTTTATGTGCTTTGTTTTTTTTTTTCAGTCCAGTTTCACACCCTTGGGAACATCTTCCTCCTCTTGCTATTTCAGTCCTTTGCTTTTCATAGATCCGTTTCACACGTCAGTCAGATGGGTTTGGATTTGCGCTGTTTTTTTTTTATTTTTTATGGCAGAATATTGATGACATGGAAGAACACAGGGCAATGTTTCATTTCCTCCAAGGGCCACGTCATGAAATGATTACTATTGATTTCTTCCCTCTGTGTTTGCATCTGTTTTTTGTGGATGTTTCATTGACTGGGACCTGAGAGATTGTCTGTTTTTGCTTTTGCACTTACATCGAACATGGCAGGGGAAATAATTTTAAAAGACAGTATTCTTTCATAGAGGTTGCTGATTTGTGCTGTTTGTGTAATAAGCTCCCCAGACAAAAAAAAAAAAAGGGTGTTGCATCCACAAATAGAAGCACTTATTTTTACAGTGTCAGTGGGTTGTACACCTGGACAAATGTCATTTAAAACTTATAAAACATATAAAGCTGGAGGCTGACTTGTTGACCAGGTTTGAGGTTTGCCTTTTGTGTTTTATGTCTAATCAGCATACAACACGGACATTTTTCCATGTTCCAGGGTGACAGCAGTAGGGTGCACAGAATCAAATTAATGTGTGACTTATTCGACAAGCATAATGGAACACTGAAGAAAACTTGTGGAAATATTTGAAACAGGAAGCCGAACACCAAAATAGTCACCCATGAACTCTAGTGAGTGGAGAGTGGCCTTAAATTGACAGGATTCTCAATAAACTAATTGTATCCTTGCCTGACATGACTAGTGCTGTTATTCGGACGAGACATTTCAGGTGTAAATTATAATTTTGGTCACGTCAATCATTTTCCCGGAGATTTTTATTTCCATGCAAGTTCTTCCAAACTGCAAAAAGAAACTTGACATAAATAGGTTTATTTCACTATACAGTACTTGTCCAATTGTGACACTTTACGTAAAACTTTGCACGAAGTTTTAAGATCTTCCCATGTCGTCTAACTTTTCTAGTTTACTTTGTAGAGTTCTCTTATCTCTTATTTTGCTCATTAAACACATTTTAGTGTGTTGTGCATGTAGAAGTTTTCTTCTCACCATAGGTGTAAAGAACGCCCAATCCGTCTTATCCACAAGATGCTTCTACTTGCACAACTGTGACGTTTTTTTTTTTTTTGTATTTCGCACCAGTCTGTATAAACTTTAAAGATTTGCTGTGTGAAAATCAGCAGTTTGTGAAATACATAAACCAGCCCATCTGGTACCAACAACCATGCCACAATCAAAATCACACAGATCACGTTTTTTATTCATTCTGATGTTTGATGTGTACATTAGCTGGAGTCTTTTACCGGTATCTGCACTGCTTACATATGATTGGCTTATTAGGTAACGGCATGGAGGAGAGTGTATACAGGTATTCCTAATAAAGTGAATGGTGAGTTTATATGTCTCTTTGCAAGGGTGTTATGATATAGACTGCATTCCAATTTCCCTTATAAACCACAATAACTAAACAATTAGAAGAAAAGGCATGCAAATGGATTACGTATTTAAAGTGATTTTTTCCCCCTCCCGTTTTAGATTTCTTCATATTGTATTGGATTGTCCCACAGTGTTGATAATTACTCAAGTTATTTTAGACTTTAATCTGAAAAATCACATAAACTGTTTTTTCACACATCTGTTTTTTTTTTTCTTCTTAACAATACAATTAAACAATAAATAAATGATGCTGCTATTTAACAGAGCAATGGTCTAGAAAAAAAATTGGCTTAGAGCATCATTACAGTAACATACATATTTAATTATCAGATCATTTATAAAGGTTTGATCTTCTCTATTATGCAAGTATTGCAAGAATATGAACTGTATGTTCAAATAGCAAAAGTTTCCTGTATGAACAGGAGCTTAATTTTATTTATGAGCAACATGTGACACAGTGCAGACTAGTGGTGGGATTTAGCACTGCAGGTAAGGTGCCTTAGGCAGGTGTCATTTCTATTATTATAATTATTATTATTATTGGTAGCCAGATCCTCGGGGAGATGCACGAGTACAATGAAATGCACACTCTCATGCACGACTGATTGAGGAACTGTGTAAAACATGTGCGTGCCTTATTCACAGGGTCTATTTATCTGCCTAATTCAGAGCAAATCCAATGTTTGGAAAAGGAGCTAGGCTAAACTTATCATGCTATTGATCCACAGATGCCTTGTCAAGTACAAGACGCATGTCTTGGTGAGAAAACAGCGCGAGCCGAAGTTTTGTAACATCAGCAGAGACCTGCGATAAATTATTAATACTATTGATCTGGTATTTAACAATTGAAATGCCCAGTATATGAGGAGTGAATGAGTGTTTGTGAAGGCGGTCAGGGGGCGAGCGTCTCCAGGTGCTGATATACTGGCTCATTAGGGCAAATGGACAGTAATCTCTTTTGTGGCAGTCTTTCATCCTTATCCGGGATTTATAACATGCTGAGTTATGGAGCCGGCTCTGCCCGTTGCTGCCCCCATACGTCAAGCTGTCAGAGGTGGCGAGTGCGCCCTGAGTTCGGCCTCTTCTTCCGCTCCACACATCTCCCGTCACTCCATTTATCTCACCTGTTTGGCCGCAGTTGACAACACCAATAGCGGAGCTCAACTCCGCCTGGCTCCTTCTCAACAAGCAATGGAAATGAAATGATATTAAAGAGTTGCAGAAGCCAGCTGATATATGACCAACTTCCAGGCATTGCTCCATCACTCACTGCAGTCAGAGACGACAAAAACAGCAAGTCAGAGTACAGGGAATAGAATAGAACTACTCATGTAAGGGAGAAGATTAGTTTGATAAACTGTTAGTAATTTTCTTTCCCTTGATAATTCCTCTTCTTGTTTGTAAATGACTGGCTCTCCACAGGTGTTATTAAAAATACAGAACTGTGCAAAGGTCTTAGGCCATGTATTATCTTTATATAACAAAATTACATTTTTTGTTAATCATGTCTGCCTTATTATGTACTAAACTATTCAGTATTTCCAAACTCAACATAAAATTTTTTAATAAATATGAATATTTGCATGCCTGTAAAAAAAAAAAAAAAAAAAAAAAATATATATATATATATATATATATATATATTACATAACAGACCAGTTTTCAGAAAAAAATAATAACCTAATGTAGGCTTCTGGGTTTTGCATGAAAATAGAAAGAAGCAAGTGTGGCAAAGTTACAGTACCAGTAAAGTATCCTAACTGTTTCACTTATAAACCTGCATAAATTTGTATTTGAAATATTTATAGGGGTTTCTTTTAGGTAGAAAATATTTTGCCATTTTTGCTTATGGCATTTTTTTGTATGTGCCCAAGACATTGTCCTGTAACAGTACTGTAAGTAAAACAGCTTTTAGATTTTACTGAGCATGCTGGAAAACACAGTGTGAGTTCTTCCGGTAACTTTGTCACACTTGCTCCTTTCTATTTTCATGCCAAACCCATTTGTTTCCATCTGCAAATGTATCTGTCATGTAATATGTTGCTTTCTTTACAGGCATGCACATATTCATGTTTAAGCTACGTACATTTGGAAATAGTGAATAATTTTGTGCATAATAATGATACAAATATTTGCATGTACAGTATAGTATGTCACTAATCTAAAGAAAAAGACAGTGGCTTTGATGCTGCTCTTACATAATCTTAAATAGAAACTCGTGTCCAGGGCTGTTGCTATTTTTACACCGCTCTTAGATCGACATCCTGATGAACACAGAAGAGCAATGACGGAGGCGGCGTGTTCTGGAGGCCCGAGAACACAGTGACAATGCTGGAAAAGCGCAGCCATTAGAGTCCTTAACCTGAGAGAGGCCCATGTCACTGTCTTGAATGAGCACAGTCAGAGAGCAGCACAAAAGAGAAAGTTTTGATCTTGCTCATCTCCTGGGCTCGAGAAGGAGCAGTGAATTGTTCACTCAGGGGTTGCAAAGACGGTGGCCCTGAGCTTAACCAGAAAGCATGCACCTTATCCATTCTTGATTTGACTGGCTGGAAAATCTGCCATATTTTTTGCCATATTTTTCCTTATATTTTTTCTATATAAAACTGGATACTGTGTTATCATTGTTCCTTACCACATTCTGTCCTTAAGCTATCTGCAATATCAGAAAGGGGATATTCTGGCCTGTGAGAGTTTTGAGACACATGTCTGGTGTTAATATCCTGTCCTTGTGTCTGAGTGTGTGCGTGAGTGTATGTCTCATATTATCAAAATATGTGTCATGCCATACATGTACTGTGTGTGTGTGTGTGTGTGTGTGTGTGTGTGTGTGTGTGTGTGTGTGTGTGTGTGTGTGTGTA
>JAQMYG010000038.1:14952157-14965777 GCA_030014215.1 Clariallabes teugelsi | reverse complement strand
TTACATATGAGAATTTATATATATATATATATATATATATATATATATATATATATATGTATATGTGTGTGTGTGTGTGTGTGTGTCATTCCCATGTTCATTTGTTTATCTTTATAGCGTAAGGTTAAAAATGAAGCCTTGTCGTCCATCCATTCTGTAACCAATTTCTGTGGGTCTGTGTGTTTGTCTCTTCATCTCACCCTCACCATCATCCATGTGTCTCTGATTTGATCACACGCCTCAGCTGGATTTTGGAGAGTATTTTTCCTACTCAGGAGACAGTAAACCACCTCAGTGCAAGGCCCGGGGCACAGAGGTATACTGGCCACACAGAGGACGATAAACTAGATTACAGTTTCATTCCTGTTAGAGTCTCTATCTCTCACCCACACAAACACACACCATTACATATCATTTCCTTTCATCATCATCATCATTTACTCAGTCCTTTTGTCTCATCCTTTTATTTCTGTTTTGCTTTAATCATTTGCAAATCATAGGCAGCCAAGAATTCCGGACAAACCTAGCTATCAGAAACCTGGCAAGAAAAAATCTGAAAGTGAGCGGTAAGGAGTCATACACCACCATACTTTATTTTTCATTACCACCCTTTTATTATACAGTGCACACTATACTGATACACAAACCCTGCTCTCCATATATTTAATGTGTCTATGTGCTGCTGTTATGCATTAATGGTAAGAGCATCGTCTGTTTTCAGTGTTTTTGCTTTGCAAAACTGTTCAGTTGATTTCTATTTTAACAGATACATTTTCCAAAAAGAATGTTACAGGAATAATTTGGTGCATTGCTGATGAACATTTTCGTTGCTTTTAGCTTGTCTTTGGTTATAATAATTTTAGTTTATCATGTTTTTTTGCATATTACATGCTTTCCACTATGGTCAGTAGAATACAGTCTAACTGCGTAATAAAAGGCTTGAGCAGAAAGGGGGCATCCCTGCCTCCACTGGGTAAGGTGACAGAATTAGGGTTTTTACAGTCTTAGATCACAGCCCCAAGTTATCCAGAGAGTGCTTCTCTGATTCTAAAATATTCTCATGCACAAACAAATATTTACAACTGTATTTTTTTCCTCCTCTTTCTGCATTACCTCATTTTGCCTTCTGCTGTTTGGAGAATTCCTATTACACCCTAAAAAAATGTAGATGGTCCTGGATTTGCTGCTACACACTGTGAATCTTATTTTTTTACTTTTGTTTTCTGTGCTTTCAGTATTTCTATATCTAACACCTTTTCTTCTCCCCTTTATTGTGCTAACTTCTGATTTGCTTCTACCCTTGATATATTAAAGATCCAACTAATTTTAACCTGCATTAAGTAACAAGCAGATATTGGGGCAGCAACGACACTGTAATATTTATTGTAAAAAACATCTTGTGTTTTGTCCCTGTTCGGTGTATATGAGACAATAGGCTGTCTAAATGTGAAAGTATATATGTATTTTGTTTACCAAAAATGCATTGTGTGGATCTCTTTTATTCATTATAATTGCTTGCATCCAAATACTTTTATTGTTTTTTTCCTCTGATATATACAGGGTTCATCCGCATGCCAGCACGGGATACTCTTCATCGGCAGGAAGTTCCTCATCAGCACGCAGAGGCCGGCAGTTACCCCAAGTCCCCGCTAAAAGCAGTAGTGTAGAACAAGGTACAGCACCATGCCATTCCTTCTGTCCTTTATTTACAGTATTTTTGCAGTAACATTTCGAAACAGTGTGTAATAATGACATAATAGAATAAATGTGAATAAATGACATAAAGGCTCTTCTTTCAGCCCTTGCTTCAGAGGAGCGAACACGGCAGATGAAGGTACATTCCTACAGAACACCAGCTCCCTCCAGTACCAGCCAGGACCTGGAGAGGGTGCTAAAGAACAAACGAGAGGTAACCTCTCCAGTCTTTTCCCCGCTCTGCTATCAGGCCTATCTTCATATGGGTTCCGTTCTCAGTATTAAAAAAAAAAATTGTACCTTCTTCCTCTTCTCTGTTACAGCTTTATGAAGAGCAGCGACGGAGCTGTGATAACGTATCCCATAAATCCTCAGACAGTGATGTCAGCGACGTGTCAGCCATCTCTCGTGCCAGCAGTGCCTCACGGATCAGTAGCACCAGCTACATGTCCATCCAATCAGAGCGGCCCAGGGGTCGCTTCAGGTCAGCGATACAGACGTTAAAAAAAGTTACTTTTTAAAAAGAAACTGCAGGCTGTGAGTACCTATATAATAATATATAATACTCACTTTTGGGTTGATGTGACATGTACCCCTAATCAGAACATATATGTTATAATAGTTATGATTATTTTTTATCTATCTAATGATGTTTCATAAACTCTAACAACGTGATAATACAGATAATTCCATGTTACACATGACATTGTAACAGAGTCGTCACTACACATGATGATACCTGGTATGTACAATTTTACAATGTTCCATGATGTACAAGTTCTATAACTAATAATGACCACTTACAAGAACATCATAAGCATTTTAAATATGTCAAATATCAAGGAATTATTATCTGTTTCAACATTATTAGTGCAATGAATTTTAAATAAAGTTGTAATGCCAAAGTATTACCAAATAGTGTTATATACAGTAAATCAAAGCCTGTTATATTCATTGTCTCTCCAGTTTAAGTGTCATGCACTAATGTAACTCATCATGGTCTGAAAAATGGTTAGCTGAATCTATAATGTAATTACCTTTAAATTGAAGCTGACATATTGCACTATAACGTCACGGTCATAACTGCAGTTAGCTTAGATGCATCTACTCTCTGATTACTAAGGGGAAATTACTATGAATTGACTATGTCAACATTCGTGGAATTTTTTTAAATACTTCTCTCTTTGTGTATCAGCAGCCATGTTCACCCATCCAGCCGGAGCATGTTGAAGAGCACGAGTGTGAGTGGGGAAATCTTTACTCTGGAGCGCACCGACGGCAGCCAGTCAGACACGGCTCTGGGAACACTGGGGACCGGAGGGAAGAAGCGGCGCTCCAGTCTTAGTGCCCGTGTGGTCGCCATTGTGGGTATTCCATCACGACGCAGTAGGAGCACCTCGCAGCTCAGCCAAACTGGTACAAGACACACACACGGATCCAGCTGCACACACACACACACACATTTGCTCAATGCCTCTTCATATAATATATTGCTGATAATTTTTGAGCAGATTTGACATCTCTGCATTCTACGTGATAAGACTAATACAGTATAGCAATAATGATGAGAGTAATTTAGCAGAGATCAAACTGTTTTGTTTCATACTTGGAATCTGAGTTCAACTGTGTTCAAAATGTATTTATACAACAGTATCAACCGAGTAATCTGACCTGTGATATCCACCTGTGATATTTTTGGAACTCCGGCTGCACCTTTGTGCCTATGGCTGCTTCACAACTGTGCTGATATTCAGCACAACAGCACGACCTTAAGTGTGATATTTCTTAATTATAATTTGATGATAATCAACGAGTGATGATGGACAGTAACGGCACTGGGACGTTTAACTATATGTATCAGCCAGAATCTGTTGATAATAAATGATAGATTTAATAAATAGGTGTTTGTGGAAATGTATTAAAGCAATATCGCACTCAATATCAAGGTCAAGGTTGTGTTGTTGTGCTGAATATCAACATGGCTATGATGTCTATGATGATAATAGTGGTGCTCATATGTAGCACAAAGGCTTGGCCTTGTGTGTGATATTGCTTAATTATATCATTTTAATTTCTGGTAATGCTGGGATTTTGTCTGATCTGGATTTGGGTGATTGACATGATGAAATAATCCTGAGCAAAGAGATGTGTCGATCATGAATCAGGAACGAATCAGTTTTCAGGAAACACGATTAAATGTTAAATGCTTACAAGTGCATTCAACCTCACATTTAATTCAATCTACTTCATTTTTTAATAAGATGCCTTGCTGCTGAACAGAAATTCCTGTGAGCTTTAAATACAAGAATATTTGCTCAAAAATAATAAAAACATGTAGGTAATCACTCTTGCCCCAGCTTATGTAACTGGTTAAAATTGTAGAAAGGAACTATTATGTAAGGACATAAAGTATGCGATGATGCGCAAGTCCTGCACAATACCATTTGCAGAGTTAATTAAAGTAGCAGTAGTCTTTCTCTCTCTCTCTCTCTCTCGCCCTCTTAATGTCTTATGTCCTTACTTTATTGCCATTTGCTAAATGCCCCATATTCTGTCATTACAGTAGATGGGATGTCATCAGGTTGGATAGGGATGTCATGACCTATGAGAAAGCCTGTGAGAGCTAAAGCTGCTGAGAATAGTAGCATTTTTCCTGTTAACATTGGCAATATTTAATTTAATCTGAGTTGAAGATGAACCCTGGATTCTAATCAGATGTAATGGAGACAAATTCCTTTGAAGTCAAATCTTTTAAAATCCCATATTTTAGGGCTGTCTATTTATGGTTTAATAATGGATATCAGAAAAAAAGAAACAAATTAAAAAAGGATGGTAGAAAAAGAAGTTCTTGGACCATGTACATGCCAAGCCTCTGGACAATATCTTAAAAGGACTATGATGGGAGGGGAGGCCAGATGATAAATCAGATAGACTAACAGAAGTTCCATAAATCAGCATTTTAAAGGCCTGCAGTAGTTTGTGCAGCAACTGTTTTACTCTGTAGCTTTGTACTGGTTAGCTAGCAGTGAAATTCTTTATCTTTTTTTTTTATTATTATTTCCAAAGCAAAGGAATTATACAGCTATACTGGTGGTTGAGTAGTGATTGACACATAACTAACTTGGCTTTAAGACTAGATTTCTTTTCAGTGGCATGTTAGTGAAATTGACAAACTTTGATTTTTCTCATGTTTTACAGTAACATAGATTTTTGGGGGATTTGTGGGAAGTGTTGCCACTTCTCAGCACAATGGTTGCAAGTTCGATCCAGCTGTATAAAATTTCAGTGCATGTTGTCCCCATGTCCACCTGGGTTTCCTCCTGGTTCTCTGGTTTCTTTCCTCCACCCAGAATTGTGGTAGTGAGCAGATCGGCAATAAAAAATTGCTGCTTGGAGTGTGTGTGTATGTGTGTGTATGTGTGTGTATGTGTGTGTATGTGTGTGTATGTGTGTGTGTATGTGTGTGTATGTGTGTGTATGTGTGTGTGTATGTGTGTACGTGTGTGTGTGTGTGTGTGTGTACGTGTGTTTGTGTGTGTGTATGTGTGTGTTGGGTGCCCTGTGGTGGAGGGTATGTTCCAGCCTCCTCCAAGGTTCCATGACCCTGACCTGGAAAAGGAAAATTTACTGTCTGGCCAAAAAGTTATCATTTCATTAGTGTCTAAATATTATTCTGCATCAAGCATCAAAGAAAATGTTACATTTACTGGAATTGGGTTAAGCACCATCCTACATGCTGTTAAAACCTGGAAAGATGCTCAACCATCAACTTCGTGGAAATTATGTGGTCAAAAAAATCATGACAATTTAAATGGCAAAAATTATAGTTATGTGAACCTCTCTCCAGAACCAGCCGCTGAGGGCATATTTTTGTCAGGTAAAAAAGTATACTATGGGGTGTATGATGTATTACGATTCTATTTAACACCTAGTCAGCACAACTTTAGGATCTGGCATTTTCCAGCCATGTGCAATCCATCAAAAAATACATAAATAGTGAAGACAGCACCCCATGCTATCCAGCAGGAGATGGTTATAGTCAACTTGGCCAAAGGATCCTGTCTCAGACAGCAATATTTCCTTTTGAATGAGTAAGGCCAGCAGTGGGAGAAATGTACCTCTTTGTCAAAAAGCTAGTGTATATTTCTCTTTCAGTCAGACACAAAGTCCCTGTCAATGTCCTTTTCATGTGAGATTTTTTTGTTTTGTCTAATAATTTGCATAACGTATTATAACATCAATGTTTTCTTCTCTACTATTTCACTGTAGAAGCAGCAAATAAGAAGACGAAAGGTTCGAGTACGATCCAGAGGAGTCAGGAGACGGGCATGGCAGTAGAGTATCCCCGCAATGCAATGGCTCGCCAGGCCAGTCGCGAGTCCACCGATGGAAGCATGAACAGCTACAGCTCTGAGGGGAAGTCAGTATCACGGCACATGCACACTAACAACTTTTACATTTTTTGCAGGCTGTAAATTTTTTTTTAATGAATTCTACAGGTAACCTCCTAGTGAAACCTTACTGTTCGAATATTAGGCTGGTTACTGTGCAGTGGACAGGAATGTCTTAGATGTTTATTGGAGCCAGAGAGCTTTTTATTCCTGAAAAAAAAAATATTCCATCCACATTGTCAGTATCTATAGGCTAACTTGTATTTAAGTTATTAAGGATTGGATTAAACCTCTTGAAGTCCAGTGACCAATGAAACCCCTCTAATAAGTATAAAAATTCAATAATAAATACTATAATATATTTTATAATAGTGGGTGTCTGAAGCACCCCTTTTCTATGGCTCACAGACCCCTGAAGACCCTACTCTAATGAACACTGACGTAGTCCAAACAGTACAAATACCTAATGACTTTTTGACCTTGTGCCATATGTGTATCTTGGACTGAGTAAGTTGTGTAAATCTTTTGGACAGATGTATTGTTCAAAGGATAACCTCATGGAAAAAGAGCTTAAGGTAGCCTATTTTTGCACTGATTTGCACACTTATGTCCATTGTTTTAGCAGCTCCATGTTTGGATCCAGATGGTGAGCCTTCCACCTTCTGATAATTAAAATATCTATCATCTGCGCAGATGGGCCTCAGCAGGGTTCGAGGCTGAGCACAGAACAAATCAGCTATTGCTCATTGAAGAGTGGAGTGGCCGGTCATACCGACCCTCGGCAATTCAACTCGCACGAAATTGAAGCGACTGTGTGATTTAAAGCTAATGACACATTGATTTGAATGAAATGGAGGTTAACACTAAGGCCTCTTATATGGTAGCATGACACTGGCTGGCACTGCTCTCAGACATTCCAGTTGGAGTTAGCTCATGGAAATTGTGCTGGTCTCAAAGGAAATATCGCCTGTGTTTGAGGGGCCGCAGCACAGGACATGGTTTACATACCGCACTTAATAAAGGTCTGCTGTTCACAAATGTACAGAGTTTAGTTCTCATCCTTTTCTAGTGTATTGTATAGATACTTATTGGTGCTTGCGGAGTTACAATAAATAAATTCTAGCATTATGGGAGTATGCTGTAGGCATATTTAGCCTAGGCACACTTTAAATTGTTTATAGCATTTAAAAATGCATCTCATTTCACTTATGGTCACTTAAGGTTAGATCTAGGTGTAGGCATAATAAAAATTATCTTCATTAAAATGTGTGTGTGTGTGTGTGTGTGTGTGTGTGTGTGTGTGTTAGTCTGATCTTCTCAGGAGTGAGGTTGGGGGCTGACAGCCAGTTCAGTGACTTCCTCGATGGCCTTGGACCTGCACAGCTAGTGGGGAGGCAGACTCTAGCAACACCCTCGATGGGTACGTGTTTATTACAGGGATTTGAATCAAACTGATTTGGCTTAACTTAAGCCAATAAATGAGACGAATAATGCTGTGTAAAGCAAATTTGAAAAAGGAATTACTTTCCACCAGTCACAATACTTGAGTTCCAAGTAAAGAAAGAAGAATCTTCATGTCAGTTAACGTGTGCTTCAGGAGATGTCCAGATCGGCTTAATGGATAAAAAGGGGCAGTTGGAGGTGGAGGTGATCAGGGCACGTGGCCTTACCCCCAAACCAGGATCCAAATCGCTGCCAGGTAAAAGTGCTCTCGTACTCAGATTAAGAGTGTTAGTATGGAGGCCAACTTGGAACTTTTTACAACACCCAGAAGAGTGTTGTTTTATTCGCTTTTACTGTCTTATTGATTTGATCGAAATGTTTGGTGTCCACAGCTCCGTATGTCAAGGTCTACTTGCTGGATAATGGAGCATGCAAAGCCAAAAAGAAAACCAAGATTGCACGGAAAACGCTCGACCCATTGTATCAGCAGTCACTGCTGTTTGAGGAGAGTCCGCAGGGTAAAGTTCTGCAGGTAAGAAACAATGTGCGATTCTATCAGTCCTTAATCACATGGTTTTTGGTTTGTGTAAAAGTTTGAAATCGTGTGAGTTTTGTTCTCCCTGACAGGTAATAGTGTGGGGCGACTATGGACGCATGGACCACAAATGCTTTATGGGAGTTGCACAGATCCTGTTAGAAGAGCTGGACCTTTCTAGTACAGTGATCGGCTGGTATAAACTGTTTCCCCCATCGTCATTGGTGGACCCAACGCTAGCTCCTCTCACTCGACGTGCTTCCCAGTCATCACTCGATTCAGGGCCAACAGGCGTCAGGACCTAGTGAACAGGAAAGAGGACATGAGATAAAACATGCCTGAATAGAGCAAAGGCCCATGGCAAAAAATACAGCGCCAGAGGGGCAGCCAGGCAGACGGACAGAACCACGATCAAAGCTTTGCTGGAGCCTGACAATCACTTCTCCTCTCTTTTATTTTTGGCCTTTGGATTGCTGAGATTTCCCTTGATCCACTCCGATCCTTACTGCATGTTCTGTTTGTTTTAGCCATGTTGCTGAGATGATGTGCGAGCCCAAATTAAAAGAGGGAATGACGAGCAGCTGAAAGCAATCCGCTCTGGCTGACAGAGAGAGAAAGGAGCCGACCGTGGTGCTGGTTGCCTGAGTGCTTCTTGCCAATCCGTAACATTTAGGAGCTGTTTTCTAACCGTATAAGGAGTGGATCGGTTAAAGTGAAGACAACGCTACCCCTCCCTTGGTCTAATTGTACAGGAAGCCTCTCTGCTAAGGAGGGCCTGAGGTCAGGGTTTAAAGGGCAAGGCTTAGTCTACTCAGAGTGTCTCTTCCTCTTCACAAACACTGAGTGCAGGGCCTTTCCTCATATCTGACTCAGATCAGGTGTGTGTGTGTGTGTGTGTGTGTGAGAGAGGGGAGGCCAGCTTGGAACCTTTGTCTGTTTACAGCAGTTATGACTGACTGCTTTGCATTTGTTTTCTTTTTTCTTTTTTTTTACTTTCTCATGTATTTGATACACAGACACACGTTGTAGAATGTGAACACATGGCTCATTCTGACAGTCGTGTCGTATAAGCTAAAAGGAAGATGCAAAACCACATGCAGTAGAACACTGGGAGTTAGGGTAATTTCAGCCTGGCCAGGAGATTATAAGAATGGTCAACTGACATAAATTCACTAATATATTTGGCCTCCCAGGTTACTTGGCCCTCAGATATACTTTAAGCTCTTGAGTGTAAATAGAGAACTGGTCACTATGGACAGGCACCGTGCACATTTAACTAATAGCCAGTCACTTTATTTGACTTAGTTCGTTCTGTTTTTGGGACCTACCCATAACTGAATTTCTATCTGAGTAGAGTTATTTTGAAGCAAGCACAAATGCTTGATTTTTTTAAACAAAATTTTAATGAAGATTATAACAGCCCAAATTATCATCAGCTATTTTTGCATTATTATTTTTATTTTGTGTTATTTAAAAAAAAAAAAAAAAAAGGAAAAAAAGAAATTAATATAGAAATCAAGTCCTTCCCGAGCATCTGAATGAACGTGATAGTAAGTGAGAGGTGGTTTAGGAGACGGCCTGAGATGGTGACCTCCCAAAACTTGCCACCTTCTCTTCCCAACATGGGCAACAGCATGACTCTGGAACCGTTCCAAGCTGCATGCACATTTTGTAAAACAAGACAGATGAGAAAAAAGAGACTAAAATAAATGTGTGTTAGTTCCACATACTGTAGGCCAGCTTGTATGTTGCATGTACTTGTACAGTTTGCTCGTACTTGATATTAATAGATTAACCAATAAAAATGAAGCCATTCATTCCATGTGTGGGCATTTGGCCAAGTTCAGCCATGCACACAGCCCTCGATTTGGGGCAGAATGCCTATGAGGAGTTTTTGAATTGTTTTCTTTTTTTTTTCTTTTTTTTAACCCAATGGATAAATATGTTCTGTACTGTAGTACTGAGCAAACTTGAGGCCCTCATTTTTACTGAAGATGTTGGTGTTCTCTGTAGTCTACTACTGTGGGGCTAGAACTGAGCTAGATATATTGTGTATAAACAGAGCTATCTATATATGGAAAAAGATTATGATATATGAAAATTAAAACAACATATATATAAGATATATATATATTTAAAAAAAAAAAAAAAAGAGTGTATCCAAGTAAATGTTGCAAACAGAATCAACCATGCACATACTGTAAATATGAGTCTGCTTTGAGGTTTACTTATATTTACAAAGTGGCCCCATTGAAATAGATTAATGCTCTGTCTCCTGGCTCCATGGAATGGAACAAAGGCTGAGAAAGGACACCTCCAGAGTTTCTGATTCTGATTCCTTCAGATATATGTGGCTATAAAATAATCACTATAATTGGGACCTCTGCTTGTCTGTTACAGCATTAGAACAAAGTCCATGAGATCCTGTTTTTGATAAAGAAAAACACGTTTACTTTTCATGTCCGTAACGACAGACTTCTTTCCTTTGTCAGTATTACTCAAGGATACTGATTGTTTACAATCCATGTGTCCCACTGAAACAGAATAGAAAGTATTCACTGCAACATTTCTTGTTTGTACAACAGATGTTACTCAAATGATGTGTATGTTTTATATTCAAGAGTTCATTTTTATTATTTACAAATAAAAGACTGTGTGGAAAAAGAAAACCGTGGCTCGGATAATGTATGTGCATGTTTATGCTGCTACACTGAATAGTGTACTTCATTTCTGTCAGTTTAACTCGAACAAACATCCTCATGTTTTTTCGCACAAACATCCTCCTTTTTTTTCCTGGACTCCTGTTTCCCTTTTTTTTTTTTTATTTCTTTTGTGTCACTTTACGATTTTTAAGCACATGAAATCATAATTTATAGATCTATAAAATATCCCAATGCGATCCCAAACATCGCAGTGGAAGTTTAGAACTACACTTATACTATACAGTATGGGTAGAATTTTGCACATACCTGATTGCTTCTCCAAACTGTTACCACAAAGCTGGAAGCACACAATTGTTGAAGATATCTTTCTATAACTATTTCTTTAACATTATAGTTTTTCCCCCCAACCCACTGGAATTAAGAGGCCCAGAACTGCTCCTTCAAGTGCATAAAGGGAGATTCGTGAAGACATGGTTTGCCAAGTGGAAGAATTTAACTGACCTACACAAAGCCCTGACCTTATCCTCAATCAACAACTTTGGGAGAAATTATAATAGAAGATGAGCACCATGCGTCCATGCTCTGAACTCTAGCAATATTTGAAATGCTATTTTCAACACTCTGGTGTCCACATACTTTTGGCAAAACGTGTTTTAGTAAGGTGTTGGATCACCACCGTCCACCAGAACAGTTTCAGCACCCTGGAGGAATAAACACAATTCTTAAAAAAAATACTGTATATCAAACATTTATAATACTTCACTCTGAATTCTCCCATAAGTCTTCAGTTGGTGGCGTTTCCCAAATTGCCCGTAATGTGTGAATGAGTGTGTGAGTGTATATGTGTGCCCTGCGATGGATTGGCACCCTGTCCAGGGTGTACCCCGCCTCGTGCCCTAAGCTTCATACAGGATACAGGATAAAGTGGTATAGACGATGACTCTGAAGAGTGTAGCATATGATTTACATCATTGGCAAACTAGTCAGTGAGCCCCCTGTGTCCTGTACACTGATATCCAGAAAGAAAGCACTCCAGTCAGAATAGGAAGGTTTCATCATGGATTAAAGATAAGTTGTCAAAAAAAAAAAAAAAAAACATTATATTTAGGTGCACTCTAAGTGGCAATAAATGTCAGTAGGGGGATTTTAAGTCTAGACTTTCCCCCTAGTCTATAATATGGTGAAGATCAACTCTTTTTTTTTTTTTTTTTTTTTTTTTCAAACAAGAGCCTAAAGTGCAAATGAATTGACATTTTGAACACGTCAGTTGGTCAAACTACTATCCAAGCATTGCTGTCATTGAATGTGTGCTTACAAACACAATTTCCAGTTCAATATATACTGTGTGTCGTTTCATCATCCTACAGTAGCTTCTGTCATACCTGCCTGAATAGCAAACCATATTTCACACCCATCTAAATGTTTAGCCATGGTGAACAACAATAATAGTTCCAAAAAAAAAAAAAAAAAAAGTGTTTCTGGATAATTTTTTATTCGACTACATGAAGCACATTCCACAGACCAGATACCGCTTCCAAGCGTTTTTCAGCTTTCAATAATTCTTGCAGGATGGATGCTTTGGAAGTCTTAACATTTAGTTATGATTTATATAAGGTTTATTGCCTTTTTATTGAAAAAAAAATTCTCAGTAAATTTCACTGTTACTGATCTGTCAATTTGTAATAGGCTGTATGCAATGTAACCTTTTTTCTCCAGTTTTGAACATATACATAACACCTAATATTTATTCAAAATAAAAAAAAACTTTGAATGTGTTAATTTGAATTAGTAGTATTGTGTGAAAATTTTATTTTTGCCAGTTTACAATAACCCAAAGCCTCCACCAGGTGGACACTATGAGTACTACACAGCTCATTAATAAACTATTTACTCAACTGCTCAACTCATCATTTCTATTCATTAGATACAACAACAATGAGATTCAACTGAAGTTAATTCTGCTATCTGCCGCATGCATAGTCATACCTTTTTAAAATTGTAAATCTTACATATAACTTAAATCCTGTAACTTATGAATATTTATTGCAGATTAGTTTTTTTCTTCTAATGTCCAATACTTCATAGTTTTCTTTCTTCTTTTTTCCTACACTTTCTTGACCTGACTAGCCATATGAGCACTTCCAGCTGAGGAGCATGAGGGGTAATGAATGTTTCCTACAATACTCGTAAAAGCCAACTGCATCACAGGAAAGCTGAACACACTCGGAGGAAAGCACTATCTGACACCCTTGCACATATCTGATTTTATAGACCACCTACATTTGGCTCGTTTCTCTGTGTGATTGACAGAGAGGGTAATGCCATCCCTTCTCCCAGACAACACAAAAAAAAATTTTCCATTTGTTTCTGTCTGTGATCTGACAACTGAGCAAATGTTTTATAGGTTAACAGCACTATATGCCTTACAAGCATTGCCTCCTAAAGCATTAAAGATTGGGCTTTTTATATCATAATAGAGATAGACTGAATATACTTGTGACTTTAATAATAATCAAAATTGTATTTTAATTTTTTGTCCTTGAAAATATTTGTTTTATAGTAGTTATAGATTTTGGACGTACAATACATCATTATTTTTTCTCTTACACCATTTCAATACTCTTACATTATTTCATGTTATGCAACTGGTTATTAATTATTATTATTATTATTATTAGATATTTTTGTTATTATTATTGTTTTTTTGTTTTTTTTCCATCCTATCACTTTTGGCCTTCAGAAATAGATTCCCATATGTTCCCCCAGACTTGCTCAAACAGTTCTAGTGGGGTGGTATGTCAAACTGTATCAGGTTACTGTCAGGCCAACTAAAGCACTGCCGCCTACAAACATGGCGGAAACAAACTACAAATCCCAGCAGTCACGTTCCAGG
>JAQMYG010000038.1:14930732-14952057 GCA_030014215.1 Clariallabes teugelsi | reverse complement strand
ACTGGCTGGAAGGAGCAGAACACCCATTCATCATCTTCACCGATCACAAGAACCTCGAATACATCAAAGCAGCCAAACGAATGAACGCCAGACAGGCAAGATGGGCACTCTTTTTTACAAGATTTAATTTCGTCATATCTTATCTCCCCGGATCCAAGAACAAAAAGGCTGACGCTCTGTCCCGCATACACGAAGCACCACCTAGGGAGGGCAAGGACGAAGAGATCATACAAAGGCATCAAATAGTAGGAGCGATACTTTGGGAAGTGGAACGAGAAATTGAGAAGTTTCCAGACTCACGAACCCCAGAACAGTGTCCAACAGGAAGGAAGTTTGTACCGACACACACACGGAAGAAGCTGATAACATGGGCACATACAGCACCAGCCACCGGACACCCAGGTACACTAAGAACTTTCAACCTACTCCAAGGGAAGTACTGGTGGCCAGGCATGAGAAGAGATATAAATCAATATATAGCCTCTTGCTCTGCATGTGCACAGGCCAAGACACCCCGCGCCCTCCCAGCAGGGAAACTATTACCACTACCTGTACCACAGAGACCATGGTCACATATAGCCATAGACTTCATCACAGACCTGCCATCATCACAAGGACACACAGTTATCCTGGTAATAACGGACCGTTTTTCCAAATCAATTCGTTTAATAGCACTACCCAAGCTCCCAACAGCATTTCAAACGGCAGAGCTAATGTTCCAACACATATTCAGAAACTTCGGCATACCAGAGGACATAGTAAGCGATCGAGGGACTCAGTTTACCTCCAGAGTTTGGAAAAATTTTATGGAGAAAATGGGGGTCACCATCAGTCTGACTTCTGGGTATCACCCTCAGGCTAACGGCCAAACTGAACGTGCAAACCAAGAAATTGGACGCTTCTTGAGAACGTACTGCGCAGATAATCAGAGGGATTGGGCTCAGTTCCTTCCATGGGCAGAATACGCACAGAACTCCCTTATTCATTCTGGCACAGGATTAACTCCTTTTCAATGTGTCTTAGGATACCAACCTCCGCTGTTCCCATGGAACGCCAACATCACAGACTCCCCAGCAGTAGATGATTGGTTCAGGAAAAGCGAGCAGACATGGGAACAGACACATCAACGCCTTAAGAGAGCAGCAGAGTCTAACAAGAACTTTGCAGACCGACATCGAGGGAAAAATATAACATATGAACTTGGAGATCGGGTATGGCTGTCGACGAAGAATCTACGTATAAAGGAAGAAAGCAGGAAATTATACCACAAATACATTGGACCATATAAAATTCTACAAAGAATCAACGATGTAACATACAGGATAGAACTACCTCAGCACTGTCGAATCAGTCCCACATTCCACATCTCCCAACTAAAACCAGTCAGAAGGGGTCCATTGGATGAAACAGCTCTGGAAGAGAACTCCCCAGAACCTATCCAGATAGAGGGTCAACCAGCATACAGAATCAGAGCTATACTAGACTCACGTCGCCGACAGGGTAAGATACAGTACCTAATTGACTGGGAGGGGTACGGACCAGAGGAAAGAAGCTGGGTGCCAACACAGGACATAATGGACCCTCTACTGATTGAGGAGTTCCACAATAACCACCCGAACCGACCAGCACCACAACCCAGAGGAAGACCAAGGAAGAAAATCGCTCCCGGAGGTAGCTCCTTAAGGGGGGGCTCTGTCAGGCCAACTAAAGCACTGCCGCCTACAAACATGGCGGAAACAAACTACAAATCCCAGCAGTCACGTTCCAGGTCACCAGAGTTCTAGGACACCTGCACCCAATTAACCAGGTGCTTAAATAGAACCCAGCAACAAACAGACTTTGCGAAGTATACGCTCTCGTGAGTTTTCCGGACGTTACCAAGCCTTCTTTATATTGATTGCCTTATTGTGTTTGACCTATATCCGTTTACTCGTTTCCGACTTCTCGCTTACCCTAGTTTGTGTGTTTTGCCGATCGACCGACCCTAGCCCGTCTCTGACAACGATATTCGCTTGCCCGTGTTTTGTTTATCCACCTGCACTTGCGTCTACCTTCACGTCTAAATTCCTGACAGTTACTGTAGATCGCTCATCTTGTGTTGCTGGAGTTCCCCAGGTTTCATCACCCTAACAGAAGTCGTGTATATTACTTTGGAGAAACATATATAATTAACTGCTCACCTGATTTCTTTCTTTTATTTTTTAATCAGCTTAAGGTTTTTGGTGGTGATACAGAATGAACTCAGGTGTAGTTCCCAGAAGATGGTTGGCAGCAAATATGCCTGTGTATGCTTTTAGACTGCATGGAAATTGAAAGCAAGACTGTAAAAAGATTTTTAACATTTTTAACCAATTGGTGATTTATGTTAAGACATAAAAATATGTTTTTAAAAAAGCGAACAAAGATTCCAGGGCTCCATTCCTCAAATGAATATATTGCTAATATTTTAGGACTCATTATTTATACTCCACTGGCTTGAACCTGATGGCCGTGTAATATGCACACTTTTTCATTGACTAGAATTGTTGGCCAACTGGTCTGGGCTCTCACCCTTCTTCAGCACCAGGTCATGGCATGTTCAGCAAAAATATGTTCTGGGTAGCTCACCAAAGCAATGGATTAACAGCCACAGAAGCATAAAACCATTTTAAAGATCAGACTGTAATGACAAGCTCATGCCACTAGAGTGTGCGTTCCTGTTAGGTGTGAGCAACTCTGAGAGCCCATGCCCTGGCATAGTCCTCTGTCAGGGAGCTGTCAGAGAAATACAGTCATGAAATTTGTATAGCTAAGTTTTTTATCTTTTATTTATTTATTTATTGATAACATAGACAAAATCACAGGTTTAAACATTATTATTATCATCTCACACTTTCCTTATCCACTGGGCTGTGCAGGACGTGTTCAGGACCATGCAAACTAAAGACCTATTGGGAACATCTTCAGAACTCATTAAAAGTCTCAATGCCCCAGATGCCTTCAGGACTAATTTCAAGCCTTATACCAAACTAATCTTTAGGGTGTCTTCACAGAGTAACTAGTAATAACATCTTATTTTCTTGAAGATGACCTGAAGACCTCTTAATGATTCTTGAGTTTAAAAGACCTTCTACAGATGAGCTGAGGTCTAGTCTGTATTTCCACTGGGTAATTACAATCTGAGATGCAAAGTGTCTTCAATGGATTGGCATCCAGTCCAGGGTGTACCCCGCCTTGTGCCCTGAATCTCCCGGGATAGGCTTCAGCCCTAGACGACTTTGTATACAGGATAAAGCGGTATAAGTGAGTGAGAGAGATGCAAAGTTTATTTCATTTGTTAAAATGTATATGCCCAAACATACCTATCTTTAGCATCCCATCTTACACTATCGTCTATGAAAGCCTGGGGCAAAATCACAGGAGGGGAGCTTTAAGTGAGAGATGAAAGAGCAGTGGCAGCTCTTTAACACCATGCAGTTTAAAAGCTTGTTATTAACTTTATTCATGCTTACAGTGTATATAATTACCCTTGTGAATGATGACTTTTGTGCAGGTTACATATAATCTTTAATAAGTATATAATGTGCGTGCTGCCTTGCTAATTATAAGCTGTTATAAAGCTGGAAGGAACCCCCAGTCATGGCTAACTTTGTGTATAAACCATATGAAATGTATTAATAATTTGTGAATTATTATTTTTTGCCATTTAAAAAATTGCTGCTGTTCATTACCCACAAGCATTCTACTAAAATATTCAAAATTCACTATAGATGTCAATAATTAAAATTTTCTTTGTTCTTTCAATTTTACCATAATGTTAAGCTTTACAGTAGCAGATTCATCTGCTTTGAGTTAGATGATTAAATACTCCAGAATCCTGGTTCATCACTAAACAATTACATCAATGCTTAAAAAAAACATATCTGCACTTGTAAGAGGGGTTGATCACTTCAATGAATTGTCCAAATATGTTCAGGACGACAGTGATGTAAAAATTACACTGTTACTCATGCCCAGACTACTGAGACTATGATGACATATCACTATTCTCCACCCTATCAAAGGAACAGTATGTTTCCAGAAGGAAAAATTATTCAGGAAATTATTCATAAGAACTATCACATATCAAAAACAATGTTAAAATCTATTACTTGGTGAACTGCTTATATGGATTTATACTTTCATAACTCCTTAATACATTTTAGTATTTTAAGATAATGTTTAATTTTTACAGAAGTTTACACGATTTTGTGTAGCTCTAAGCTGACCTGTACTCCTTTTATCTGGATGTCTGTATGCTCCATACATGTAATGTTGAATAGTAAGTGGGGTGTCCAAGTCAAACTGGGATTTTTTATTCTGTAGGATAACTGAACACAGTAAAAACCACCTTTATTTCTCTATATATTCCACTGCTACACTAATGCATTTATCAGATTCACTTGTGCTTGAATATCATCAAAATAGAAAGGTTTTTTTTTTTTTTTTTGACTGTACATTGGATTTGACAATAAGTCCCAGCTGAGTTCCTGCAATGTGCAAGTGGTGCAGTTGGCACTATGAGGTTGTGCATTGTCCTGCAAAAACAGTAATCAAACCAGGGTGGGTCTACCTTGATGGTCTCCAAGCACTAGTAAAACTCTGGGATACGTGTGTTAATGTAGCAGAGGATCACAGTGCCGTGAAAAACTATTTGCCCCCTTCCAGAATAAATTTTTTTTGTACTTAAGAGCTTTAAGAGCAGTTGGTATTTGTAAGTTATCTCTAACATCATGTTTAATGATAGATTGAAGGCATGCTCATTTTGGTGCCATGCTTCTTCTTTTTTTCTTTAATTTTTCTTTTATCCCCAACAAGTTTTAACTTCTTTTTATAAATGTTTTGTTATCTTCGTATTTTAACCACATGCTATTTACTAATATAACTTTAAACGATTATTAGGCATGCAATATTTGCATGTTTTAGAAGGTTGATGTTTAAGCTAAGTAAAAAATGTCATTCTTTTATTAATGATGAGGTCAGGGTTAGTATCAGCTGTGGGCACTGCATTCATTAGATGTATTAATGTCTCTCAGTGGAAGTTCCTTACTAAGCTGTGTGTGTGTGTGTGTGTCTCTCTCTCTCTCTCTCTCCCTGTGTGTGTGTGTGTGCGCCGCGCACTCAACTCTACCAACTGGCGTTGTGTGAGTCACGTGGTTAGTGTGACAGGAGCCCGGCTTAGCGCGTGAAAGCCGCTGCGTGCAGGAACGGAGCGCGCGCGACTGTTGTTCGGCAGTGGCGTAACCGAAGCTCGATTTAAATCACTCACGGGTTAACAGTCGACAGTGTAACAGACAAAACCGACAGGAAACATAGGAAAACTGACTCCTCTCTAAACACGGACTAGCCTTGTTAATCTGTGCTTCTCGTAAAGTAGCCCAAAGTGAGAAACCCGCTGCTACTACAGTGAGTAAGAATGAGCCAGAAACTCATTAAAGCTAACCGTTTGCTTGAGCCCATGTTTTGTTAACCATTGTTTATTGACTAATTAGCTGTTATTACTTTACCCTAGACACCTTGGTTTTAGTTGTTTAATTTGTCGAGCACTTCGTCGTTTATTTCGTCCATAACTTAATATCTTCCTCAGAGAGACAGGGAGAGAGAGAGAGAAAGAGACAAAAAAGAGAAAGAGAGAGAGAGAGACCTCGGCTCGGCCCTCTGCTTCTGTGCTTGACACTGACATACATGGACATTTACAGGACGACTCAGTCTGAGTTGGCAAAACACTTCGGAATGTGATATTTCGTTAAATATCCGTGAATGACGCCCTACCTCATTTCTTGCTTAAATTTCTGGAGGTGACAGAAGCACCGTCTGCTGTGTGCCGAAGCTTCACAACGGATAAACGGCTCCACTGAAGTGCCTTCGCTCAGCGCGCGAGTGTGAGTGTGCGTGCCTGTGTGTGTGTGTTCCTGTGAGTGGTATGTGTTTCTGGGCTGGAGTAAAAGAGAGTATCTTTCACACACAGGGACAGAGGGAGGGGAACTAGAAGCGTACGTTGATGTCGACAGGTGCCCTCCCCTCATCCAAATCTCTACCGCTGACATGGTGACACTTGTTCAGAAGTCTGGGTTCGAGGTGGCTCGTGCACACAGAGCGAGAGCAGCGCGGATGCTCGCGACTTCTGTAAGCAGGTGAAACGCATCAGGCGAAGACCTCGTTGTGATAAAGACCAAATCTGCTGATGAGCATTTGAACACTGTGACCGAGGCTCTAGTCCCAAGTTTCTCCGTTGCACATCACTTTATATGCGCGCCTTCCCGGTGCCAGGCGCGCGTGTCCAGCCGGCGCTGGCGATGCAATGCCGCGCGACCACGGCGGCGACGAAAGCACCTCTGGCCTCTGGATGAAAGCGTCTCCAGGGCGCCGGGCCGAGAACTACGGCCTGAAGGATGTGGAGGGCGGACGCGGGGCGATGAGCAGCGCCGAGAGTGCGAGGAGAGCCCGCGGCGCGCGGCTCAGTCTGCTCGGCAAGCCGCTGGCATACGGGGCGCAGAGCGGCCGGCGGAACGCGCGCTACCGGAAGCTGCAGAACTACCTGTACAACGTGCTGGAGAGACCGCGCGCCTGGGCTTTCGTCTACCACGCGTTCGTGTAAGTGCTTCCCTCTTCCCTCTCTACATGATCAGTCTGCATGTGTTGCGCTTCATCAATATGTTTATCCCTCACCTGTTGATTCAGTGCGCACAGATTTATTCCAATGATACAGTATGTGGTGAGTGATTACTTTTTTCTTTTGCCATTTATACAACGTGACATTACACATTATTGTGATCATTTTAGGACTACCCTTGCTTCTCGCCTTTGACGCATGTTAATGTGCACACAAGACTTTTAATGTTAAGAATTATTCTCACCTGGCCTACAGATAAAGTAACAGATTATTGTTTGTAGCACTGACATAAGGATAAGGAATACTACACTTTTTTGTCCCAAGCAATGCAAGTCACCCATTGCGGACTCAGTAGATGCGTAGTTTTGGAGTATTGGAAAAAGGATGAATACTGACCCAAAATGAAGTTTTGGTCATGGTCCAGTTTCTGTTTTAACTCTTAAGCAATTTGATTGATTTTTATGTCCTGAACATGTCTTGAGTGACTACTCAGGTCCTGCCTTGAACATAAGATGCATCTTGTCAGTATGTTTTTTTTTTAATTATTTAATATACAGAACTCTGATATCGGTACCATTGAAAATAGTAAAAAAATATGATTGATGCACTATCAAGTTATAGCTCTGTCATTTCAGTCGACTCATTATAGCCATGTATTTCACATATATATGTAAATGCAATGAATCCAAGCTTCTAGCACTCATTCAAATGGTTTAATGGCTGTTTTTCTGTTGCTGTATTAGTTAATATTCATACATCCAACTCTTGATGGTGTTCGATTTGTTCCCACATTGACAGTAGAAAACTTCCTTAAATAATCTGGATTTTGCTTTTCTGTGAACACAAGAACCATTTTTGCTTTTAATCAACTGGTGGTAAAGTCTTTTCACTTCCAGCAAACCTTCCTTTAAGAGAGTTCTCCAAGCTGCTGTGTAATGTGAGGAGGGGAGGTGAGCTGTCACTTGGCTGGTATGATTGGGGCGCTAAGGGGGGTTGCAAAGCAGGATGTTGTTGTTTTATTTGTGCAGACAGCACAGCAGAGGTTACAGAGGTTAAGTCTGCAGAGACCACATCATCCCACACCAGTTACCACATCATACTTTTATCACAGATTTAACTGACCAAGAAAAACAACAACGCTGAGGTTTCTCAGTAAAAGAGAGCTCATCCGTATGAAGCTGTGTTATGTGTTAAATCTACAAACAAAGTGGGTGTTGTATCTGAGATTACAGTATTGAGGTATTGTTAAAAAAGCAAAGGTTTGTATTAGTGTTCATGAGGTTAGATTTTATACTAAGGCTCTAAGGCAGTTTAATTATTGTTTGAGAAAGATGGGATGGAAAGCCAATGACAAATCCTTTCTTCAGATGCAGGTATTACTGTTTGGAGCATGTTTGCACCAACATATAATAACTTGCTGTTTTTTATCCAGTTTTTTTTTCTATCTAATAAAAGTGTACACTGTATACTGTACATTTTGTTTCTGGCTATTTCGTTTTTGTTCTCTAAAGTTGTATCGTAGGTGTTACTGACTACTTTAATATCTATTATGTAATATCTAGGATTGCTGAATATCGCTGTTTTATGAACATTTTTATGGTCCTCATTCCATTATGTTAAGGTGTGGAATAAATGTATTTCGATTGTGCAACATGACAATATTGACAACAAATATGTTGTTTCACTTCCAAAAATGAAGGCAGCTTTGGTTAAAATGAGCTTTTCCATAGCTCTAAAACTCAAAACTACCTTATTGTGAAAGAAATACTGCATGAACATCACCAAGGAACTGAAACTAGACAAACCAAATTAGCTAGGTGAGAAGAACAGAACCATGTTCTGATAGGGTTACGAGGAAGTATTTATTTTATCTATTAAGATAAAATTCTTATGTTGTTCTTTGGCTGTCAGTATACTGTAAGTCACAACAGTGTACCAGTAAACCAATTTTCTTTACACTTTAAATTTTCCAAAATGAACATAATTACACTTTCATTGTGCTCAGAAAACAAATGCACAAATGAGAAAAAGAAATCCACAGTTTGTTATGATATGTGCAGGAATTTGTCTTATTAGAGCCAAGTGTCACTCTTTCTCACTGAGGCTAACCATCATGCTGTGCCTGAACAAAAACTAGTGGTTTACCTATAAATGTATACTATTCATTCCACTTCTTTAGACCTGTTATTTTACTTGCTCGTTAATCCACAACATGAGTAGCAACAATGAGGGAGATGAAAAGGTCTTTCAAATTTCCTACATATTTCTCTCTCAATTTGACCAAACATAAGAATAAGAGCTGTGACAGAGACCAGCATGATTGTGGTTTATTTGATTTGTGCACCATGTAATAGAGCAAAGAGCACAAGCATTGAAGATTTCACATTGAATGTCTGTTTTTGTGGCCAGGTGGATTTTTAGTATAATATATACACAGTTACCTTTTAAAGAATAAGGAAGCGTGTGGCCAATTCTTTTCTTTTTGCCATACGCTGAAGATATTTGGGTTTGAGATTAAAGATGACTATGGGGTGATATATCAGAATTTTTGCTTTCATTTCATGATATTTACCTCTAGATCTGTTAAACAACTTAAAACTTGGCACATTAAATAACACATACTGTTTGGTCACATATACATCCATCCAGGCATTCATCATCTAGTGGGCATGGATTCTATCACAAAGAACCTTGGGCATAAGGTAGGGTGCCCCCTGGATTGGATGCCAAACCATTACTGGACACAAGCGCACATACTGTACACAATGGTTTTATTGGGAGAATATAGATTTGGATTGTGGGAGAAAACCAGGTTTGTACTGCCACTTCTTTCAGTTGTTGTATGTTTTGGGGGTGTCTCCCTTCAGTCTCCTTTTCAGGAGATGAAATGATACTCAGTTGGGTCATGTCTGGTGATTGACTTGGCCATTCTAAAACCTTTCTCTTTTTTTCTGTGATGAAGTCCTTGTTGTGTTGGCAGTATGTTTTAGGTTCATTGTCTTGCTGCATGACGAAGTTCCTTAATCAGCTAGATTGATCACATGTCTCTGTAAGGTGGCAGACAGTCTTTCTGTAGACTTTTGAACTCCTTCTGCTGCCATCAGCATGAGTTGCATCCTCAATAATGATCAGTGATCATGTTCCAGAAGCAAGTTCTAGCCATGACAATACCTCCACCATACATGATCAATAGTTCTTGTATGTTTTGGATGATGAACTTTCTCCACATTTTGCCCTTTCCATGACTTTGTTTAATTTTGGTTTCAGAACAATTGTGCTATGTATTTCTTTGCTGCTTTACTGCTGATGAGTGGTTTGCACCATGTGGTATGGGTTCCATACTTCTGCTCTTAAAGACTTATTTGAACAGTGGATTACGATACCAGTCGTTTATAGGTAATAAATGATAATATCATTGGTTGTTGTTCTCTCTCTCTCTCTCTCTCTCTCTCTCTCTCTTTTTTGAAAGGTCTCAAAATGTTTATCAACTCTCACTCCGAATTGTTGTATTGGCTATGCCCAATGCTTGTGCCATAGTTTTGATATTATTGATAGATTTTAACTGTATTGGTTATTAGATAAAAGCAATGTTAAAAAGTGCCCTATTACAGAAAGCAAAATACAGTTTGATATAAAAGAGTGCGATCCTCAAAAATAATGCAGCTCTAACAAGTGCCACCATTGTGCACTTGAACAAGGCCCTTAACTCTGTCTGCTCCGTGGATGTAGTTTTACAGCTCACCCTGCATTCTGACGCCAGCCTCCTAACAAAGCTGGGATATGCGAAGAATCAAGACTTTCTCTGTGTTCTCACTCGCTCACTCAACATCTATACTGCTTTATCCTGTATACAGTGTCATCGAGGGCCTGGAGCGTATCCCAGGAGACTTAGAGCATGGATACCTGGCGTACCCAGGAATCGTACCCAGACCCTGTTGGTGCAAGGTGACCGTGATAATCACTAAGCCACCTACTTTCACTATGCAGTTATGTATCCTCCTGAGACCCGAAAGAAAAAAAGTTTTCATATTAAATTATTTTTTAATATAACATAAGTCTGTGAGATGTCAGAAACATGTCTTTTTTTTTTTCAAAACTGTCATTTATTTATTAGTTATAACATGTCCCTTATAATGTACACTGGGTCTTGCTTTGTCGATAGAAGTACAATGATTTTTAGTTTTATTTAGTAATATATAATATAGTTATATAATTATAATTTAATATAAAAAGTAATATATTTGGAAGCAACAATGAGCGGGCCCAAGCACCCTGCGCCATCACCACCTGGGCAAAGCTATGATGTCACTCAATGTGATGTCACTGAATGTGATGACGTTGATGCACCCGAAGGTATTCAATACACTCTTCCTAGGGAATTATGCTATACAGTAGACACCGAACCGGGCCTATGTGATCTAAAGACATTGAGGATGCAAAATTGCAGAGGGATTTTTGATATCTTAAACTGGTTAGCTGTGACCATGCCTTAAACATACACCGAAAAGTGGTTAATAACCTTCTGTGGGACATCATATTGAGATCACATACTGTAGGCCCGGCTCGGTGTCGATAGCATAATTCCCTAGGAAGAGTGTATTGAATACCTTCGGGTGAGTTTTGGCAGACAAAAAATAACTGACTTCCTGTTGAGTTGAGCCGATGACATGCAACGTGAAATTTGTTAAGCTTAATGAGCTGTTAATGTGTACCAGGTTTTGCATGCATTAGTGCAAGTGTGCATGAGCTATGCAGCCAAATCTCGTGTGAGATCCTAATGGCAGCAGATTTCAATGTCTGCCAATTTCCATAAGTTTTTGAGCATGTTGAGATCCCCAATAAGCCCAAAATGGTGAAAAAAAATTATTCCTAGGAAAACAATAGGGCTCTTCACACACTGACGACATAGTGCAAATGTCATAGTGCTTGGGCCCTAATAAGATACATATGTATACAAAAAGTCTGGTCTTTTGCCAGTTTCCCAGAGGCCTGGTAGTCTGATCTGTACTGGATCCAACTGTTTGTGGCAGCCAGATCAAAGCAACATAGGATGGTGCGGACAGTCCATGTCCTTGTGCGGCTTGACATTGGATAGAGGCTGGTCATGTGGTCCACTCCGACCATGTTTTTTATTAAACTCTGTTACAACAACAAGTATAGATGCAGTAACATGGCGCTTGTCTTTTGTTGACCATCTTGGGTATCCTGATATCCTGAGGCTCTATTCCATGGATGGAAGATTCCAAAGGACCTTTCTTGTTGTCCAGCCATTTTGTTATAGCAATCTCTGAGTGTTTCCTGACTATCATCTCTGATGCGCCTCTCTCCTGTTGCTGAAGCTCATTGTCACTGGACATTTAAGACTTACAGATCTAAAAATGATAAAGATTCGATTCTACATAATAGTCCCTGTTGCCAGGAGAGCGTTTTCCTTAAAGCGATCCAGCACTTTGATAGAGGTGAAATACCGGTGTAGGTTTGGGTGGGATCCTCCTGGTAGTGACCCTGCCATGGAAACTACAGCATTTCTTCCAATCCCCACCTGCTTGTCTTGAAATGTGTTTTGACCCCCGTTGACTTCAAAATTAAGCACCAAACCACTGGGACTGGCAAACACAAAGGCCCTGCGACCTGTGAGATTTGGTTTCCCAGGCTCAAACTGGCGCACAGGACACTGGCCTGTAAAAGGAATCATTTGCTCATCTATGCCAGCTTTGAGGGATCTTGATCAATTGAGTTATAGCATTTGCAGTAATGGTTATCGCATTAATGGGCACCATTGTCTTTCCTAACCCATACTTATGAAGCTTAGGGTATTTGAGACAGGGCAAGGGTTGAAAATGGGAAAAAGCAAGTCCCACTGTCCCCTACAAAGTTAAAATTATATTGTAATGTAGTTAAAACCTTCACAAATAAAAAAACAATATCATAAGAAAAAATAACTACGTACTGTATTTAAAAATTTGATCACTTAAACCCCTTACTGCCATAGAGTGTGCTTGCTGCAATCGACGCCAATTTAGAAAGACAGAACATGTGATCTGTTGGCCACACCCCCCACTTGTGTGACATCATTAGAAAGCCCAGTCTGTATGTACTCTTTCCAGTACATTAGGACACAACCACACTGCATGCATAGTGTTTTATTCCACACATTCTATTGTATATCACCCTATAACATCTATGGCATATGTATGGCTCACATGGTATATTAGTGTGCACAGCCACAAGCAGTAACACAACTCTATATGGTGTACATGTGGTCCAGCATGTACAGTATGTATGAGGCAAGAACAATGCAAATGATATTTATTGCAAATACTACAGCATACTGTACAGTATGTCATTTCCTGATTTTGGAGGAAGGCCACGGCATGCATGATCACATGTAGAAGAAGGTTATCCAGGTGCTTCTTATAGAATAGAAACATCTATGCTGAGTCCTTGCAGATTGTACACACTGCCTGAGTGGGTTGTTTTTCCCATTTGTGCAGTTTAAATAGTTTGATGTGTACCACCTCAGTTAAGTAACTTTTTTTTATGAAAAGAACTCCTTATGTGGTTTGTATAACACCACTGAGCACATAGAGGTGAGTACTTTGTCTTGCACACTAGGATGCAGCTTTTATATTGTACACCGCTATTGTCCTCTGAACCACTGTAAAAGAATGAGTTGGAATAGGTCAACCTCTGGGTGGGTAGTGTTGCTGACTCACAGCTCCAGTGTCATAAGTTTGCTTTTGAGCTTGAGTTACCGTCTCTGTGGAGTTTCACATGTTCTCCTCATGTTCAGATAGGTTTCTGTTGGGGTCTCTGGGTTCTTCTCAACAGGAATGCTAGAGACTGGCACTTTCAGTGGTCATAACCCAGTTTAATGTAGATGAAATGTCAATGCACAACTTTTTTTTTCTTACGGAGCCATCTGTTTCTGTGGACTGTTCAGTATGGTGTATGTAATTTACAGAGGTACCAGTGTTTGCAGAACCTGTTTTGTGATTGAAAATGTAGTGCAATCCATGGCCATCATGCGGCAATGCTGTTTCACTGAATACGTAGTTGAGAATAAGAATTGAACAAACCTTGACAATTTGTTGAAGTAACCTGCGTCGGATGGTCATTTGGGTACTTTGATGTAATGATCCCTTTGACTTAAACCAGTGCAGATTCTTTCATTTGTGATGGTTCCCACCGCTATCATAGTCAAAACATGTCTCTTGAAATAAAACATAAGCTGCTAGTTCTCACAGTTAAAAGGTGTTTTAAACCCAGCACTGGCTCTCAGTCAATGGAAAAAAAAAAAAGATCTGAGACAAACTCAAATTACAGATCATGAATATGTGTAAAGAGATGGTGATAAACATGCTGTCACGCCTGTGCTCCTGGGGGAGTATGGATGTTGGAAGGAAAATCTTTTCAGAGCAGCACTGTTTGATCATCTCGAGGGGCACCTGACATTAGACAGAGCCGAAAGCCCATGGGCTGGGCTGTACTTAACATTAACAGCCCATAAAAGAGAATATGCAGCATGGAATATGGTATATAAGCATTAGTGGGCTAAATTTATTTTTAATCTGTGCCTGTGAGTGCAGTATTGCAGTATAGGCTTTTGCAGATTTTATTGCTTTAAAATAATATTTTGCCTGAAAAAGTTGTCATTTGGATTTAACCAAGCGAATATTTTGATTGCAGAATTACTACAGTGATTAATATTTTTCAACTGGCAACAATTCCTTTAACCCTAACTGCTTCAGGCAGTATCTTTTCATTTCTTAAACATCCGTATCAGAGAATGTATCCTGTGGTAAAGATATTACTGTGTGTCAAAAGACTTAAGTTATTGGTTGCAGATTCTGAAACAAAAGATAGTGCTGGACCTTCAACTTCATGAGAGAAATCTGATCGAAGAAAAATAATGGATGACCATGGACAGAGATCACTTACACGCTGGGTGAAGTTACATCATAAATGATCAACAGTAGTAATCACATCTATGTTTAGTAGTGAAAGTAAGATCATTTCCACATACACAGTGCACTAACGGGATTAGAACAAAAAAAAAAACTGTCTGTAAGAAAACCACTTGTTAATGAGGCTAATTCAAATTCAAATTTTATTTGTCACATACACAGTCATACATAGTACGATATGCAGTGAAATGCTTAGATAACTGCTTGTGACCTTAAAATAAAAGACTATTAATAGGAAATAAATATGAAGAAGAAAATAGAAAGTAAATTTAACTAAGAAAGAATAAAATAAAATATAAAATTTAAATAAAATAACTGTACAGTACAAAATACACAATATACAGTACTGTAAGAAAACATATGAAAAAATATAGAACAATAAGAAAAACAGCTGTACATTTTAGAAATAAAAGGCATAATTTTGCTAGAAAGCATTAAGATTGGACTTTGGAGCAACGGAAGGGTTTGATGACTTCAGTAGTTGTATCAGGGTAAGAAGGGAAGCAATCCATCATCTATAGTGGCCACTGTACAAGCCTCTGGAGGCAGTGTTATAATCTGGGGTTGCTTCAGTTTGTCAGACTAGACTCAGCAATGTTATCCATCAATAAAATGAACTCAGCTGAGGACTTGAATATACTAAATGATCAGATTTTTCCATCTGTTTCACAAACATAATCCAGGACAACATTGCCTAGTTTTGTCAAGCTCAGATTCTGAAAGATTAGCTCTGGAAGCACGAGGAATGATTTTCACACACAAATTGGCCACTAGAGAGTCTTGATCTTACTCCCATTGAAAGTCTTTGGGATGTACTGGAGAGGACTTTACAGAGTGGTTCGACTCAATACAAGATCAATACAAGTTCCCGGCCAATTAGGTGATGCGACTGTGGACATCTCTAAGGAATAAATGTTGTATCTTTGCCCAAGATTGTAGGAACAATGCCATGGTGAGGTGTGAACGGTGATCAAAGCTAAAGGTGATCCAACAAAATATTCGAATTTGTGGCACTTTTTTTGGCCAGACACATTTTACAGAACAGTTACACTTTTCACTTCGTTAAAGGTAAACCCTAGCACAAAACTTTTGTTTAATAACGATTGTATAGTCCAATATTGCATGCTTCAAGAACAGTTGTTTGGGCAGTATTTTGTATCATTGTCACATTTACCCCTTTTAATGCTCAGTCACTAAAATAACACTAAATAAACAAAGTACTTCTTTCATTTATTGATGATAAAGACCTTTGAATTATGACTCACAGACATATGAAAAAAATATATGACCCATAAACTCGAGTTGCACCATTGTGTAGCCTGTTAAGGAGAATATATATGAATGTGCAACACTTTAAACAGTGAACAGTCTTGGAATTTACTTTAACCACCAGAAAGAAGTTTTCAGGGTTAAGAATCAGATATAATTAGTATTTAAATTTTATATCTGGATTTTTGCAAAACTCCTTTGTGACATCCAGTGTTAAAATCCATTATTAAGAAATAAAACTGAACTGAACTTAATTGAAGTGAAGGCCAAAGTGAACTTTGAACCTTGATAAGAGAAAGAGAAGTTATGATACAGTACATCATACTTCAAGAGCTACCAAAAAACTCATTTATATTAGAAAGGGTAACATTTGTTCAAAAATACTTTGTATTACGGCCTCCGAGTGTCGCAGTGCTCGCCCTATCATCCGGAGATCGCGAGTTCGATTCCCGGCTGATTGGCCGAGTTCTTTCACAGGGGAGGGATGAGAGGTACTTAGTGCTCCCACATTAATCTCGGCTCTACAGCCAATCAGGGGCGTCTGTGAGCAAGCGGAAGGAGCTGTCCTCCGAGTGTGTTACTCCGCCCCCAACAGTGCGTAAGCGAACAGTTCGAAAAAGATGCAATCGGCTGGCGTCACGTGGTTCGGAGGAAACACGTGATAGTCTTCGGCCCTCCTGACTGAGTGGCAGTAGTAGCCTTAATGTGGGAGCCCCCTAGTGACTGGGAGGAATTGGACATGACTAAACTTAGGGGGAAAAATCCCCTCCCAAAAAAATAAAAATAAATAAAAACAATGAACTGTATAGTCAGGGTTTTAGTTCTAGCAAACAGATATGTCTGTTTTTTTGTCTAACGACAATACTTGTGGCGGCACAGTGGTGTAATGGTTAGCACTGTCGATTGGGTTCGATTCCCGGCCAGGCTCGATTTTCGTCTCTGTGTGTATGGAGTTTGCATGTTCTCCCCGTGCTCGGTGGGTCTCCTCCAGGTACTCTGGTTTCCTCTCACAGTCCAAGGATATTCAGATTAGGCTAATTGACTTTCCCAGTAGCATGTGAGTGTGTGTGTGTATGTGTGTGTGCCCTGCGATGGATTGGCACCATGTCCAGGGTGTATCCTGCCTTGTGCCCTAAGCCTCCTGGTATAGGCTCCTGGTCCCCGCGACCCTGAAGACTGTACATGATAAAGCGGTATAGACGACGAGTGAGTGAGTGAGACAATACTTGTATGTACAGTATAAGGAAAGAAGGTTCAGTTTGGTTATGGCTGATGCTGTGTGCAGCCATGTACAGTAGGTTTGATGTCATAATGCATCTGGCAATAAAACCTCAAGTTGACTTCTTTTGTGGTGGTATACTCATGAACAAGAAATGTTAAACATTTACATTTCTTAAAAAAATTAAATTCCTGTCAAATAAATAAAAGAGTTTGATTTTATACAAAAATCTCTGTCCATCACTACCAGAAATTCAAAATTTAGATGATGTTAACAATGACATAGAGTCAACAATGGCCCAAGATACAGCCTCCTTGCACATCCAGCAAGTCCAGCTGCAGCCAAACATTGTTGAATGGTCCGAGACGACTTACTGTGTGTAACGCTGGAATCGATTTCTCCAATGACCCCATCTAATTATTTTGTCTTGTCTTGCCTGTGTCTCAGACGCAAGGGCGATCAGCAGTGGGACCAATTGTTCTGAATCTGTTCCACAGCCTGAAAATGGTATTCCTGCCAACTCCAAACCGTCTGGCGACTTCTGCTTGCACTGTACCAAGTTGAAGCGTTCTGATGGCCCTCTCTCTGTTAGCATTGTCTAATTGAGACATGATAGTGTGAAGACAAAAGGCACAAACATGACGTTTTCCTTACCTTTAATACCAGGACATGCTAGCTGGACATTTTGTACAGCCATCAAACTCTTATTAAACTGCTACTACTGCTGTTGTCGCAGTTTATTAGTTACAATGTTTATTTATTACTACGTACAGTATAACATGTCAGAGAAATTCATTCATTCATTCATTAATGTACTGTATTCACGTATCATCGCATGATATTTTTGTCATATCAGCTAGTCCTATTCCACATAGCTGATGTTTTTACTACTGCCATTCACTCAGTCATCGTCTACAACGCTTTATCCTGTATATAGGGTCTCAGGGGGCCTGGAACGAGGTGGGGTGCACCCTGGACAGGGTGTCAATCCAACGCAGGGATCACACACACCTACAGTATACACAGTCAAACCCTCATTCACACAATACGGACAATTTGGGAATGTGAATCAAAATTTTGCGAATGTCAATCAGCCTAAACTGAATGTCATTGGACTGTGGGAAGAAACTCACCAAGTACGGGGATAACATGCAAACTTCATGTAGACCCCAAGGTGTGAATCAAACTGGAACCTGGAGGTGCAAGGCGACAGTGCTAACCACTAAGCCACCGTACCATCTGCTGCCACTCAAACTCTTTAAAATTTGTTTGTGCTGACCACTTACATTTGTAAGAAGTGGTTGTAGACATATTTCTTCCCAGGTTTCTGTCTTTTTCTTTTTTTCTTTCAAACAATATTCTGGTAGGCAAAATTTTGGGCTCTAGAAATATTATTTCCTCCTTCGGTGCTTTCAGATGTAATCTGTGTGAAATTGACTGACTCATGCTGGCTGTTTTTTTTTTTTTTTCAAATAGAAAAAGAGGGAGGAAATATTCATGTTTTATTAGTGTTTCATAGGAGTGATTATTTATTATGATACATTATTAATTTTGAGTTTATTTCTAGATACTAGTATTACAGTTGATGCAGGGTGGTCCAACATTTGAGAAGCAGGTGGAGCAGTGAACCTGCTGGTGGACTCTTTTTTTTTTTTTAATTATTATTATTATTATTTTTTATAAATCACCAAAATAGAGTTTTTCTGATGAAGTTACAAATCTGTTTTGCAGCAGGGCACACGGTGGATATTGTGCTGCATTCCCATTTACTCTTGCATGCTGCTTTGATCATGGCATGCTAGTGATGTTTGAATTAGTCAAGTACATTCCTCTTTGACTGCAGTTCTGATTTTTCTCCATTTTGAATCCCACAAAAATCAGACATAAAAGATTCCCGGTGTATAAGGGTTACAGGACTGCAGTCTTAATGTAAACAGATTCTCTTAGGTTCTCTGAGATAAAAACATCTTAGAAATAATTGTCTCTTTCTCTCTTTTTTTCCCCAGACCTGTCGTTTAAAATGATGCTTGTGTGGTTTTGTTTCCATTACTAATATTAAATACTTGGTGTCCCGAGGATCAGCATGAACTACAGTACACGAGGCTCTCACTGTGATGTGAGTCCATCGTTTAAACAAACCACAAATGTTCCCTCCTTTAAAGTGTCATTGTGTGCTGCTGTGATTTAACCGGCGAGTGTTGGTTAGTGTACTCACACTCCGCAAAGAAAAACAATGTAACACTTTCAGACCGACGCATGTTGGAAATTTGTTCAAACGTTAAATAGCCTGCCTTCTTTTTAATCTCTTTTGCAAGCAGGGAAGAGTAAAAAGGGCTATGGTGTCAGGAACACAGTCACTTTATTGGCCTCTTCAAGATTCTGCTTTTGTTGTGGTGATTTTTCATGAAGTTGCTTTGATGTGCCGCGACGACGGAATCTTTGCACATATGCTTAACTGCTAATGAGATGTATTTAACAATGCTAGCTTTTCCATTTGTAATCGGGAACATCAGGATCAGCTTATTCAGTCTGGCTTGTTATCCTTTTATATGGTGTCTGATAAAGAGTAACAACGTTGAAAGGAACCGGCGGCAAAACTGTGTAACATACATCAGAGTCGATGACTAAAATAATCTCTGCCTGATGGTACATCATGTACCAAATATGACAAACTTCTGCTAGCTGATTAGAATAAGTCAGTGTATTTATTGAAGGATACAGTGTTTTTCTTTAGTGTTGCCAATGTAGTCCTCTGTTCTTGTACTGTGTAGTTTTTTTTAAATAGTTTTTTTTAATACAGAACAGTGATTGTAGGGATAATACATTTCTTTCAAGGACTAACGAAGTCAGTAGTTACAAGTTGTCCGTGTTTTCACTTACGCTTTCATTCCTTCATCCCTAACCCTAACCCTTTCATTCACTCACTCACATTCGGGAAGTCTTTGTCAATTGTTGAATACATTGCACTGCACAAGGCAATTTCTCAATATCGTGTATTATTATTATTATTATTATTATTATTATTATTTTTATTATTGCAGTGTGTTGTTTTTTCATAATACATCGTCAAAATAAATGTTTAATATTTTGCAATGCTTTCATATTTGACTTCACTTCATGTGTAAACACTTTGGTCTACTGAGCACAAAGTTGTCTTTCCTTTTTCAACATTTTCTCATAAACTAAAACAATTTTAAATATTTTAAATATCACTGCTGTATTTCCAATCCATATGTTTCCATATTAGCATTTGAACATGGTCCAAATGAACTGGCAATTAAAAAGAGCCAAGTAATGACTAGGCAAAAAAGAAAAAGGGTAATAAATCCTACCTTTTCTTATTCGCATATATTTGAAAATGGCTGGCTTGTATTTTAAAAGCATTTTCATTTCCCTTTAGGGAGAGCTGATACCATTTTTGCTCTATTAGTGAAGCTACATTTACCCCGAATCACTTCAGTAGTCTGAAGAGTATACTGGGATTAGATTAAAGAGAGACCTTTGGGTTGCGGGGGGGCTTGTAACTCTATATAGAGTGGCCCTGTAAAGCGTAGATCCAGAGGCATTTTATTTCCTTTGAAGTTTTATATTTTTATTTTATTTCACACTCAAGAAGGCTTTGAAACTAACATTAGAAGATCTGATAGAGCCAGACGTTAATACCACAACACAGTAGTCAGAATCATAATCAAGACAATCACTGCAAAAAGAAAATCATCTCTACTTTTAACAATATCAGTTCTAATACAATTATTAATGTTCACCAACAATTTGAGCATTTCCTGTAGTTTTACTTTCAGATACAGTACACTAGTCAAAGGTTTGGACACAAGTTCGCATTTATTTTTTACAGTCTAGAACTAGGGCTGGACAATAATTCGATATCAATATATATCGCGATAGATTTTTTTTCAATAACGGTGATACGATTTTTAAACACATTTCCGATATTTCGATAAACATTTGAATATATGAGCCAACGTTTTTTCTCTCTCTTGCGTTGCGAAATTGTGGGTAATCGTCTCCCCTGCCTCTTAGTGCTCGTCTCTTACTGGTATAATCAACATCCGTGCACTTGTGTTCTGTTTACTATAAAACTGTGACCACGTGTGTGCGTGAAACATATTTAATTTTGTGTTTGTTAGCGTGTTTGTACAGCGCACGTATAAAGCAAAAGCAAGTCTCATAGAGGGTAAAGATCCATTTTTCCTCTCCTCTCGTGTTTCGCGACAAAGCGGA
>JAQMYG010000038.1:14900428-14922602 GCA_030014215.1 Clariallabes teugelsi | reverse complement strand
ACGAGTACAAGTACTTTAGAAAATGTGGTATCGAGGCCGATACCCGATACCGGTATCGGTATCGGGACATCCCTACTGTCAATCACAGTACCACTAGCCAATCACAGGCATCTGTGAGCTCTTTTACACAGATAAGGCCTTTCCTCCATGTGTGTTATGCTGCCCTGTGACACAAAACGTGGAGCAATTAGATACGGTGTGATTGGCTGGTTTCACATATCTAGGAGGGAGCATGTGGTTATTACTCTTTCTGGTTGGTAGCTGGAGAGAAAACTTGGATGGCCTTAAATTACATATCCCATTTAAAATTTTATTGGAAAAATAAAATACCTTTCTGTCATCTTTCTCTGCAAATGATTTGCACTTATTAATCAAACATGATATAATTTATGCTTTTTGTACACTGACATGCAAGAAGTAAATAGAAACCAAAAGTTTTATAATAAAAATGTACGCAAAGTTTGTTTGAGTGCGTAAGATTCACAAAAGGCACGGCATTGTAAGGAAACAAAAATATTCACAGATGTGATAACCGGGTCATTCAGTACGTTCAGGTAGTCAGCTGACTTTGTGAAGACCTGAGAAACTGAAGCAGCCCCAGGTCATAGCACTGCCTCCAGGGGTGTGTACAGTAGGCGCTATGCATGATGGGTACATCACTTCATGCAATTCACTTCTTACCTTGATGCACCCATCGCTCTGGTCAAGGTTCAGTCTGAAATCATCAGACCATGTGACTTTCTCTATTTCACCAAAGACCAAACTTTATGTTCCCTAGCAAACTTTTTTTTAATCATCCTCACTAACGAGTTTTTATCTTATGGCCGCATACTGTAGTTGTTTAGTCTCTGTTCTGTGAGTTATCCTCACATTGAGCATGTAGAAAATGCTCTTACATTCACTATTAAACATAGCTGTAATTTCTACTGTGTTCTAATGGTTTGTTGTAACCATGCACAGCCAAGTTAAGTGGCTTACTTAAACTTTAAGTTATCGCTCACTTAAACTTGCAATCTTGCAATCTCTCTCTTTCTCATCCCTCACGATAACTAGTTTTCTGTGTTCCATCTTTTTAAATCCAAATTCACAGAATAAGTGAGTTCAGTTCAGCTCTTCCTTCACTCAGGTCAGAGTGAATAAGGATGTTATTACTCTGACCAAAACTGGGCTTATTTGGTTTGAGACTTTTTTTTTTTGCATTATTGTCCCATAATTGTTTACACATACTGTACATGAGCTTTTACATGAATATGGTGAAGAAAGACTGATTGCAAACTGTCTGTAGTTTTATGTCTGCTTTGTAAGCGGCTGGCCAGATCCAGCAGCGCTCTACAGTAAAGTCAATAAAGCAATTAGAAATGAAATCAGTTCACCCTCGCAATGACTTCTGAGTAGAAATATGCTGATCCATCAAATGTGGGTAATCTATTGGCAGGCAGTAACGGCTGGAGGATTTTGTGTGTGTTTGTGCTGAACAAATGAAAATAGGGAAATTGTTAAAAATGTCTTTTTATACAAAAAGTGTGTTTTACGTGACAGTCGTGGTCTTTGCATTTGATCATAGTTTGACTTCTGAACTTTTTTTTTTTTTCCCTATATTCCTTTTAGAGCAGGAGAATCTTTAAAAAGTGTTGCTATTGTTTCTTAGGGTACTGTGGATGAAAATTCCTCTTTTGTGATGTTCTCTTCTTTTTTGTGTGAGAATTTCTGGTGGTCTGATATTGTACTCTTTTTTAATAGTATGTATTCTGGCGTGACGATTTCTCAGACTCGCCACAGAGCACACGGGCCGCAATGGAGAGAATCCTGTGCTTCACACGTCCACATTTGCCAATCTTTCTCAGTGACGCCAGGAGGCAACTATAGTGCACGTAAAACGGCTTTTAAGAACGGAGGCACCTCATGACCTCAGTTTAAGAATGCTTCCGTAAACATTTCCTATCCTCAACGGACTATCTCCTCTTTAGATAGTGGACTCCCTGTGTTGTGCTCCCTACAACAATTGGTCAGTGACCCGCCAGCTGGCAGTTACTTCCACACAGTGCATGCAAGCCCTCACTTTTCAAAGGGCTGGCTCGGGCACATTCTCTGCGGTTGTTGCTGTCAACATCCCTGCCAGATATATTGGTGGTGTGTGGTTGCTTGTCATTTTCTGACCAATCGAGACAGTCCTGTCTTCCATCAAAAAGTCTCACACAGACCATGAGTTGAGCTTTATGCCTATGAACTGCACAGTCTGCACAGGTTATGTATGACCGATGATTAGTCCTGCTCTCTTTCACAGAGCAACTAGTTGTCCAGATAGGGGAGTAACATATCAACATATCAGCACATCTGTATTTGGGCTGTACCGTGTGTCATCATGCTGTATTTGTGCATTTGATTTTAAGCCTTGGATTTAAACAGTTGTTGTTATAGCTAGTATGGCTGTTCTTTAATTAGATTGAACTTTCATCATTAGGGTTCATCTGAAATGTTTTTCTTTTTTTTTCAGGGCCACCACCACATTGTTTCTCAGTAATCGGGGATGGTAACTGATATTTGTGGCCTCTATTCTTTAACTATGAATTTGTAGTTTTAGAGTATTATACAATAAATAAGTGATTCGTAAGTGTTTTGAACAAACATGAAAATTAAAAAGTATACTGACAATACAGTCGTCATCTCAAGGCGTGTTTGTGAAAGAAAGTTTGAGAAATCATGTGACCAAATTAGGGTTTGCACTTTTTTCTTAACCGATAATCAAACAATTAACAATCAATAATCCATTAATCATTAATAATTAATGGCAACCAGACGTACATGTTCCTTTCAGTTCAAGTCTGATTTAAACAGTTCTAACGGCTAACAGTTCTAACAGTGAACAACACTGACTGTCACATTCTTAATTGTTCCTATCATTTAAAAGAGTAAAATCTTATTTAATTTCACGCAATTGGCTCAGACCGTCTCTGTCCATCTGTGAATAGTCCCTCTCCTCCGAGTACAAACACCCGGCTGTACACGTGAAGCGCTCGTGAAACACACATGAACAAGACATGACAATTCAGCTGTCAGAAGCACAGCGATCAGTTCTGTGACCGAGCTCTCCGTGAAAATACAGATAGTGGAAGTGGATTGTAAGCAGCTGACTCATGAACCGTGGACACACAAATCTTTAAAACAGTTATTAGCCAGGATGTTAGGAGCCTGGCTAGCAAGGACAGCTAAACTAGCATTGGATGACAACTGCAAGCTAAACAAGCCATATCGCTTAATAAATTTTACAATGGTTGAATCCTTAACAGCAATTGATTGATTAACGATTGATCAGTATCGCCTCTTACTTTCTGATATGACCTGATTGTTGTCATGATCAGCATTTCGATTCTTAAAAGCCAACCATCTATGTACTGTATATTCAAACGTATTTACTAATCTAGAAAGTCCAGAAGAACAGACCTTTGTTAGGAGGTTTTAAGAGGTTTTTAAAACTCAAACACTAACTGTATTAGAAAAATCTTTCTAGACTCATTGCTCATTCAACTCCATAGAAGCTTCTCTTTTTGCCCTACTCTGGCTTAGTCCAATTCCCCTGTCTTTAGGGCATTCCTCCATGAAGTGAAACCTACCAGCCAGGGAGGGCGGGTATTCACGTGTTTCCACTGAGACATGTGATGCCAGTTGCCCGCATGTTTTTCTGAGCAGCTGACGTTGGGGGTGGTGCAACACCCATGAAGGAAAGAGCTATCCACTCCCACTGCCTGCATGAGCTCACAGACACCATTGATTGGCTAGTATCACTATGGAGTGCAAGTATGCCACGCTTGTTCCTCCCCTGAGAGCATGGTCAGTCTTCACCCTAGGACTCTCATCTACACAATTTCATCTTGCATTTGGAGATTCTCAAAACAAAGCCTTCTACCCTGTAATGCACCAAGCATTTTGGAAAGTCAACAAGGTTTCAACAGTTTTACACAAGCAGTAACTTGGGCGTTCTTTGATTTTACACGTCATTCACAGTGAATCTACTTTCCCACCTCCTTGACAACAGGGGGATAACCTTTTAATGGCAGCGCACATACAGTATGGTGACGACGTGGTGGTCATTTTAATATTATTTATCTCGTCTAGATGATTGGTTTTCGGATGTTATTCAGAATATCTGGGGCGTTTTTTAGTTTCCTTTAGCTGATGGCGGTGTGTGACAGCAAATAAGGTGTCTAATCTCAGGAATCTTGAAGGAGTGTGCCGTGTGCAGGTGATGCACATGTTCCCTGCTGTTCATGCCGTAGGGTTACACCAGACCATTTCTTTTCTATGGTGTCAAGTTAATGAAATCACATGAAGCCCCTGGCAGTCAAGTGTTACCTTCACCAGTAATTTATGGTATGTTTCCTTCAAAACACTGTGTCTCAGTTTTGCTGCCTGGCGACAATCTGCTGCTTAATTAGAATGTGAAAGTTTATTCGTTTCCCAAAGAGAACTCGAATCCATATTGGGCTTGTCTTCATTCATTTGAGACCACAGAACAGCATGCCTACTTTGGTTACAGGAACACAGTTTTTTGGAAGATTCACTGTTTTTTTTTCCCATTCATGAAGCATGGCATGAAGGTTTGCATCAGTAGTTTACATGGTGGTGACTCTGAAGATCACATCATGCTGTAATATTTAAGGAATAACACGCAACGGGCTGTTCTGTTATATGTAAATAACCAGTGCTGGGGGAGGTGTGTGGAGTGATGGTGAATGACACACAGCAGAGGGCCGTTAACATGCCCAAGCGGATTATTTTTGTATAACTGTGTTTTTCCTCTAATGCCACCATAAATATATCCACCAAGAATCCCGCGACTCTTCCGCCCTCTTCCCTCTCTGAATGTTTATTGGAAATTTAATCCCAGTTCTTTTACCACTTTCTCAAACTCAGCAGTGACTAAAACTGAGGTCTTCCTTGTTGTTGCTACATCTGCGTGGGTGAAATCTGATTCTTTCTCTCTGACAATTCAATAGTTTCTCCTCCTTCTCAAGTCAAGAGGCTGGTTGTCATCTTGGACAGCATGGTTTCCTTTGTATCACAAATAAACAATGTGACTCCATCTGCATCTACATTATTCACCTGTGACTAACACTTACCAAGTCTGCTGTTCTTCTTCACACTCCCGTATTGATTATTGTAATTCTACCCACGATGGCCTCACTTTCAAATCTCTGCTGTACAAAAACTTCATCGATCCAGAATGCAGCTCATATTATCACCAGAACTCTGTCATTACTGATGTTCTGTCATTGGCTCATTGTTAATTTTTCTCAGTTTTAAGGCTCGCCATAATTAAGCAATGGAACGTCTTTCTGAAATTGTCCATATCTCATCACCGTCTCATACTCTTAAATACTCTTCTGCTATCCAGCTGACCAATTTTTATTCATGACATTCATAATATTGACTAACTCTACCTTCAAATCCCGAATTCCTGAATCCCTTCAAACCATACAGTACTTTTTCACACTAGTACTGTATATCCGGTATATTTTCTATTAAAGTTTGTAGGGATGGGAAACACCAGGGACCACATGATAATATATTATCACGATACCTAGGTACCGATTCAATTTAAATCGCGATTCTGAAAGTATTTCAGATTTTGTAAATAAGCTGTTTCGATATAATTTTTGTTTAGATTTTGTTACAATTCTAAACAAGTTTAGCAAATAACACACGGGATGCTGAGTACTCTACAGCAGTGGTGCCCAAACACCGGGCCGTGAATGATTTGGTACCAGGCCGAACAGAAAGAATGAAAAAAATGTATTTGATTTTATTTCCATTTTATTGTCTATCAGAGTCTGCAGAGTGAGTGGGCAGTGATAGATTTTTATATGCGTGATGGCCGGTCCGTGGAAAACCGTCGTACATAAAACTGGTGCAAAGAAGGTTGGAGACTACCGCTTTAGAGCATGCAGCATGCAAGACTATAGAGGAACTGCAACATTTTACCACCTCATATGCATATATTAATTAAAATGTAATAAAAAAAAATCTATTTTTGTAGAGTGTGGTGATTTCATGAATTCATGAGATTTGTAAATAAAATTATTTTTCCCTCAATCTATACATATAATAAAACAGTTGATGTGTCTATACATTTAAGATATTTGTGAAAAAATAATTTGGGGGGCCGTAAGACGAGTAATAGAACAGATCATGATGTTTTTTGGAATTTGTGTACCTCTATTTGTCTGTTTGTCCGTTTGTTTGTGCACATATCACGTAAAAGCTACGGAACAAATTTTAATGGGGTTTTCACAGGTGTATTTGGCCGAGCTTGTTTCATCGCAATCGGGCCACGGGAAATGGATTTTAAGTGAAAAATGCCCATATATCTAAATCTATAAAAAAGAAATCGCACTTAGATAAAATTCATTAATTAATTTGAAAATTCAACATATGGCGCCGCACATTTTTGATATGTACAGTACTGTACTTATGAGAGTACTTCATTACGCGCACTTCAAAGTAATCAAAATTTTTGTTCATCCCAAAATTCAACATATGGAGTCAACGTTTTTTATAAAACGTGCTTATAAGAGTACAATTAAATTCCACATGAAGTCACGGGCCCATCTAGTCTTTAATAATTATTATTTTATTATTATTATTATTATTATTATTATTATTATTATTAAATTGCTGCATATTGTTTGATTTTTATATGGTTTGACGTTTGATGTTTTGTGAGGTACGTTTAACTGCTTTGAAAGTCACCCACAAAGAAATTACATGTTTATAAGCATTTTATGCATGCTTTATTTATGCATAAATGAAAAGCTATTTATAGTTACACTTAAAGCTATTCATAGTTATACTTACTCCTTAACAGCAGATATAAATAGTTGCTCTCTTACCACATTCTCTTTCTCTCTCTGTCTTTTTTTTTATACAGCTTGTCAATATACAGAGCAACGAGAACGTATAAAATACTTTGTGCCTAGAAAATCCCCCAATGGCGAAAAGCCTACTGACTGTCACCCAGCACTGGCACATTTAATACCTACTGTAATACCTCCATAAAGGTTAAAGAACCTTCTTCTCCTAGCAGAACAACTTCAGAAAACTTGCTTCATCATGAGTTATGTATTTGTTATATAGACACACACCCTTTTAAAATCATTCATTATTATTATGATTATTATTATTATTATTATTATTATTATTATTAATAGTAAACTATGGGGTGCGTCTCTGTGGAAGAAGCCTTACTATAGAAATGATAACAAGCACAGTAATGTAAACTTATTTTTTATATGCTAGTTGAGACTGCTGTCAGATCTGAGCTATTAAGAAAACGAAACCTTCAGACTGGAGAATTTGACCACACTGTGGTGTTAATGGATTTCCTGCTCTGTTCTGATGTGACACACATTTTACACATCACTATCACACCTCTAATGTTTCGGATACTTTAGAAGCTGAGGCCTGTGCAATGTTAATCCTGTTATTGTGAGGAGTTCAGTATGAGCATCTGTTATATGTGTTATATGTACAATATTGTATTATTTTGATTTATGCTTTATGTGGTATGAGTTTATGATTTTGCTGAAATCGCTCTCTAAAGAGACGATGTGTTACAGTAGTTTTAGTGATTTAAAAAAAAAAAGTTTTTTAGTGATGATGAAGTTTGCCCTGTGATTCAGGGTGATCGAGCTTTAAATGACATTCCGCTACTTTTGCTGCTCTAAAGGGGCAGATCATTTATGGAGTGCTCTGTATGTGTGTGTGTGTGTGTGTGTGTAAGCAAATAATAGAGAAGCTTTTATGGTGACTGTGTGTGTGTGTGTTTGTGTGTGTGTGTGTGTGTGTGTGTGTGTGTGTGTGTGTGTGTGTGTGTGTGTGTGTGTGTGCTATCTTTTATTACTCTTTCCACGAGGCACAACAAGAGCACCTGCTGCAACTATTAAGATGTCAGCAACAAGAACACAGCATGTTCAAGACAGTAGGGAGATAATGACGGCCTTTAGGATCAATGTTGTGATTATCTGATGTGCTCGTGTTCAATAGCAGCGCACAGCCATGCTTTTCGATTATGCAGTGATTTGATTAGTGGCGAGCGATTCCCTGATATTGATCACATCACGACTCTACAGACTCACTGACTTCGGAATATTGCTACATAATTGAGTACTAATTATCCTCTAATTATTTTCTCTTTCAGTCAGATACAGGATAGACTTTTATATTTAGTAACAGGTATCCAGCAGCATCAATCAACATGGGACATGGAGCAAATACAGCGTGCAGCAGTACATTAGGAGCGTATTCGGCTTTTGCACATTCTGCATTATTGTATTTGCAGGAGCAGGTCTTTTACCAATGTTACTCAACTGCAAGCCATTATACTGTACTGTACATTTCCTCGATTTGTACAGTACATCTCCATGCAGAGGCTAGTTTTCAATTTATTCAATTAGTATATTCAATCCTATTTACACCCATTTAAATAAATAAGTTTAAAAGATCCACTGCCATGAAGATTCTTACAGCTAGAAATTAAATTTCTGTACATTTTAAAGAGCATGTCACAAAGTTTTGGGTATGCCGTGAGAGATAAAATATATAAATAAAAATCTGTTATCTGCGTACTTTCGTCTCACTGAATTAGGATTAAGTCTTAGTTATTTAGTTGGCTGTCCCAAAGAATATGGTGTGATTTATTACAGCAGTCTTTCTGTCCTTTTACCAGAAGGCCCTTAAAATGGGAAATTCAATTATTATTTCACTTTCATGAGTTCCAGTTCCTGAAAGCCTATGGATAAAAGGAAGTGTTTTTATTACTGCCTGCATTCAAAGAGCACAAGGTCGAAATGAATTTTCACTAAAATCTTAAAAGCCACATGTAGTCCTCTGTCTGATCTGGACCCAGAGTCTCTTAAAGATAAAAAGACATGTGTATAAGCTTTCATTTTTGGCATCCACATCACATTATTGGATGATAATGCATGTTCAATGGTCATAAAAAAAATACACAGAATGCTATGTAGAAGTGAGGCTGGGGCTGATTCATCTGTAGCCCAGTCTGTTGATTCACACACAGAGTGAAACAACCCCCTGAAATTATTCTTACTATTTTGCAAATTTTTTTAATGCATCTTTATTTTTTCCATCATTCCTCCTTCCAACAATTCCTTTGGCAGACAAACGAAAAAGCAATCAGTGTGCAACGTAGGGAAGTGGTACTGTAGCTCAAACAGTTAAGACTCTGGGTTACTGATCGGGAGGTCGCGGGCTCAAGCCCCAGCACCTCCAAGCTGCCACCGTTGAGGCCTTCAGCAAGGCCCATAACCTTGTCAGCTCCAGGGGCACTGTATCCTGGCTGACCCAGTGCTCTAACCCCACTTCCTAACTAGGATATGGAAAAAAAATAATCATTTCACTGTGCTGTAGGACTGTGCATGTGTGCCAAATTAATCTTAAATAGTACCAAAGGACAGTTCAAAGAACTGTACATCTTGTGCTTTAGCTAACATGACCTGACCCCAGTGGGGTCTTACAGAAACACTTAAAAGCATTTGAGTTCTTAATGTTGCCTCCTTTTAAATAGGCTTGTCTTTAAATCTCTGTAACAGTTTGTAATTTTTACAGTGTGGGTAATGAATGCTTGTTTTTTTTTTATTCTACTGAATCTTAAGAAGTCATAACTGAAATACTGACAGATCATAAATTTTAGCCCTCACATCTTATATCATCATCACCGGCCATCACTGGATTTAATAAACAGCACTATACACAAGCTTTATATTGATCCCAGATCAGAGTTTGCACCAATTACATTGCACCAATTAGTTTACATCAATTACACTGCAGATGTGAAAAGAGTAATCTGCTTGGGAATGATCCTGGGGCTTCTGAGTTCAACATTTTCTCTACTTGAATGCGGAGCCCTGCACATACACACTGTTGCCCAAAAAAAGTTGTCTATTACATGTAAAATGAACATGAACAGCAGGAGAACACTGCAGCTGAAAGATGAGCTAACCCAGTGACAGTTTCATCATTGTTTTATTTTGTGTAGAAGAATTAAACACCCAGAAACACATGCACATAGTCTTCCCCTTCCCTCACGTTCTCCTATTCTGTCTTCTTCTTCTTCTTCTTGCTTCCCTGTGTCCTTCTTTGCACCCTTCAGCCCTTTGATGCCTAACGGACATATTGAGCAGCTGAAAAACACCATCTTTCCAATACTGTCGAGTGTGCTCGTTGTGGATATAACTTCCTTCTGGTATTTGCTTTAGTTTTCTACTAGTTTTCTCTCTTTTTTTCTTACTTTGTCATGTGTTTTCTTATGATGAAAACATTTATTGTACCTGCACACAATCCACCTCAATTCTAATTGCAATGTATGTTGTTTGTTTATGTTTATACAGTACAGTACTGTGCAAAAGTCTTAGGCACCCTGTTAAGATTTTTTTAAACTTTAATATTGAGTTAGTACAAAAACAATTCTGATTTTCAAACATCAGGATTAAACCACAAAATTAAAAGTTAAAAAAAATATTTGTATGTCAGAAAACCCAAATGCACAGCTCCTTGTTAAAGGAATTCCGTACAAGCAGTTTGGACGTGCAAATGGACGGATCTGCTCTGCTTGAATTTTAAGGGTTAATCTTCTTGTTTTTTTTTTAAGAGGAGTCTGTTTTCCCAGGAAGATTAACCCTTAAAACTTAAGCAGCGCAGATCAGTGTGGCACACCGTGTTTCTCTGCAGAGCTTGTGCGACCATGAGTATGCCCTTCTTATACTTTTTATTGCATTTACCCTCTCTCAGTACATCGCGCTACCACTCCTGTACCAGTTCATTACATCACAATGTTTCCACAACTTTTACTTAATTTTGATTTTAGTGCTTAACAACGTGCTCGGGTATTGTGTGCACTCCCTCACTTTAGGGTTGAAGATATGCTTTTACAACCCGTGTTTTATCTCATAGTGCCATTCCACATGTTTGTTTTAGTCCCAGGATCGTAACCAGGTTGTAAGTATTTCAAAATGCCAAAAGAATAAACAGGAGCAAGAGACAAAAAATAGAGAGTAGGCAGTTTATTGAAAACTGCATTTAAACTTTTAAACTATAAAAGTTAAAATCTGTGCAAAAATATGGCTTTGTTCTTCAGACAGTCACACTGCCATGATCTCCTGATGGCAAAAGCAAAAAGGCTTTCTGTTTTTGAACTTAGCAGGATTGCTGTGCATTACAAGGCTCTCGCAATGCGCCATTTCTGCCAAGGTTGAACACAGTAAGACAGTAATTTTAAATTTCTTAAAAGATCCTGAGAGTTATAGGACAAACAAATCAAGTGGTAGACTTTTAAGCATTTCACTGCATATCGTACTGTGTATGACTGTGTATGTGACAAATAAAATTTTAATTTGAATTAGAATTTTGACTCAAAAATATTTTGAGGATCTGTTGAACTGTCCGTGAAGACACAGGCTGATCCTTGACCCAAATTAAGGCCCTTACTGATGCTGACTGCAGCCCAATAACCATAATACGGCATCTGCGAGAGAAGGGCTCAAAGAACAAAAAACGTCTTCAAAAACCACGTCTCCTCCCACACCACAAACTTACCAGTTTGGAATTTGCAAGGGATCACCAAACATGGAACACTGAAAGATGGAAGAAATTTTTATTCGAGAAAAAATATTATCTGGATGGTCCTGATGGCTTCCAACGATTCTCCATCTTCACCACATGGAGCAACGTTCCCACCAGCCACCTGGAAACAGTTGCATCAAGAACGCCGAAACGAGTGTTTGAAGTTATCGACAAGAACGGTGGCGCTACTCACTACTGAGTGCTTTTTTTGTCACTTTTAGTTCTGTTGTGAGTATTTTTGGGCTATGGTCTTAAACTTATGATCAGCTGACCAGCCTGTTTTAAATGCAGTTTTCAGTAAATTGCCTACTTTCTATTTTTGTCTCTTGCTCCTTTTCCTTCTTTTGGCATTTTACAGAAGTACCCAACCTGGTTACGATCTACCAGTACGAAGTGTGAATACTTGTTATATTTTCCCTGGTCTTAGGATTTTGTTTAGGATATAAATATTCACTCACACACACACACACACGAACAGCTGACTGGACTGGTGTACATTCTACTGCAGTATTGCAGAAGCTTGTAGGCCAGATTGCGTTTAAAACACTGTGGGAAACAGAGCAAAAAGCATCTCCCTGTACCATGAGTCAGCTGGACTTGACAACTCACTGGCACTGAAAGAGAAGCAAAAGGATCCAGAACCACTAAATTACATAATTTTAAAAAGTGGCTTTAAGTATCATTTGGTTTAATTAAAGAAGCATACTGATGTGTGTAAAAGCAGTAAAAGGTAAATGTTTTGAAGAATCTATCTTATATATTGACACGCTTTCTACCCATTGATTTACAAATACAGCACATTAAGCCACTGATTATAGTGTTTTTACTGGAGACAAGCCAACACAATTTATTTCAGTTCACATGCGTCCTGGTGACTGAAAGTAATGATGAAGGTTGCTTGTGCAAAATCCTGCAGTTATCAAATGAGAAAATGGGCAAATTACTTCCAAAGGTAATAAATAAATATTTTTAAAATAACATTGCCTGTCACAAGTATTTAATGAAAGAAAGGAGCTTTTTGACACATTGTTTTTATTCATACGATTTTCATTTATGGTTTCTAACTACATTTTGTGAAAATGTTTTGAGCTTCTGTTTAGGGAATAACTCTTTGTGTTAAATACTCAGCTCTGCGTTACTCTCCGTGTTTCATGAATCAAACAATATAGAGCTTTACAGCAGAATAAAGGTTTTTAAGGTTGATTTTCGTTTGCCTTGTTTTCTGCATTGGTTTTGACTGTGTGTGTGTGTGTGTGTGTGTGTGTGTGTGTGTGTGTGTGTGTGCGCGCATGCACTGTTTTGGTACAGTGGGAATGTGTTCTGCTCTCAGGTTCCTACATGATTTATCTTTGTTGCTGTTGGATGAGGCAGACATTACATTAGACAACCCAAAGTAGGGGGGGTGGGTGTTGGATCTAAGCTTGCTTTTCCCTCGAGGTGCCCTATCAAACGGTTGGAAATGAAACCATGTTTAAATGATTTGGTCATTTATTTGTTCCGTTTACCTCTTTATTCATAAATGAGGAACATTTTAATTTCAATGATAATTTGGGATCTCAAGGACTTCAGACCGTGTTTTTCCCTGCATCGTACATTACTCTGTTCAATGTATCTCGGTTTAAAGAATACTATAAAATATTATTGGTATTGAAGTCGAATTTTTGGTATCATTGGTAAATCTAGTTCTCTTCTACAGGGACTATATTGGTTATAGCTATACGTTTGAGGTGAGGTGCTAACATATTCGACAAACCCCCATGCTGGCTTCTCATCCCCAAGTCGAGCCTGACCTTTAAAACTGTGAGGGAGAAAATGAGTCAAGCTGGCTGAGACTTATCTAAGAGGAGAAACGGAGAGAGAGCGAGAGAGATAGTAGAAGAAAGAAGTAGTAAGAAGCAGGTATTTCTAGCATATCCATTATGATTTATAGTAGTATATGCATCATAGATAGTGTGAGGTGGTGCATATTGCGCGTCTGAAGCCCTTGTGAGTTCGTGTAGGGGATGAGCACCGCTGCCTGGTACAGATTCCCGCTGAGCTGATGATCCTGAGCTGACACATAGCTACGCTTAATGAACACATTAGAAATCTGAATAACGCTTGATGGGGTATTATTAAAAATCCCTTAATCTTGTGTTTATCATGCTCTTTATCTCACTCTCATCTTTCTCATGCTCGTATGCCTCTCTGTTCAGAGACGCTTTTGTGTGATTTCAATAAGTACGAAGCAAACAGACGGGACACACCCACAAGCACCTGTAGTGGGGCACAGTGACAAGTGCCATTAACACTGCACGAATTCGAGAGCACTTTGAAAATGTTAATTCTGTACTTGTGCCGGACTGTTCTTACCTAATGCTGAAACAATTATTATCTGAAAACACATGTGGACTTAGGCTGGCTGAATATGGTTTGTGTTATGAGTTATGGCTCATGAGTTTAAGACAAAGCTCACACCATACTGTGCATATCTGATGTGTAATGAATCACATTTAGATCATTTAAAATTTCAGTACAAGCTTCTTTCTGTCTCTAGGATTAACTTAATTCGAAGTGAAGCGGGTGAAATGGGGTGTCTTTTAGTATCAGTTGGAACTATATGATTAGGTTTATGTATTCGTGTGTGCGTGTATTTCTTTGCGTGTGTTTTCTGTGCGTGTATTTCTTTGCGTGTGATGATACTTTGACTCTTCAGCTCATTGATCGCTGATTACATACTGCAGTATGTCCTAAAATGGAGTAATAGGGAAAGTCTAAATACAGTAGAAGAGCTGAACGCCTGGACACCGCTCTCAGCCAGCTGTCCTGCTGCTTTCCCACACAATTAAATCTGCTCTCTCTCTCTCCACTGGCCATTCCTGTGCATCCTTGAAAATGCCAATGGTGGTGTTTGCTCGAGGACTAATTAGGCCTGTGGTCAATTCTGAGAACTGCGGCTAAACATCTCAGCACTGTGTGGAAAAACACATACTTGACCCCAAGAACTCACTCTCACTCTTGGCTCACAAGTGGTTTGGTTGTTAGACAGCAAAAGAGAATGAAAGAGACAGGGTTTAGTTAATTGTGACATTTTCTTATCATGTGGTGGTATTGTGGCTTATAAACCATTGCCCGATGGGTAAACATTTTTTAAACTGTTCTGTTTTTGGGAAAAGGTGCCTAATTTTGTTTATCAGCCTGATGCTGCTATAGTATGCAGCTGTAGTAAGTTCACTTACAAATATATCTTGTCCTTTAAAGTCTCCTAAAGAGTTTCAGAGATGCCTAGGAGAAGTGCTTGTCAGTGCAGAGTCTATGAAGCATAACTAAGTCGTCTTTTTTTTATGTACAGTATATTTTGTTACAGTTGTGCAAATCACAAACCGCCGTTATCATAATTATTAGAGAGCCTTATTTTTAATGGGTCAGGAGAAGTGTCCAGCAGGCATGATGGCACGAAGCTGTTTGGCTATGGCAGTGGCAGGCTGAGAAGGTGGACATCTAGCAGCGGCAGCAGCTTCTCGCTCATCAGCAGCATGTCCTTGCTGAATTCCAAAGGAGCCAAATATTGTTCGTTGGACGTGGTGGCAAGCTGAAGCCGGAGGGCCAGAACTGAAGGCATTGAGATCAAGGTGGCAGCAGGTTGATGAGATGGGCAAGTCCATGTTGATACCTTGATTAAAAGCTAATGAGCCAACAAGTTTTGATCTATCGAAAAATTTGGGCGCTTGACGGTCACTGGAGGATCCATGACAGTTGGCCTATGCCTATAAAATAAATAAATAAATAAATACATGCTACTTTATATTTAAAGGGTCCTTGGATGCAAAGTGTTTACCTATCCCTGACCCAAAAATCATGTTAATCAATTACCATCAAAGCTATTAACAGAATCATGTTCGTTTCGTATTACCAGTGATCTTTTCTCAGTGTTTAGGGCTGCACTTTTAAAACCCTTTGGTCGATACCGCATCATTTACATTTAGGCATTTGGCAGACGCCCTTATCCAGAGCGACTTAAATTTTTATCTCATTATACATGTGAGCAGTTGATAATGAGATAAAAATGGGCCTTTCTCAAGGGCCCAACAAGGACAACTTGGTGGTCATGGAATTTGAACCTGGGACCTTCTGAACCGTAGTCCAATGCCTTAACCACAGAGCTATCCCTGACCTAATTTTAAATTTACCTTACAGCATGTGGTCGGCACCCTTAACCAGAGTGACATACATTTTAATCTCATTATACTTCTGAGCAGTTGAGGGTTAAGGGCCTCGCTCAAGGTCCCAACAGAGGTAGCTCAGTGGAGCATTGGACTACAGTTATAGTATCACTTTGGTTCTCTAGCGATGATTGATGGCTGTCATTTGAAACTTGTAGTCAGTGTCCCGGAACACCTACTGGACTTGAACGCTCTCTCTCTCTCTCATCGTCTGCCCCATAGAAAAAGTCAGTGATGTCAAGTGCTTTTGCAGAAACAGTAGCACAATGGCAGCTGAGTTGATGGCTATGCCTGATGGATGCTCCGAATGCTTCTCTGGAGTTTTGATTTGCCGTGTCGTAGACAGGAAGCCTGGCAGCCACCCTGGCAGGGTCAGAGACACATATGGAAGCACTAAGCTGCCAGCTAGACTCCCGCCACACTTCTCAATAAAAGTCACTACCCTTTTCCTTTCTCTCCTATATTCTCATTTTATTCACTTTGGTTCTGATTCTGGTGACCAAGCAGGGTGAAGGCTGGTCAATGCTCTCAGTGACCTCAGGAGGATCTCAGTGGAGATTGAAATAGTTGAATAGTTGAAAGGAAAGGTGGCAGAGCTTTGAGTCACAGCCTGCATTTTCCTCATGCAGGCATTCTGAAAAGAAATTAAAACCACTAACACTCTTATTCTCACCGTCCATAAAGGGAGTCTGGCTCCAGACTCAGCAGACTCAGCAGTTACCACTGTTGTCCCCTCTTAATGGACAATCCTGTGTGGGTCTGCACTAATGAGTCTACATATTTCATACAGTACCAACGTCTTTAGTATCATTGAACACTCGATATTTTAGTGTCAAAGTGATTGATATTTTGGGCAAAAATAGAAACTTGGCGCATGAGCAAGCGGAAGTCTTTTATTGCTTTTGCATGTGAGTACGTGTCTGCATGCGAGTGAGTGAGAGTGTATAGATTTCGAGTTTGTGTCATGCGTTGCTGTTTGCTGCTCTCCAGACACAATACACACATACACAATTTGCAACCAAATGTTGCCAAATTTATTGTGTACAAGCATTTATGTCAATGGTTCACTCATAAATTCTGATGTTCAGGTTACTGATACAAAATAATAGTATGGACGCCAGAGTGCTGCACAGACAGATCACAGCTACGTTTATACAGTAGCAGCACTGCAAATTCAATGAAGGAAATGCTTGGTGTTTTGTAGAAAATATGGTTCACATGTGAATCATATTGACATAAGTTCAGCTATGTTAGAAGACACTAGAGCATGTGCTGCTGTTGCTATGGCAATGCAGAATGTAAAAGGAACATTACTTGACTGAAACCGAAGTGTGTGCTGTTTGAGCCATGCGAGAGGCAACACTCCTGGGATTCAAATAGCTTAACCTTTCAGCAAAATCAATAGAGTTTACACACGCTGATGAATGATGATGAAGGAGACCTGTTACAAACAATCACCAAGAAACTGTTTTGTATTACATCATTTTCCTTTCTCCATTAACTGGAGCTTAAACTGGATTTGCCAGTAATTTTATTAAAGTGTGTTTTGACCCGGCAGGAACAATAATGTTGGGTGACCAGTAGGGATGGGAATCACCAGGGACCACAATATTATCACGATACTGTTGTGATTCTGTTAGTGTCACGATATTATAAAAATCGCGATTTTATATTTTTATTTATTATTTTTTGTTTATTTTTTTAGTTTTTGTTATAATTCTAAACAAACTAAGCAAATAATTCTTTCCTACCAAACAGGATGCTGTTTCGCCTGCCAATGTGTGGTTACTTTAGAGAGCATCACCTCCAGGATTGTAGAGGAATGGCAACATTTTACCACTTCAAATGCAAACATTCATTCTTTCATTTATTCTTCTTCTATACCGCATTTCCTGTACAAGGTCACAGGGGGCCTGGAGCTTATCCCAGGAGAAGGCATCCTGGACAGGGTGCCAATCAATTGCAGGGCACACACTATGGGCAATTTGAGAAAGCCAAATCTGCATGAATGGGAGGAAACCAGAGTACCCGGAGGAAACCCACCATGCATAGGGAGAACATGCAAACCGAAATAGGGACAGAATCGGAATCGAACCCTCGACCTTGGAGCTGCGAGGCCACAGTGCTAACCACTACGTCACCATGCCGCGAATGCAAACATAGATAAATGAAAAAGATATATTTTTTCATTTAAATCTATTTTTCCCCTCATCTCCAATGACCATGTTAATATAGATTTAACAACGTTGTGATGATGTCCACTGTCAGGACAACATTAAAATAAACTTTAACTTTATGAGTGATTTATAAAATTGAGATAGATGAATGAATCACCCAAACACAGCATTTCAAATACAACCTAAAAATATTGTATTTGTATTGTTTTTTTTTTTTTTTGTAAGCTAAATTGTAACCTTTTTTTTTTTTTTTTTTTTTAAATCCTGAAAATCCTGCTTCAAATCCATTCGCACAGTGTCTTACCACATCCATGGTCCTTTAAAATTCGAACAAGGATTAGAATTCCTATTTCTTTCCGCACACAGCACACATGTATCACATCTTTTAGTGTTGTAATGTTACCTCTCAGATTAATATATTTTCAGAAAAATGACTTTGTGGTGCATCTAAGCTCTACTCTCCTGTAATATGGTGTTTGCACAAACTGCATCACGTTTCATTAAAACAGAGTTCAGTCATTTGTACTGTAAGTTTTTTTTCCCTTTTGTTTGCTTTCCAATTTAATATTTGCACCGATCACATGTTCCCGAGTGGTCCAGTGGTAAACCTGAAATGTTCCCCCTACATTGACTTGAGTTGGAATCTCGCTCAGTCTGTCAGATTTGTGTTAATGTAATTTTAATCTTTTTACCAGCATTGTGTTCGGGGTCATTCATTCGGCGTTATCATATCCTAGTCAACGTTGTTCAAAGTAATTCTATCTTTCAGAAATAACCTTATAAAATTGTTCCAATGTCCGTAATGTTGCCAAATTAACGTCACCACAACTTTTTGACAACCAAAAGTGCTCCCTGTGGAGTATATCATGTGACTGAACCAGAGCAGAAAATGAAACTATGTGTACTGAAGGCCGCCGTTAACATCACCTTGTTTTTCCAAGAAGAAACTTTTTTCTTCTCACCGATGTGTTAACAGTAAAGTGTTATTTTTATGAGCCTTTTCAAGAAAAAAACTGTATTTATATTTGGTGTTTTATACACCTAAGCGAGTGTGTAAGCGAGTGTGACCAATGAGCGTGACCAATATAACTGGGATTGTTGTCAGGTAAATAAGCGAACATGTGAATACAGCGTGATCGGAATGCAGGGAAATGCTGTCATCCAGAAATGAGATCACGTGTATGAATGACTCATCATTTTTTTCCTGATTAACCGTGCAGTTCTAATTACTATTATTAGCCTATATGCTACAGTTTGCCTGCATCCAGTGTGGAACTTACCTTAAGCTTACTTTACACCAGACCACTACAACTCCACATCCAACATGCAGTTAATCAAAGCCATGACATCAGCACACAGAGCAGGTATCTCAAATTAAAAAAGGTATATTTTTGCGCAGCATAGTGACAGTTTAAAGCCGCAGCAGTACAAAGTGAATCATCTCATTGAACTTTGTGTGTGATCTTGTGTCCGGGTAATGAACATCTATACTGTTAACAGATATTTACATTGCGTTTGACTAAACCAGTCACAACAAGACATAATCGTTATATATGAGGTTTATGCTACATACTGTACTGTAATATGAAACAAGTGTGTGTTCCCTGACGAGACTGGCCTGAGATATAAAATGCACATACTGTAAATAACGTTGTATCACATAAGGACCAGGTTGGAATTAATGAAATAATTGAACATGTGAAAGGGAGTTGGGGGTCTAGGCTTTAAGCCAAAGTTATTTTTAGCAGCTGTAATGGTTGCTCATTAATAGAAATGTTAGTCGGTGGAATAGCTCTCTGCTACATTTAGCTTGTGACAGCACAGGCTTTTACAGCTGAACATGTCCACCCAGATGTCTCCTTCACTTATTCCCGCTGCAGGGACTTTTACTTTCTAATTTCGCTCCTTCAGCTCATTTATTTTATTTCTATGAATATACTGAAGATATGGTTTTATGTACAAAGCGTGATGACAGATATGTGCAGTAAATGTGGATCGCAGTTGCACTGCATGTAAAATTAAAATCTGTTTTATTTGTGTTTTGGATGTCTTTGTGCAGGAACAGACTAGAATAGCTAGGTGTTAAACTCCTACTTTTAATAGCAAATATAGTAAACAGTATGAAGCATGAATTCCTCTTATGTTACCAAGCCCTGAGGTGTTTTTTAATTTTTTTTTGCAAAATGTTACACCGCTAATATATGCAGCGTGTTCAGTGGAGGAATCGCATGCTGTTATTTGAGAAAGTGCATGAGCGAGTGTGAGGTAGTGATGGGGCCCCATGCAGGATGGTGTGTGGGATGGTGACGTAGGAGCTGTAGGGAGGGGAAATGCAGACAGCGATGATAACCTAATGATGATTTCCTGCTTAGAGCCGTGCTCAGCTGTGGATTCCTCACTGATGATGTGGCTTTGGGCCCGGCAGCTTAAATCAAGGTCTGTTTCGACCCCAGAGGCACCCTCCCTGCATGCTCTACGCCAGAATGAAAAATTCGTTCTCATTACTGCAAGATAGACGCGTTTACACAGGGTCTCACATTTAATAATAAAAATATATCGAATGGCTTACGAAGGGATTATTAGGAATTTGCTCATGAGAGTGTCAGTAGTAATGATTGGGCTGTGTGGGTAGCTAGGTAAGAAGTGAGATATGTTTAGTGAGTGTTGGCTACGGCTTACCATTCCAGCTAAATATTATTTGTTTGATTTTTCATTTTTTTCCTTTCAGTTGACAGACTCTGCCTGCATCTCTTAGCTTCGCTGATAACGAGTCAGAATTCCCGATCAGCACAGATCTGAACACACACCAGGTGAAAAGGTGTACACTCATAATGGAAAACGGTGCAGTTTTAATCAGGGGGTGAACAAATGAACAATTCATTATCTAGCTCCTGAGGCATATAACATTTCAGATATGCTGCACAGGCAAAAAATGTTATTGGTCTCAGTATTATGACATACAGTTCGACGCAAGTGAAATGAACAAGTGTATGAATTCCTGTGCAGGACTTTATCATCTCCCAGGAGTGTATTTACTGTACATTAATTTTTTTGCCTCTAATCATTGAAGCTACAGTACATGTTCACCAAGCATTTATGAATAAACCTATTATCCCATAACCAAGACTCTGCTTCACCCATGTGCCAGAGCTAATGATTTGTCCAGCACTGTTAATAGTGGTTTAAAAGGTTACACATCATTTCATCACACACTGTGCTTCCGTAGCAACCAAGTCTGTTGCTTCTTAAAAAGAGCAAATATTAAAAACCATGACCAAACCATATTTGTATCACGGCCTCAAGGGTTTGGAAATTTTGAACATGTAGACAGTTATTGTGCTTGTTTCAGGTCTGCTTAGGATGTTTTCTCACTGTTCACTTGCTGGCCTCCCTGTCTATGTCAACTTTTAAAATTACTTTAATATCGTCAGCCATAACATTATGACCACTGACAGATGACGTGATTACACTAGCATATTGATGACATGATCATGTGCACACGAGGATCACCGATTCTCGTGGAGACCAAAAGCCAGAACAACCAGTGCACCACAGCCCACTGCACACAGGGCCCATCAGGCAAAGAGCCCAGGACCCGCCCTCCAAACTCTAAAGATCTCAATTCGGGCAAAAATCCATGGGATGTGCCAGACAAACAAGTCCAATCCATGGAGTCTGCAATAGATCATGACTGCCAAGTTGCCAAGTTGTTCCCGTTGGGCCCTCGAACAAGGCCCTTAACCCTCAACTGCTCACGTGTATAATGAAATATAAATTTAAGTCACTCTGGATAAGGATGTCTGCCGAATGAATAAATGTAAATGGAGGCTGCACCCCACAACCCACAGCACCCAAAGGATCTACTGCTAACTCCCTGATAACTTCCAGACACCACAGCACACCCGAGAGGCCTTGCAGAGCCATGCACAGAGGGGCCAGAGTCGCCGCCATGGGGCCGGATGTATTTGTGCACCAAAAATACCAATCCTCAACAGTGAACTAGTGCAATCGCATTAGAGTTGCATTTTTTTTTTTTTTTTATTAAAATCTATAGGTGCCCTGCGATGGATTGGCACCCTGTCCCGGGTGTACCCTGCCTCGTGCCTGAAGCTTCCTGGGATAGGCTCCAGGCCCCCCGCGACCCTGAATACAGGATAAAGC
>JAQMYG010000038.1:14875277-14897493 GCA_030014215.1 Clariallabes teugelsi | reverse complement strand
ACGTGTAGCGCACAGTGGATGGAGGGCGGAAAGCGGCGATTTAATTCCTTTCTGTGAGAATGAAGGTCGGCGCGCAGCGCGCAGCGCGCGCGCTCTCTCCTGTGATCCACGACACGGAAGTGCCTGTACCGCAGGGTGAAAGCCGGCTTGCAAAGCAGGGGAAACGAAGGAAGAGAAGAGTAGTCTTTACCAGGCAGGGGTCGATATCCAGAAGTCCAGCAGCGAGGGCGAGCGAATCCAAATGGTAAGTACTTTATCCGAAGTCCAGAGAGTTTAGCAAGGTCTTACACGTAGGGAACTACACAGGCGGATAATCCAAAGGGCTAGGCACGAGAAGGAATCCAGAAAACGGGCGAGGTCGAAACACAAAAAACAGAGCAATAGCAGAAGACGCTGATGAAACAGGACAAAAGGCACGCAAGTGAGATACATCGGCGAGGAGTGAGATCTTCGCCGTCTATTTAAAGCCACCAACATGTTGCCAAATTAGGGACAGGTGTACTCAGGTAATTAGCCCGGGGAGCATGGAAAACCTTGGGTGGAGTTATGTCCTGGATGTGCTGGGTTGATTGTGCAGGTTCGTGACAATCTCAGTCTTAGTCTCTCAAAAGGTCTTACCAAACGGAATATCACAGAAAACACTTGATAATCAGCAGCAGGTCTTCAAACCTATACAAATATGCAACATAAATTTGCATTATAACTTTATTATACACATCTTGCTTATATAAGTCTTCTAAAATCAAAATAAGGGGCCTGTGTATGCAATGTCTTTGAACAAGACTTGTAAGTCTTTTATTAATAATTTTGACTTTTCAATATGTTTTGGACTGGTGCCTTAATTTTAATTTCAAAATATCAGAGTGAATACAAAAGCATAAATAAATAAAACCTTTACTGGATGGTGCCTCTGGCAGATTAGGTGATTAATTCATAGAATTGCAAACCTTGTACTAAATACCTACTTCTTAAAATTCAGCATTTAAGTCTCGAAAATGTTTGATACCAACTCGTATATTTAATGTTTATAATATTTTAAAATAACAATCCCTCTGTCTAGTAATATTGTCTGTTTCTAAGCAACATAAACAACACATGTGGTATATATTGGATTATACGCACAATACAGTGATATCAGCGTAATCGTTTTATTTTTTTTAAACCTTGAATTATGCAAAATTTAATTATTGTAATGCGGTCACAGGTGTGTGTCTCTCGAGGAATTTACAATATAGTAAGATTAATTTGTTTTACATTTTAAAACCCCTAAAAGCTCAGTTCTCTGTTCACCTAGACATCGCTCTGCATTCATCCTTGTTCTGCTTTCAGCTTTGAGTTTCAGTGTTTTTTTTATCGGGATCTGGAGACAAAAGACCCGTAAAATGCGCTCAAGACCAGAGGGATCTGATTCAGAGACGAGGCTACAGCTGGGGAATACGTGGAGTTAGTGACTTCAGGCTTCGCATTGCTGCTGTTGATCTTGTGCTTGACATTTTAATCCTGTTTAGAGCTGGTTTGTATGGCACAACGGGTATGTCGCATTCCTCCAGTGCAAATTAAGCTTGTAAAAAGCAGCAGTGATTCAAGGCACTGTTTATGCTCTGTAGAATTAAGTAATAACGCAGGTCAGTGTGTAATTCGATATGGAGTTATCTCCCTCTCCCATACTTGCTTCCCAGCTCTCTTGAGAGACAAGTCATATTATATTTACTATATTTACAATAATTCATGCATGCAGATGCTTTTATCCAAAGTGAGACATAATGTGATCCAAGAGCATGTTGTTAATAACAATAATGAATTTTTTTTAACTCACCAAAAATAGCAATAATGTAATATGGCTAAACTCAGGGATTGTTTTTTTTTTTTTCCTTAAAAGGTAAAACAAGAATGCTGGTTAAATTCACACTGTCCTATCCAATTGTAAAAACAACTGACGAATGTCAGATGTATTTATTTCCAAGTGTTTAAAGAAACAGTGAGAGAAAAATCATCCACCTCCTAAAATGCGTCTGTGCGCAAGACCTGACTGACAAGTCGGCGATGAACAGCTTAGTTTCTAGACTTTTTTCTTTTTTGCAGAAGGTGTCAAATATCATTATAGCTGCAGTTCTTCATGTAAACATATTACTTTTCTAATTCTCAAGATATTTTCTGAACAGCGCAGTGAGTCCTCATCCAGGTGGTTTGGATGTGCTTCTAAATGTTTTTCCACATGACAGTAAGATGGAGCACGCTCTGTTTGGTTGCCATGGTTTTGGTGTTATGACTATAAGCAATGTGTTGTCACTGGCAGAGACGCGGCTTTGTGTGTGTAATTTGATATTCGTGATGAACTGCAACACCATTGTCGACAGACAGGAGGATCTGTCAGCGCTTCACGAACTCACCTCGTCCATCCTGTCAAGGCACACAGATAGGAACTCGCGCACAAATCCGATTCAAGACAGGAGACTCACATAGTGTTTGTTATTAAGTGTGTGTGTGTGTGTGCATGTGTATGTGTTTCTCACGTCCTTACATAAATAGCGCTTGGGGTGTTCCCTGTGAACACGGAGCACCTAAAGGAAAGGTTACTGTAGTGGATGATTAATTAGCTAATTAGCACCAGGATTAGTTCGATGTAAGCATGTGGGCAGCTGCAGGCTGAGACACTCCTGGCTGGCACTTTTTTTTTTTTTTTTTGTTCATCATGAAAAAACTGTTGAGTCAACTGATCACTGTGAAACTATTTTTAATATCACTATCCTGATTTATTTAGCCCCTGAGAAGAAATGCACACCACAGTGGTCTACAAGTGCAAGAGTTGAGGAGAGATTTTAATCTTATAGCTGCTGAAGTAATGAATGGATTTTGTAAAGCAGTCATGATCTGATGCACAAAGCACCTGTCAGAAAAATGCCTTTACCCCTCAACATATGTCGCAAGTATAGCAAGCAGTCTCTGTTTTAGATATACCGTGTGTGTGTGTGTGTGTGTGTGTGTGTGTGTGTGTGCATTGAATGATCTGGGGCAGTAAAATAAAAAGCCTGGATATCTTTTGAGGTACCAAGACAAATACATGCATCACAGCCTGTTTACATACACCAATTAGTCATGACATGAAAAACCCTTAGCATTAAAACCATCTTGTTTTTGTGTTTCCCATGTTCCACTGGGGCAGCTCTGGCTCCTTTGGGGTGTGGCTCCATAGTGGGTCTGGCATCAGAAAGTTAGCAGCTGACCTTTGTGTTCTGTGGGTTGCTGGATGGATCTCTGTGAACTTATCTAATTGGTCTAGTGCGCAGTGGGATGTGGTGCACTGGGTGTCTTGGTGCCTTTCTGTTTTCACCTTTCTGACTTTTCAGTGGGATAACACCAGACGTGCTGGACTTTGGTCCCCACAAGCATGTTCGAGCTTTGTGTGGCTACGATCCTGTCGCCAGTCCTCTGGTGTGGAGTCGATGATCAGCACTGTTCACGTCACCTGTTCAGTGGTCATAATGTTATGGCTGATTGGTGTACTGTAACTGCAGGCTGAACAGACTGTAATGAGAAGTACATTATAAAAGGACACAAAAGCTTGCGTAGGTGCCCTTTATTCTTATGACATTTTAATTACGAATTGGCTGTACTCTTGCTTGACCGTCCGCCGTGAAAGTTTATCTATAATTGAATTTCTTTTTCATTTTTCGTGAGAAATTAATAGATCCTTTGGCATTATGCATGTTCAATTTGTGGTCGTTTTCAATTTTGAAGGAAGGATTTGTTCGGTCATATTCTTAAATATGGAGTCTTTAATGCTCTTTGCAAAAGCATTCACCCAGAGCAAAAGTATTGGCAATACCCAATACAAAAACCAACAACAAACTAGACACAGCTAAGCGTACTTGTCTGAAATTATTTCAGATCCAGATGGTAATTTTTACAGAGAACTTCACAGGCAATGTCTTTTGCTTTACTATGCTTTTATCACTTTATTATCAGGTAGAGAAGTGTGTCCAAGACCGTGCTACTGTAGCTGTACGTGGCCCAATACAGACACATTCCACACAATACGAAGCTGGATTTATGCCACATTTAAAGATCATCATTTTTCTTCAACAAATTAACAATAAAAAGTATGTCTGTTAATACTCCAGCTGAAATACCAATCACATAAAATTAGTAACCCCTTATTTCACTCCTACTTTGAATGTTCAGTTTCAGTGTTTATGTAAGTGATATACAGTTGAGCTACGCTCCAGCAGAAGCCAGGGGACGGTTTCTTCTTATTTGAGGTCACAATAGGGGAGAAATCTAATTGTTTTTTTGTAAGTTTTTCTAACTTTTTTGTTTTTGTTTTAACTTGTTTATATTGAAGACCCATCTAAAGGTCTAAAATGTCTAAAAAAGGGAATTTTGCATAATAAGTTCTTCTTTTAAAAAGTTTACACTGCAAAATTATCATCTTAATTTATCTAGTATCATGACATTTTAATTTCATTAGGCTTGGTCTCATTACATGAGGTGAATGTAACATCTAGCATTCAAACACAAACCTCATCACTTTACTTGACTAATTACTGTGTGCTCCTGGTAGAAAATAATCACTCGTTTATTTTGTAATTTCTGTTGACTCAATATCTTGTAATTATTATTATTATTATTTTTTTACCGTGGGTCATTCAAATAGTGTACAGCTTTGTTTACAGTTGTGCTGTTAATGATTTTTGTACAGCTGGTATCTGATTACACACTAAACTGATTAAGCTTGTGATCACTGCACTGTGAAATTGTTGAAATTTCAGAATGAAAGTTTTTAAGAGTATCGCATTTATCAAGCAATGTTTTTGACATTGTAGGCTGAAGGACTGCATTTAGTGATGGGTTTGTTAACCAACAGGTTCGCTTCAAAAGATGCCTAAATAAAGCATGTTAATAAAACGTATTTTATTCAATGCTCTTGTGTGTTATCAGCAGAAAAACTCAGATTTGTTTAAACTTTATTATTTAACTGAGTTGCATAGGATTTTCTACACCGTCAAAAAAAAAAAAAGACAATTGAGAGGTGGTTTTTATTCAAAAAAATATATACATTGACAAACCATAATTGTGGCATATTCTCAAAAGTATATTTTAAAGTATTAGCATTTAAATCTATTATTTCGGAGAGTTTTTTTCTTTTTTTTAAACTCTGAGTATAAATAGTTTTGAAGTTGACCGTATTGTATTTCTGAATTAGTATATCGTACATAGCAGCGTGTGTGTGTGTGTGTGTGTGTGTGTGTGTGTGTGTGATCTCTGAGTGCATTAAGCTTCCTGGTGTCAGTGTATGGAGATGAGAGGTGTCTGAGTGTTGGGAACAGCTGTGATATTGACTCAGAATGAAGAAAGGTACGCATTGTCCACTTGAAAATTCCAGGAACTGAAATAAGGGTGACAACACCATGCAATCAACTGTTACTGCTTTAACATTTTGTGTACCGAATTAATGAAGTAACTGTATTTGGTCAGCTCGGTTTCTAGTCTAGGTAATTTGCTTGGTCCCCCATCTTCATATTTGCACAACGGAATTAAGCATATTGGTGTATTTCTGGATACTTCCTTAAATTTTTCATAAGCAAGTTACTGTAGGAGTTACTTTTATAGCATATAAATTATATAGTCTGTATAGTGTATAGCAAAGCTAAAGTTTATTTCATCTCAAAAGGATCTGGAAACAGTTGTCCATATGTTTATCACTTTGCGGATTGACTACTGTACCTCCCTATACCTGGGGGTGCCACATTCTGTGCTGTCTTTTTATGCTATTCTGTGTATCCACAGTCTTTCTAACACTTGTTGAAAGACTGGAGGTGTGTTGGGGTTTTTGCTATCGCTGCGCTTTCCAGATCACATCACGTCTTCTCCCACGATTGACAAAGCTGCACTAGATTTCTTGTCAAGTCCACTTTGTTCTTTGATCTTTTAACTTTTAATATTTCATTTATATTTCTTCTTATTTTTGTTGTCAGTTGTATGTTTAGATGGCGCGGTGTTGTATGGTTATCACCATGGCCTCGCACCTCCAGCGTCAAGGGTTCGGTTTCCACCTCGCGTCTGTGTGCTTAGAGTTTGCATTTTCTCTTTGTGCTTGGTGGCTTTTCTCTGCATGATCTGGTTTCCTCCCACAGTCCAAAGACATGTAAATTAGTCTAACTGCATTGCCTGTTTTGTGTATGTGTGTGTGTGTGTGTGTGTGTGTGTGTGTGTGTGTGTGTGTGTGTGTGTGTGTGTGTATGTTCTACAATGGATTGGATGTACTGTACACCGCCTCACGCTCAAAGTCTCCTGTTATAGGGTATCCTGTACACAAGAATGAATAAATCTTATGTTTATTTATTTATCTATTTTATCTATTTTACTGACTATTGTCAGGACCATATTATGTATTTTACACTGTAAGATTATGTACAGTTGCTTGTATGCTTAGCTGTTCTACTGGAAAGCACTTTGAGTCAGCTGATGCTGCTGTTGTTTTAAATGTGCTATACTATAATATGACTTGACGTGACATAATATCAATATTTGTATTATTCATAAAAGAAATTGAATGCAGGACAGCTTTCTGAAAACAGTTGGTGCCAGAGCATTATTTAAAAACCCTTTTACATGATGTCAATATCACTTAGGAATTGGTGGAATTTAATTATGCTTCGTACTAATGCAGCATAAACGTTGTTCAGCGTAACCAAAGCAGCTACACAGCATAAGCGGTGTTATAGCTGCATAATTTCTTTATTATTAACTGGCATTTTCACCAGCTTTCTTTCTGAGGCCCTGACGTCAATCTAGGCTCATTTCATTTCCTTATTTTCTTAATGAAGTCAGAGACAGCAGGAAACGGCAAGCAATGCGCAGCATGAAAACTGTTCACCTGCACGGGAGAGAGAATTACACAGACCATAATCATGTGAGAGGACCTCATGTACTGCTGCCAGTACAGATCCTTCATACACTCATTTCTCTCTCTCTCTCTCTCTCTCTCTCTCTCTCTCTCTCTCTCTCTCTCTCTCTCTCTCTCTCACACACACACACACACACACACACACACACACACACACACCAGTGGTGGCTCACTCACAGGGATATCTAGTCCTCATTCAGCTCCATACAAGTTTAAAATTTACTCTGCATGTTAGTTACCACTTTTGCTTGACCAATAATATTTAAAACAATATTCAATTGATCCCCTTGTTTTATTTTTACTCCATTAAGCATCATAGAGTTGTATTTACCCCTAGTGGTCAGAAATGGGTACTGCTACAAGGGCAGGAATCATGCGCGTTCGTATGAAACTCGTAAACTTTATTAGTATATTTCCGACCACTAAACAAAAAAAACCTGACTCAGAATAAGTCAAGCGCGGAATTATGCTGCCCCATGCTCGCTCATGCTCAAGCCAAGCTGGGGTAATTTAATAGCATCCTGCTACCGCCAAGATATTGTTTTATAGCAAATAAGCAAATCAAATAAATTCCAGCAAACAGCTGCAAAGTGTAAGTCCAGACAGTGTGTCTGTGATGTACAGAACTATTATTGTTGTTGGAAAAACTGACAGAGAGCAAAAGGGATTTTGGAGTGGATAACATCCTCAGCTCAGATATGCCTGTGCAGCACAATGACCTTGTTTTTCATTCAGCTAGTTTTAGGTCTATTTCTCAAAAACCATAGTTTTTGAGATGTAGTTCATTTGGAAATTTTAGAAATCATCACACCAGATGAATGGAACACAGCTGCACAAGTATACTGTACACTCAGAGGAATCTTCTTGACTCTTTACACTGTACAGTATGTTAACTCTCACCTGCCAGTTCAAGGGTCGTGCTAAAAATCGATTAGACAGAAGCTTATGGCATGCAGTCAAATCAAACATTTAATTTAAGGCCATGTCATTACAAGTCTTCCTGCATCACCGTAATCTATGGTGATGATACCATAATCTGACGGCGACACACACATACACACACACACACACACACACACACACACACACACACACACACACACCTATGGTACACAAGCATGATTTTGTCATTCAAACATCAATCGTTTTCATTACTTATTCCGGGCTTTGGCCTAGGAGAAATCACAGTTGCTCCAAACCCCAAACACACTCACGCAAACCCTCTGAACACACTCAACCAGAGTCAGGTCACAGTGGTTCACATTCATCATGGCAGCTGGATGTGAGAAGGAGGGGGTGGTCCCAAAAAGATGAAAGAAGAGAGTGAAAGAAGTAGATATGCAGAGAGGGAAAGAACAAATGGAAAAAGATATAAATTACTGTGAGGAAGGGGGACATTGGGCTGTCAGAGAGAGGTAAAATGCAGAGCAGATGTCTCGGTGGCGCTGCAGCACACAGCCACATGATTTCACAAGGATTTACCTCTACGCCTCAGGTCAGGAACAGATTGGCTTTTTAACTTCTCATGTTTGCAACTCGTATATGAACATAAACTATAAACATTGTACACACCCAGCATAATTCGTGTAGTAAACATACATATAACCCAGTCATAGTATATTAGTTTCTAATTTATTAGCTGTTTGGGTTTTGGAAATGTCACATCGCACTTCATAAGACAGCCACTTATTAATTTTAATTAGATTTATACAGTTATTTTGACATGGTATAAAGTATAAACACATCAACTCCACGTCTATCCATTTAACCTGAGTTGACTTTGGACTAAAAATCTCCACAATACAAAACGAATGATGGAGAGTTTGGTTTTTAAAGCACTTAATTAATGCTTAAACAGACACTACATGGCCCAAGTACAGCAGTATGTGTACATACTTGACTGTCACATCTATCCAAAATTTTAGTCCCTCCTTTTTCTGTGATGATACTGTAGCTTCCACTCTTTTGTGAAGGCTTCTCACTATATTTTGGAGCATGGCTGTGGGGGTTTGTCCTTATCCAGTCACAAGAGTGTTACTGAGGTAAAGCACTGATGTAGAGTGGGGGGGAGGGGGGGGGGGGTAAAGGGGATGGGAGAGCAGTCTGTACTCCATCACATCCAAAATGTGTTCAGTGGGGTTAAGGCCAGGGCTCTGCTCAGGTCATAGAAGTTTTTCCACTGAAGCTATGCACATACCAGGTCTTCATGGACTTCATGCTTTGTGCACATACAGTACGCATGGCCCCTTAGTTCCATCATGTACAACTACATGCTTCCAACTTCCATCTGTAGCAGCAGTTTAGGACTATACGGATGTGTTAGTCAGGTGTTTGGCCATATCTTATAACTAACCTGAACTTTAACCTCAGTAAACAAAATCTCGTCATTTATTTATTAATTTTTTTTAGAGCAACAGTTTTCTTCATCCCAAAATTGCCAAATATTCCTGTCCTTGCATTTGGTTTCTACCAAAATATAGAAAAGACGCTCCCAACCACAAAAGTGTGTTCCTGGTAAGAAGTTTCATGGGGAGACTGGCTGTAACAGCACAGACACCGTCCCTGTTTTCTCACTCAGCTTGTGAAACTTTAATGAGTCAAATATATAGCAACAGACAAAACAAATAGCCATAGTGAAGAGACTAATTTAAGTCATTTATCTCCTCCCACCTTAGGGTTATTCTGAGTTCAAAGAAAGAGGAGGCTGTAAACTGAGGAGCATGAAGACATCAAGTAGACAAAAGATAAAATATCTGAATAATAAACCGGCATATACCGTTGTTAGGCATTTATTTGAACAACTTAAAGAAAAACGTGTTACTATTTATTCACATGTGGAAAATTACACGTAGGCTGTAAGTCTAAATAAAAGCATTGTTGTTTGAGCATGTGATAGATGTATAATGTTAGTTTGAACTGTGGTTGCTTTAGGAATAATAATTATAATCCTCATCATCATCATCATCATCATCATGCATTTTACTTATATAGGGAACTTTCTAGTCACCCAAGGTCATGCCCAAAATTTAAACAAGTAAATAACAGATGTTTAGTTTATTAGTGTAACGTGTCATGTGCACAAAAATTTGGGCAGCATCATAGCAAACTGTTATTCTTCTATAATTTCTATCATAAATAAAGGCAGCCAGTGCAGTTAGATGGGGTGTAACTTATATTTTCCAAGTGTTGAAAACAGCATGTTGCTAGAAAGTGCTGTCTTGCTGTGAGAATGGCTGAGTGTAAAAACACAGCCGCTCTGCCTGCTCCAGCTGGCTGAGTGTCATTCCTTCGGCCAGCTTTGATGTACAGGCTTTGTCCTGGACCCCGCAGGTCTGTCCCACAGCTGGGGAGAGCTCTGTCTTCTTAATGTGCGCACGCTCTGGCTCAGCTCTGCATCCAGCCTTTGCACACTACACCACTATTCTCTACAAGAGCGTTTTGCAAACCTGTCAGAGCATAACTCATAATGTGCACGATGTTAGGGCGTAATATAAAAAACATGTGAGTAACTGTCCTTTTGAGATCATTATAAAGCTCTAAGTAGTCTGTATTCACTGAAACTTGAACTCTCTCTAAATACTCTTAAGTATTTATGTGCTTCTATAAACAAGCATCAAGGCGTATTGAAGCTTTTTTTCTGAGTAGTTTCGGTAATAACAGATTATTAATACTGTTTGCTTTTAAACAAGGTTGTACTTTGCATTCTGTCCTGTCACTTCCAGTTGCTGGACAGGAAGCTGTCTGACCCACTCTTCACCCTGGTCATCCTCTCAGTCCCTCACACTCAGGTTTCCGATGGGTGTTTTACCAGCAGTTTCACAGACTTGGTGGCCGGGTAAACGGGCACATAAAGTGGAGTGCTGCCTGCTTAACGAGAGCTCGGTGTGGGCCTGAGCCGGCCATTAAAGCCTTTGTGTGTGTGTGTGTGTGTCTGGGCAGCAACGGCTGTCACCGGGCCACATAATAGAATAACAACAGGGTGGCAGAATCCTTTCCAGATGCAGCAGGTGTGGAAAGGCTTATGCGATGCATGTGGCCCTGTGAAAGGGAAGTGCATGAAGGTCAGAGACTCTGCAGGGTCACCTGTTTGAAGCCCAGGACTTATAAAGATGACGGCACGAAAGGGTCAAATACAGTAGCAGGACACGTGTTTCAGCTTTCTGCTTAGGTGTTTGATGAATTTTTTTCATTGATGAAAACTTGGCAGTGTAATAAATACAGTATGTAAGCCATACAAGAGAAATAATCATAATTAGAAGAGAGAAATGTAAAAATGCAGCTTGACAGGAAGAAACTTGGACAGTGTTAAAATATTAAACCTTTCTGTGACAGAGGATATTGTTTTATCACATGATCACAACTGAGCCAATGGTTCTTCTTCTTCTTTGTGTGTGTGTGTGTGTGTGTGTGTGTGTGTGTGTGTGTGTGTGTGTGTGTGTTGTGAAGAATCTTTTATTTTTTGTCTGCATGTGTGTTTGTTACCCCCTCCTCTCTGGTCTCAATTGCTACAGCCACTTTTTTTTTTTTAAGGTAAAGTACAGGTTAATTTGTTTTATTTTTATTTTTATTTTATATTTTGTATTCATTATTTCTATATGAACGTTTTTGGGTTGTGGAACGAATCATCTGAGTTTCAATTATTTCCTATTTGCTTTGATATACGAGTGTTTTGATGTACAAGCACACATGTCATTGAACTACTGTATGGGAGGAAACCCGGAGTACCCGGAGGAAACTCAGCAAGCAAGGGGAGAAGAAGCTCCACACACACAGACCTGAGGTGGGAATGAAACCCCTTAAACCTGGAGGTGTGAGGTGATAGTGCTAACCACTACGCCAGCATTGTTCTTATGTAAAAGGATATATTTTAAAAATCCATTTCAGCTTTTTCAGCTTAGGCTGTGGGTCGGGTCTGAAGCCCAGTGAAGGAGCTGTTCCTGTAGACATGATGTACTAGACTGAATGCAGTAATGCTCACCTGTGATTTGTATTAGATATTATACAGTATATATCTAAAACTGCTGTTGTAGAAAATGAATCAGTCACTCAGTTAATTAATCATAGAATACCACGTTTGGTACACTCTGGGTATAGAAATGCCTTCGCTGCTTGGTGTTTCCTGGTCAACTGTGTTAATTTTGATAAATGAAAGCATCTCGGAGCAACAATAGCTCAGGCATGAACGATAGACATGCAAACTGACAGAGCGAGACTGTCGAGCGCCGAAGCATCCACTGTGTACAGATTGCTTGTCCTCACCACAGAGTTCCAAACACCATCTGGAAGCAACATCAGCACAAAAACTGTGCACTGGGAACTTCATGAAATGGGTTTCCATGGCCGAGCAGCTGCACACAAGCCTAAGATCACTATGTGCAATGGTGTGTGGCGTCGGCTGGAGCGGTGTAAAGCACTCTGCCACTGGACTATGCAGCAGTGGAAACATGTTCTCTGGAGTGATGAATCACGCTTCACTATCTGGCAGTCTGATGGACAAATCTGTGTTTTCTGGATGCCAGGAGAACGCTAGCTACCAGAATACATGGTACCAGCAGTAAACAGGTCTGGGGCTGTTTTTCAGGGTTTGAGCCTGGCCACTTTCTATACTTTCAGGGTAGGGTAGTTAATTCTGTGGCCTCACACCTTCAGGTTCCAGGTTCGATTCCTGCCTTGGGGTCTGTGTGCATGGAGTTTGGTGGGTTTCCTCCGGGTGCTCTGGTTTCCTCCTTCAGTTCAAAGACATGCTAATTGATGTTCCCAAATTTCCTGTAGTACCATATGTGTGTCTTGCAGTGTATTTGGCACACTGTCCAGGGTGTACCCCGCCTCATGCCCGAAGTCTCCTGGGATGGGCTCCACTTTTCAACAGGGCTTTTCATGCTCCAGCATGACTGTGTCCCTATGCACAAAATATAAGGTCCATAAAGAACTCTGGTTCTGATCTCAACCCCACTGAGATAAAACACACAAATGCTCTCTTGATTAAATAGTCCAACAGAGACATTTCAAAATCTTGTAGAAAGCCATGTAGAAGAGTGTAAGCTGTTATAGTCTTGTCCAGTTCAACAACATACTTCTAGCCATATAGTGTATACTTCTAGCCATATAGTGTATGTATTGATGAATCTGAAGGACTGTCTGGAGTCTGGTCTGGGGCTGCAGATATATATGGCAGTGATTAACAGAAATTGCTGATGTATCGACCAGGAGGTGAATTATTTGAGAAAGGATGTTGGCGTAAGTGATGTTCTGACTAATCAAATAATTAACTGTGACAACTCAGCCGTTTCCTTACTGAGCTAGAGAAGAAAAAAAGCACAAGAATATGAGGCTGTTTCTACATTCATCTTCTGATGTCCCAGGTGAGAGAGGTGAGGAACAACAGGAGCATAGCGAAGGAAAAAAAGTTTATTATACACGAAATACTGCTCGCTGCCTCCTTTTATTCTAGCAAAAGTAAAAAGCCTATAGTATGATTACTCAGCATTTTCACACTTAAAAACAGCTAAATGTATGTTTGTATGTGCTGAAACATTGGCTTCAATGAAAAACTATTTGCTGCTTTCGATGCTAGAAACATCTAAGATCGATTAAGAAACATGTCAGTCACCTTTACTTTAGTTCAGTGATTGAAAATAAGAGGAAAAAGCTTTTTTTAATCTTACATATGTAGTTTTTGTCATGTCAATGTACAGTAAAAGAAAGACAAGCATCAGGGCTGTTTTCTGTCCTGGAACCCGTGTAGTGGATTGAATATCCCCTGGGTGTCTGAAAAGGAAATTAAGCCCTGAAATAATCATCTTTTTACCTACGGTAGGATAAAAATAAAATAACATTGTGTTTTCTCTTTATACTGTATTAATTTTCCCAACTGGGTTTTTAGACTGATGGTACTTTTAGTCCTTGACATAGTTAAACTAGCAAGTATAAGACAGTGCGGAAAAGTGTAACTGCTAAACTCTGTACTGAAAATGTAAAAACCTTATTTAGTATAAATAAGCAATATCATGGTCATAGGCACGAGTGTGCACCCCAAGTGCCGATGCCATCACAGCTGTGCTGATATTCAGTACAACAGCACAACCTCATGTGCGATATTGCTTTTGTACAACAGTTCCTCAAACACCATTTATTATCAATAGATTCCGATTTGTTTATTTAACCAGTTATTTTGCCCAACACTTATCCTTCCACAAGTAAGGGGCGAATAACAAACTGTGGCTGGCCGTACTGCCCACTTACAGTTAGTGTAATTAATAGGGTGAAAATAGCTTTAATATCTTATCCTATAGATCCTTTACATATCCTATGTAGCAATTCAGAGGCAATTAAGAATAACAATTATATTAAAAAAAAAATTTTTTTAAATGACAACGCTATCCAATGTGTTTTCATGCTGAAATTGCTTTCAAGACTGGTTTTGAATGTGAGTTTTGGCAGGCGGCTGCTTTCCTGAAATATACAGTATAAAAAATATACGTATAGTATATGAATTAAAGGGAGTGGTAGCTCAGATGTCCACACATAGCTGAGTATTTTTAAAAATAAAACAGATTTCTATCTATTTTGTAGATTTTGGCTTGTATCGTCACCTTGTGTGCTAGCCTCCTTGATTTGATGTCAGCTTTGTTTATAAGGATATTTTGTGCAAAGGTTGTTTTGCTTTTTTTTGGAGGAGGGGTGGGGGGTGGGGGGGTTTCCCAGATTTTCTCCCTAATTTAGTCATATGCAATTCCTCCCCGTCACTAGGGGGCTCCACATTAAGGCTATTACTACTACCACTCAGTCGGGAGGGCTGAAGACTATCATGTTTCATCCGAACCATGTGACGCCAGCCTACCGCATCTTTTCGAACTGCTCGCTCACACACTGTTGGGGGCAGCGTAACACACTCTGAGGTGCGGCCAACATTCACACACTATGGGGCAATTTGGGAATGCCGATTGGCTTAACCTGCATGTCTTTGGACTGTGGAGGGAAACTGGAGAACATGGAGGAAACCCACCATGCACTGGGAGAACTTGCATACTCCATGCACACAGACCCAGGAGCGGGAATCGAACCCGGACGGTTGCTGAAGTTGCAAGGCGGTAATGCTAACCACTAAGCCACCAACTTGTTGCATAGTAAAGGTCACCTAATGCTGTATACAGTTGAACAGTTTCAGTTAACCCTTCCTGCTTCTAGAAACATCTACAGTAGTAGCTCTATTTGATGTCGGATGCCAGGCTATTTGTGTTGATTAACAGCGTAGATAATACTGTTTTTAAAAATTAATAGCCGTAGTTTGTGGCCCTTCAAGTGCTTACAAAAATGCTGATGTGGCCCAGGCAGAATGTGAGCTTGACACTCCTGAAATAAGCAGTAAAAGCCATTGCAGACAGGCTGCATAATTGTTGGATGAAAAATGCGCTCCTCTCTGGCACCTTGTGCACTGAGTCAGAAATGTCATTCATCATAATCACATTATCTTGCATTAAAGCCAGCAGTTAGCTGGATTATTGTCCGTGTACGAGGGTATGAGGAGATGTGTAAGCTTACGTTGAAGAAAATCACACCGTGTCTTAGCCCTGGAATGTTAGTAGACATTAGTGGCATCTGGTGCTTAACCTGTTAGTACCATGTTATAGATCACATGTGCCTAATTCAAGGCCACCAGGCCAAACACAGCCTGCTCCCTCATTTCACCTGGACTGGGCAAGTTTGCTAAAAATAAAACTGAAACAATACTGTAATAAAACAAAACTGTAGTACAGTGCCTAGTACGTAAATCTTCATACTAGTTAGCGCAGACCCGTAGCAGATCGACTGCCCGCGATCTGAGTGCACCACTGTGCAGAGTGAGTGGGCTCGCATCTCATGGGGGCTGTAAATGTTGAAATCGATGCTTATCTCCTGCTCTCGATGCCAGTTAGTCCCACATCTAAAAATGATTCAGGAATGAATCAGTAGCTGGCATTTAGTGTGATTCAGTGACTAAGTCCAAATTCTGACGTCCGTCACCCAGTGCAGAGACCCACAAATACGTATGGTGGAAAAAGGAAAATATACCAAAAAATATACACTACGGACTATGTTCTTAGCATACAGTACATGCCCGCTACTTTCATTGATCAAACACCATTCCACGAGTGCCTGTATTTTTCATAAATACACTGGGGTGGTTCACTGTGTGTGTAACACTTCTCTGTCTGTCTGTACAATTCAACTTCCTACTGTAGTCGTGTTAGTGACATCATCAGCAGACATGGCAAACAATACTCTTCAGGAATATCAAGACTATTGGCTTAAAATATGAATGCTCACCAGTTGAAGATAAAAAGGAAGAAGGAATGGCAATTTTGAACATTAAACAGGAGTGGACAAATCAGCGCGAGTGTGCGCACTAGCAAGTAGGCACAGGAATCACCAGGGACCACCCCATATGATATTATCGTAATACCTATGGGCTGATATGATTTGTATTGCAATTTCTATAATTGTTGAGATTTTATAAAGGAGACTTGGGTCATGAGGAAGGGGACACCTGGACAGGAGCCAGTCCATTGCAGGGCACGCACGCACACACACAGACAAATTGGGAATGCCAGTTGGCCTAATCTGCATGTCTTTGGACTAAGGGAGGAAACCGGACCACCTGGAGCAAACCCACCAAGCACAGAGAGAACATGCACACAGACCTGAGGCAGACCTCGAACCCTCGACTCTGTAGGTGCAAGGCCACAGTGCTAACCACCACGCCACTGTGACGCCTCAAACGCAAACGTACATAAATGTAAAAATCATGGTGGTGATACTTGAATTGTCATATAAAAGAATCACGATACACCACTGAAACCAGTAGACCTTCTTCAGAGAGTGAATATGACCACAGTGATGATACACCACCTACACACTCAAACCACCTACTGTACTTGATACACAACAGACAATTTCCATTACACCCATCAAAAAAAAAGTCTAAACTACTCGTCACAGTGAAAACACAGTGAAGGTCCATTAAAGGTTCATGAAAATACTAAATTTGAGTTCAGGACAGATACTGTAAGGTTATGGACTATAAACTAATGAGCGTGTAAATAATTTATCAATTAGATGTGAGTCACTAACTTTATTGTCTGATTTATTTATTTTTAATGTTGCGGCCACCTCCTGTGATTATCACGGAAAAAACAAATCCTGTGATTATCATGAGCACTGATACCCAGCTCTCTTCATGTTTTGAGTTCTAGAATCTCTTTCACAATGAAAAATATTTTTATAATTACGGTATTGTTGCCTGAGAATGGGTGAACTGGTAGTCTATAAATTCATGCGTGCTTTTACATATGCAGCATGTTGCGGTTTAAATTCCACCATGGTGCGTGAACATCCGTCAGTGTGTTTTGTTTGTGCAGGTGTGATCAGGGAACGAAAACAAAAAAACCAAACAAAAAAGAACTCCATCTCTATTCAGCTGCAATGAAAAAGATATTTGTCTCAAACTTTTTTTTAAATAGTTGTTTGTTATTTCTATTAACATTTAATCATTCATTTAACAGTGTCTCAGATTTGCCAGAGCTTTGTTTTCCTGCTCTATTGCTGTTTATGTGGGCAAAGAATAAAAGCATTAACAAGTTTATTTCTTATTTTTACCTTTTCCCCTCTAAATGACTGTATTTGCAGTTGTTTTAATTATGTGTAGCCATATGAAACCATGCCAAACACAATAGCACAAATAGCAGTTTATTGGTCTAAACAGTCTAATGAGTGTGAAAGTGCTCTATAACTCAATGCAGTAATTGAGAGAACTTTATTTGTCACATCAACCTTACACTACAGGGAAAATGGTTTTCTTGGCTATTGTATATGCCAGCTTGTTAGGAAGTTGGGGTCAGAGCACAGGTCAGCCATGATACAGTACAGCACCCCGGGCCATTGACGATTAGGGTGCTGGGGTGCTTGAACCTCCAACCTTCTTAAACTTTAAAGATTTGATCCAACACATTGCTGGAATTAACACCCTTAATCTCAAGCAGGACACAGCTTTGGGCAGGGAACAATAACAAAAAATTTTATTTTCAGGTAGAACTAAAGTTCTCATCAATCATTAGTTGAATATGGGAATGATGTCACAAAAATGAACTCACCAAATGCTTGTACAATTATTAATATTTTTGGTCAGCAGGACAATTGAAAACAACAATAAAAACACATAATCATATGTACAGTATCTGTGCTATTTCTTAGCGTACTGTATGTGACTCGTCTGGTTGGGTCAAATTAAATTAAACTATTGCCAAGGTTGTGCTGAAAAAAGGATGCACTCTATTTTTATATATATATAAACAAAAACACAGTAATGCACCAAAAAAAAAAAAAAAAAAGCCTAAAATGCTTTGACCCTGGACTCTGAGGGATGTAAGACACACTACTGTACCACAAAGCCATGGAGCAGCAAATCACCAACTGCTAAAATATTTTAATCAGCTTCTTCTTTCCTTATGCATATGCATTTTAGATGTACATTATCATATCTAAACTATTTTACATTGTATTTTAAAGCTCTTTTTTTACTTGCATACGGCTGTAGTCCAGACTAGCTCTGTTTGTTGTGTATCTCTCGGGGTATACTGATAGACTTCTGTTGTTTAATTATAAATGCATCTTAGTAGAGGAGAAGCACCAGAGCTGAGCTAATGGGTGGCGCAATTCACATACTTTATTCATTAATATAATATCCATAAGCGAATCAAATTTGCCAGAGGAGTTTATGGAAACTGAGAGAATCATTGTTCCAGAAATGCTTGATTGATGAATTATTGTGAATCGTTGTGTTTCAGCATATTATGTGCCAGCAGAGTCCACGGGCAGGCCTGTGAGATCTGTCTATGACTATACAGTACGTCTATGATTAGTAATGGACTTTTATAGTGAAGACACTCCATACTGAACTGGTCTGTTTCGACCCGGCGCGAGACGCAAGTTCATTAAAGTCGCCCTGTCAGTGACTTTCATTTATGTCTTGGATGTGCATTCTTCAGCACACTCTGTCTCTTTTTTTATTGATTATTTTTTGCACACACATGCCCACATGTTTTGATTGTCTTCCTGCAGTTGATGAACGCCTCTTCACGTCATCCCTCATTGTAGCGAATTACGCAGCAGCAGCAGCACTTTTGCTGCTCAGTATCTTTTTAACTGTCGTGTTATCCTGATCCTCAATGCCCTAGGAACTCTCTCTCTCTCTTTTTATGCAATGTGATGTAAAATAAAAGGATGTTTAGGAAGTGTTACTTTATTATGTGTGAAGTCCTGAATCTTTCCTAGAAATGTGTTTCTTGCAGAGAGCGTCAGCGGAGACATTTGCGAAGCCTGTTATCTTCTGTTTTGTCTGATCCGCTATTGCCAAAAGAACATGATGAGAACCTCTTCACTGTCCATGTGCGCACACATACAAGTAAGTAAGTATGTGGGCCGTTCAAGTCAAGGCAGGACTTTGGATTGTCAGAATAACAGAAGACAGTTGTGAGAGTAAAAAGCTAGGTTTATTTCTCTAAATAATCCCCCGCTACACTAATGCACTTATCCCAGCATTTCTACTGTCACGGTAGAAAGATCTCATGATCAGACTGCCTGCTTCGTGTCTGAAATGCTGGCCTCCCAGGAACTCCAAACATGTGCCAATGGCTTGAAGTGAGGTCAGGCCTGTACTGGGGATGTGGCAGTAACTCCCAGTCAAGTTCCTGGTGGTGATAGTGAATGGTTGTGTATATACAGTAGTTTCCATAGACAGATGTGTCTCTTTTGAAAGTTGGTGACAAGTTATCCATAGATTTTCAAGCATCAGGTCCTCCACTCAGTGAATGTTGTGCAGTGGGGTCTGAGCCACCTCTGCCGGGATCGTACAGCCTTCTTTAAAGTGTTTGCACAATCTAAATGTTTTTCTGCGATTAAGATTCTCATCACCGTACTGTGTTTTAAATCAATCACTCTTACACCTTCACTCAGGAGAAATTTCATGGCAAGTCCTGATTTCACTTGAACACCCCTCATATTTTATATTCATAGTCTGTGTTGTCGTCTTAACTCCCATGTCAGTGTGAGAAGGTAAAGACTTGTGCGATTGTGATTGTGTCCAGACGTCCAGACGCTTGTATGAGGATGGATGGGGCGGCTCTGTGCTAGTCAGACATGAGACTGCAGAGATTCCATTACGTAGTTTGTGTGTCTCTCAGCACAGCAACAGCCTGTAGCCTTCATACAGTCAAACAAACCTGAGCCCTCTCAGTCCTGTGTATACATAGTAGCTCAACATCTGACTGCTGCCTCGCTTCCCCCAGCTCACTCGGTGCAATCAGTTCAAGCCAGATCTCAATATGTCTGAAAAGTCCATGCTTTAGACAATAAGCCTACGTTCTGTTCTGTGCGCAATTAAGTCTCAGAGCTCAGCATGAAGAGCACACTGGATCAAGTTATCATTTATAAACGGTTGAAAAAGCGAAAGCCAACTTGTTAAATTAAACTAAACATCATGCAGCATTCAACTACAAATCTAAAATATATTAATTTCAGCAGTGTCATTTTTTTTTTACTTTTAATTTTTAAATCTTGACTTAAATGGATGTTTTGATAAAACTTCAGTCCACATTTCCTATAACTGATAATTTTCGGGGCTTAAAAGCATGTGGGTGTTGTAAAAGGAAAAATATTGAATGTTATTATGGAATGTCTTTGAACATGAGAGTTACCTGTGTAAGTAAAAAAGCTATTACAAATGAAACACAAAATGAATGGGGAAAAACACTAACCATATTGATAACCATTAAAAAAAAAAATCAAACTGTAATAGAAGGATGACTTTCTACTTGTTTTGTGTGGCTAAGTAATAATAAATCATGTAAAAGTCAGTGTGTGACTGTATTACTACATGAAATATCTGGTTGTACCTTGCTAACGTCTGCATGTTTGTTTGTTTTCTGGTTCATTACGGGCTGAAGAAGGTTGTAGCCATCATGTGGAAATTAAATTAGCCATTGTGTATTGTATGGGTTAAATCGGGATTTGTGATATGGCATTCATGCATACAGTGTGCTCACTGTGTCTCTTTTTCAGGTATTTGTCTGACTTCAATATATTAGTAGTCCAATTTCACATGAAACTTTGCCACCCCTATACATTAGGGTTAAACGTAATGTAATTTGAAAGGGAATACATTTTACATTTTTCAAAACTGAGATGTAGAAGTACAGTACATTTTCTAAAGTCTTTGTTTCAGTATAATAAAATGTGACTAATGCTTGTGTTAGCTATGGGAAAATAAATAGACAGTAATAAAGAATACAGCTGACCCAGAAAAGAGTGGGCACAAAATATAAAATAGGAATGAATGGACAAGAATGAAATGAAACATTATGTCTGCGTACTGTAAACGAATGAATAAACAGGTCAATCAAAAAACATCAATTCTGTTTATTTATGGAATTTAGTCTACATTTTCCTCCTATCAGATAGAGAGTGTTTGATGTGTTGGGCTTAATATTGTTTCATTGATTTGTAGACTTTTGCATACTTTCGAGATTTATAAGACATTAGACATAGAGTCAGTCCTGAAGTTTGTGTTTAGAGGTGAAGTCTGGTGTGACTGTAAATAGGGAGAACTCTAGAGACAAAGGAATTTTGGTTAATTAAAAAAAGGAGTTAACATCAGTCTGTGAGGTCACGGTCAGCCAGGCAAGTTTGATTCACGTCTCTAATGTATTGGGGCAGCGGTGGTTCTAATGGTGAAGGGTCTGGTTTCTGATTGGAAGGTTGGGGGTTCATGACCCAGCACCACCTTCACCCTGTCTGCTCCGGGGTGCTGTATCCTGACTGACTCTGTGCTCTGACCCTTTCTATCCCAACTGGGATACAGTAATATACTTTTAAACTTTTTTAAGATACTTTTTCTTCTTCTTTTCCATCTTCTCTCCTCCTGCTCCTGGTCCTCATCACTGCCTCAACATGCAGGTAAGTAAAATTATGTGTTTTGTTTATAGCGACATGCACAGTGTAGGTCTGCAAATTAATTTAACTAAAATTATTAAACTGAAATAATGTCTTTCGGTCCTGAGTTATTAGAGAGATCTAACGTGATCACACTGATTCTGATTATACAGTAAATCTGGAAAGCAAGTGGTGTGTGTATGTGGTGGATGTCTATATAAGTCAGTGTACATTCATATATTTCAGACTATGCGTGTATGTGTGCGTCTGTGTGTGTGTGTGTGTGTGTGTGTGTGTGTGTGTGTGTGTGTGTGTGTGTGTGTGTGTGTGTGTGTGAGTGTGTGT
>JAQMYG010000038.1:14816470-14842376 GCA_030014215.1 Clariallabes teugelsi | reverse complement strand
CACCAAGTTGCCACTGTTGGGCCCTTGAGCGAGGCCCTTAACCCTCAACTGCTCAGATGTGTAATGAGATAAAAATGTAAGTCGCTCTGGATGAGAGCGTCTGCCTAAATGATATGCTGTTGTTTTGCACCTTGCAGGAGTTTGTAATGATCGTTGTGTTTGGTCTGGAGTACATCATTCGAATCTGGTCTGCCGGATGCTGCTGTCGTTACAGAGGATGGCAAGGGAGACTGCGCTTCGCCAGGAAGCCCTTCTGTGTCATAGGTGAGACTCGGTGGGCTGTGACTCACTGTGCGCCTGTTACGTGTGCCCGCAAGTATGTACTGTATAGTAACTGTCCATGTGTGGGCGTTGATGTTGATAGATGTTTCTATAAAACTAGAGCTCCTAGTAAATGAATCAGTTTCTGAGTTTCACACACATGCAAAGGTTAAAAAGGAGTTGTGTACACTTGCTCTGAGCTTTTAGTTTCAATCCTATGAATCTTTGAATTTATGGATCTTTGGGTATATACACACACACACATATGCATACACATACAATAAATTTGTACTTTCTTTGATTGCTCAATATAAAAAGTGTCATTTGAGGGTCTGGTGTTATACACAGGACACTGCATTTGTAGGACTGCAGTGTAGAGTGGTGGGAAGTGTTCTGTTTGAATCCTTGTTAATTAATTAAGGTCAGAGCTCCATCATAGTTTCATCAGCACCTGACTATATGTAAAAACCTCAAGTCCAGCCCAGGATCAAGTCTGGACTTCTTTGTAGGAAGACATCATCAATACATAAAGACAAATCACTTTTCAACAATAAATTGATTTATAGGTTTTTGCAAAATGGAATACAATGCACAATATGTCTTAATATTGGTTTTATTGAAGTGCATTGAATTAATTTGTTAGTTTAAATGTTTTTTTTTTTTACTTTGCTAAATTTGACTCATTTTAACACATAACAAAACTTTATGTAAACTGTATATAAAACAAAACAAAACATTAAAACAAATGCATTGTCAATCACACTCTGTACACCTGCACCGCACATCCCCTCACACCCGAAGGCTACAATCGCATTTAATGCAGAGCCTATTGAATTAATAAGATGGTGGACATAAACTGTGAGGCAAGTCAGGTTTATAAGCTCAAATTTTAATTTTAAACTTTAAGTCTAGGCTAAAGGGACAACCTTTGTGACTTTTGACGTAGCAAATGTAGCAGCATAGCAACGTCATGCGTATTGACGCTTGAGACCAGAAGATCTGAGTAAATCATTTTGAGAGACCAAGTGATCACATGACTATGGAAAGGTACACAGCTTTCATTCTCTTTTTAGGAAGATACTCATAACCACAAGTACATACAGTATTATGTTGCTTATGGATGGATTCACTTGCAATCGATTCTTTCCCTCTTTTTTTGTGTGTAGGAAAGGTCTTGAAAAACGTAAGATATGTCATGTAATTTTCCCAGGTCAGGAGGTATAGTGGTGGGTTGGATAAAGGAATTAGAAGATGGGATTTGCTTTTATGAAAGGAGGTGGATATGCTGGCCTCCAGTGACATTTCTCTCGGCTTCTGACGTTTGTGAGAGAAATAAGATAAGATAAGAACTTGCCATCAGTGTAAGTCTGCGTCAGACTACCTGTTTTAAGTGCACCTTTGATGAAATTCAGAGGACACAAGGGGTTTCTCAAGCACTAGACCTGGAGCACAAAACTTTATACAGTACCTTCTGGAAACAGTGAGGCAAACACACACTGCGGCTGACTGATCCACATTAAGGATCATGGGAAATAATTGAAAGAATTTTCACTTAAAATCTATCTGTTATAGTGTCATGTGTTTCCAGTAATTACGAGCCCGAGTCTTTCTTTCTTCCCTTTGCAGACATCATCGTGCTCATTGCGTCCATTGCTGTAGTGTCGGCCGGCAGCCAGGGAAACATTTTTGCCGCGTCCGCACTGCGCAGCCTTCGCTTTTTACAGATCCTGCGGATGGTGCGCATGGACCGGCGAGGGGGAACCTGGAAACTGCTGGGATCTGTAGTCTACGCTCACAGCAAGGTAGACTAGGATATGAGGCTTTACTCAGAGTGTCACCTTATAACTTGACCTTGTTTACCTGCAGTAAGACCTTTCTCAGATGGAAGCTTCTTTTCAGCATGTTTGTGTATGAAATTAAATAGATTACAGCATACACCCTGTAGTCTTATAGTATACAATAATTCAAATTGTGTAACAAATTGCATTCCAGAGACAGCAAATGACCAACTGGAGTAACACAGAAAATGCTTTTACTACAATCTAGAATAGCACAAAACAGTAGAAATGCAAGATGAGGTTTAAAGATAGATAATGAGTATGAGCAGGGCTGCCAGGTCGTGTGTGTGTGTATGCTCGACCCTGCTTTCAGCCTCTCTCTCGGCAGTTCTGTCTGGGCCGTAGCTCCTGGCATGAGTCATGGCCAAACCACAGACTTCCTCAGCCCTCAGCCACCCGCCATTTAGTGGATAGATTACGGGCTGTAGCTCCCTACTGATTCCCTGTGGTCTATGAAACAGCTGCTTTACTCCTTTATCTTTTCTTACTCCTGTCCTTCTGATTTTTCTGTCCCGTCGCACGGTATTTGGTTAGCCGGATTTTTTGGCATGCTCCAAGTCTCTGTGCTTTTCTGTGTGTACAGGAGCTGGTAACTGCCTGGTACATTGGGTTTCTGGTACTGATCTTCTCCTCGTTTCTGGTCTACTTGGTGGAGAAAGATTTAAACAAGCAGTTTACCACCTATGCTGATGCTCTTTGGTGGGGGACGGTAAGTCTTTGTGAATGTAATTTATTCATATATACACAAAATCATTGTACACCTTTTTCTTTTTTTTTGCATCATCATTAATTCCTTGTTCCACCACGTCAAATTTGTCGTTAGAGCTGTTTTAGAATTAATATAGAGCCATGATTAGCTTCACAGCAGCATTATACAGTAGTGTTCTGTCATGTTTCACATATTACAGGGTTACGTTAAAGAAACACAGTTTAGTCCACACACCATGGCAACTGTCACAGTTTCTTGTTGGGTGAATGAACAAGTCAGTGAATTCAATCAGAGCAGGAAAAATCATCAGCTGTTTGAGTGTCAAGAACATAAGATCAGTTTGTGGTGCTTTTCTGTTCATTACTCTTTTGAGGTTAATGCCTCATAGCAGTGCCAGCGTTACCCCGTGACATTTGGACTGAATTCTCGGTTCTGTGCGTGAATCTGCCTGGCTAACTGGAAGGCAGAGGAGAAAAGCAGAAGAACAGGACTCATTCCTGTGTGTGTGTGTGTGTGTGTGTGTGTGTGTGTGTGTGTGTGTGTCTGTGTGTGTGTGTGTGTGTGTGTGTGTGTGTGTCTACTCCTAGCCATCATTTGATGTCTACAGCACACTCAGCATTTGACAGCTCACTCACTTTTACTGGATGTATTGAATTTGCTTTGGCCTGCGCTTTGTTTAAGTATCCCCTGCCTGCAAGAATCCGAATCTCTCACTTACTGGTACAGAACGGAAAAAGAGCTGTTAGACTAATGTTTTTTTTTTAAACATAAGCTACCGATTTATTATTCTCGAGGAGAAATGGGTAACGCAAATGGCAGTGTGGCTGTAACTCTAGAGTACTCCTCTGTTTGCCTTTAGATATTCATGGCCTTTTAATATGGCATATTGGACAAGAGTTGTTGTACTGTAAGTGGAGCTTTGCTTCCAACATGTGGCTTTTACTGCTCTGTGCGGTGGCCTCTCATAGGAATATGATCAGTACAAACGCCGTGGGAGCTCGTGCTCTCCGTCGCACCCAGCTTTCCGTTGCGTAGGCAAAAGCAGAGCGAGTTCGGTCTCTACCTTCTCTCCTTAGACTGTTTAAAGGCGATGTCTAGTCATTGCTGTTTGTCTCTTGCTTGTATTCACTAGAGTAATTTAACTCTTGTCTGCATGCCCAACCTCTCCACCTTGACCACTCATGTCTCATGTCTGTATACTCAGATCACTCTTACTACCATCGGCTACGGGGATAAGACGCCACAGACCTGGCCAGGTCGGCTCCTGTCGGCGGGATTTGCTTTGCTGGGGATCTCATTCTTTGCCCTACCTGCGGTAAGTAAATGCCATCTTACACACACACACTCACACACAGTCATATTCAAAAGTTAGTACTCTCTCTTTTAGTTCTGTTTTTTTTTTCATCATCTAAATGGTTCAAGCACAAGAAAATCAAATTAGAATAAAATTTCATAACTATATTTACATAGCCTTAACATTAACACCACAAAGCATTAATACTGATTATGAATTATATAAAAATAAACTGGTGACAGGATCATGGGCACCCAAAGCTGGCCCATGCCCGCGGGCACCGAAGTCTAGTCTAGCCCAGTCAGGCTGATCCCACAGAAACCATAATGCAGCACAAATTGCTAAAAAAATGTTGGCCATGACAGAAAGGTATCAGAACACCCAGTGCACCACAGACCACCGCGATCAGGGCCCAGAAGGCAAAGACCCCAATGCCACCAGCCCAGACACCACAGTCATTCCACAAGGCACCAAGCCACATCGATGACACCAGGAGAACCCAAAACCCAGGTGGTTTTAATGTTACGTCTGATCAGTTTGCATGTGTGTGTGTGAGAGAGAGAGAAAGTATATATCCCAAAATCACTAAAATAGATGATACAATGTGACAATGATATCAGGTTCAGTTGAGGCCCCTCTACAGTACATGCAGTGTAAAGTAGTGAACAGAAGACTTTATGATTCCCACATGCAGTCGTGTAATAGGGCTAAAGTTTTTTCCCCCTCTTATTTCCTGACTCTTCTAGCTATGAATAAAATTTGAAAACTGAGACCATTTTTATGAAGCAGCTCTACTCCCTGTTTTTGTACTTATCTATTTTGGCCCTTGCTAAGGCATCTGGGTGTGCGGTAGGTCACGCTGTGATATTAATCCAAGGTGCCTTAGATCTCAGTGTTCAGATCCATATGCACATCATTCCTGCACACCCCTGTCTGCCAGCTCTATGTGGCTAGTGTTATTTCAGGAGTGCAGTATTTCTCTCAGCTCTCAAAAGAGAAGATTAATGTCAGTTATGTCATATTCTATCCAAGATCACCTCCAATGAGCTTTTTTTTTTTCTGAAACCCTATCTTTGCTGCGGTAACTTTCTTGCAGAGTGTGTTTAAGTTCTAAGGTCAAAGAGCCCAATGACAGTTGTCTTTTCTGACGCCGACTGAAACCATTTGCTCTGCTGTAGATTCTTAGATCACACACTGGATGACTAATAATAAATGACAGCTAGAGTGGGTGAATATTTGAGGAATTTATTGAAGAACAAACTCTTTGCCATTGTCTATGTAATTATAAATCAGTTGTGTCTGTGTGTAGGGGATTCTAGGTTCGGGCTTTGCTCTGAAGGTTCAGGAGCAGCACAGACAGAAACACTTTGAAAAGAGGAGAAACCCAGCTGCCAGTCTTATACAGGTAAACCCACTGCACTGAACACATATCTGCCTCACTGATCAAGAAATGATTGAAGACACTTTGCAGTGACATTTCACTTTCTTGTATTCCTTCTCATTTGTAATTTGCTGTAAATAAAAGCAAAATGAATACATATATATTTGATGAGAGTTGTAATGTAAATGAGAGTTTTAAAGTATGTTAACATACAGTATGTGTCTAGTATTTACTAGTGTTTCTCATTTCTGGTCCTGGAGTATTTTGGTATTTTGGTGTTTCAACTGATTCAACTAATCAGCTCCTGTAATTAACAGGACTATGCTGAACTACAGTAGATTGAACCAAACTGTATGAAAAGGTGGTACTCAGGACTAGGACTGAGAAAACAAAGTGTGTTTTAATTAAATATACACTGTATGGCCAAAAGTATGTGGACACCTGGCGAATAACACCCATATGTGTTTATGAACATCCCATTCTAGACTTAGTTTTCTGTCAAAACAACTTCTACTTTTCTAGGGAAGCTTTGCAGTAGAGTTTGGAGTGTGGCTGCACGAATTTGTACATTCAGCCACAAAAACATTAGTGAGCTTAATGGTGAAGTTGGGAGAGAAGGCCTGGGACACAGTGAGCATTTCAGTTCATTCCTAAGGGGTTCATATGTGAAATAACACACACTGTATGGCATTAGGTATGTAAGTAACAACGACGACAACAGTCAGTTGTTATTTTAAGACGTGGCGGTCAGCTGTTCTGAATAGTTCTTGCAAGAACAGTATTGTCAAGTGCATTTGCAAAACCCATCAAGCAGCATGATGAAACTGGCTCTCATGAAGACAATCACTGTAAAGCAAGACCAAAACTTACCTCTGCTGCAGAGGAGAACTTCATTTAGAGTCACCAGCCTTAAAAATCACCAATTAACAAACAGCACCACAGATTAGAGCCGTTATGAAGTCTTCACAGAGAAAAAGTAGCAAAAATTAGAAAATGTGTCCAAACTTTCAACTAGTAGTGTATGTCTTTATAAGCCTACAGTAAGAGGGGCACTGCCATGCTGGAATTAGTTTGGCCCCACTTAGTACCAGTAAACTATAATGCAAAATGCATTCTAGACAATTATGTCCTCTCAAGTTTGTGGAAATGTTTGGGGAAGAAAAGCATATGGGTGTGATAGTCAGTTGTCCTCATACTCATGGCTGTATAATGTGTATTATATATGCATATAAAGTATATAACATGTAACACTTGTATGGGTCTTTGTCTTTTAGTGCTTCAGTATTACATGCTGGCTCTTGCTCTCTTATGTATGAAAACATAATTACATATTCAGACTCTCCATCAGCAGTAAATAATGACCTTTTTCCCCTGACCTCTAACCTCACAATGATTTATATTGTGGGTTGGAGAGATGACAGAGAAGTTTTACATGGTGAAGATATATGGGATTTACTATATGTCATGTCTACAATTCTCAGTACTTTTTGTCTAAGGCAGGAGAAAATGAACAATAACACAGACATTTATTTCACTTTAGACTGTTACCGTCTCTGTCCAAAGGAAACACCAGCGACTATTTATTATGTGTTTCCACGGAAGGAATTCTGTGTGAGGTTTTCCTGAAGAATAATACTTCTTCCTAATGGACTGAGCCATCCCTCTTTAGAAAAGTAAAAATTAAAGTTGTGTTGCACACGCACATAAGGTCTCCAAGAAACAGAGATACAAAACTTGAGTAACCTTCTTTGTTACACCTTCTTCCAATAAGAACAAATAGGCTGGCCAGTCTAATCACTGATTATCTAGGTCTTTTCTCTTGCTTTAGACCTGTGTTTCGTTAAAGTATTATTATATGACTCTGCCATCAGAGGAAATAAGTATTTGGATGCTTTTTGATTTTGTTATGTAATACACATACTGTGCCCTATATCCACTTCATGTTTACACACATAATGTAATTTGACTTTGTACTTATAAATGTGAACAACAAAATATGTATTCATGGACATAGAAATATGTTTAAAAAACTAAATTAATAGTAAGATCTTATTCAGATGTCATACATGAGTGTGAGATGGATGAAAGTACAGGTCCATTTTTAAATCAAGGACAAACAAACAGCTCCAACTCATTAACAGGGACAGGAAGTAAGTCAGGCCAGAGGTTTGGGTTGATACCAGCTCGGGTGCGACTCTGTCATTTCCAATTTCAGCTTAGACATATACTGTAAGCACTAAGGTTTTGCGTCTTTGTGGTTTGATTTGTTGCGCATTCTTCTGAGCAAATTATCTTTAATTCCTGAAGGTAAAAAGGATACCAGCAGTTAACTTGCATATTCAGTTTCCATAACATTGGGCTGGTCATGCAAGGACTTCTTGGCTTTAAGTTTGGGGTAGTTCTCTTGTTGATATGTCCATCTTTGTCTCAGTTTCGGGATTTTGGCTAATGCACTGAGATCATATGAACAACCCTTCTCTAAACTGAATTATTGCTGAAGACCTAACTTTTTGCCAGTGAGTTCTATTTATGTTTTGCCTGAGTTGTTCCAAAACAGTTCTGAAATTTTTAAGATACTTTTTTGGCAAATTATATAAATCATGTACAAAAATATCAAGAGAATTGATGAATGAAGTATTTGGCTCAGTGATGGCTCAGACGATTAAGGCTGTGGGTTACTGGGTTACTGATCGGAAAGTTGCGAGTTCAAGTCCGAGCACCGCCAAGTTGCCACTGTTGAGCCCTGAGCATCTGCTCCAGGGGCGCTGTGACCTGGCTTGCCCTGACCCCAGCTTCCTAACTGGGATATGTGAAAAAATCTTTTCACTGTGCTTTAAAGTATATGTGACAAATAATTTAATAATAATGATTATTATTACTATTATTTTTATACAACAACAGATGGAAACAAATGAAAATACCCCCCCACCCACACATTTACAGTACCCAGAACACACAAAAACACACACACACACACACACATGCACACCCCACACCTTCTCAGTTGAACCTCTCCGTGTATATTTCATCTTCTGCAGCTTATTTATATATTTTACATATGCATATGCAGTATAGAGTATTCCTCTTTTTTAAGTATTGTGAGTGGTGTAGGAATGCAGTTTATTGCTGAAAGTTCTCTGTCTCTTTGTAACTGTTGTTCCTGCTGCTTTTAGGTCACCCTGCAACTTTAGTTTGGATGATGCTGTGATTTTTTTTAGTAAGTCAAATAGCTTCCAGGGAGAATATGCCTTTAAAATGCTTCATTATATAAAATTACAAAAAAAAAGTAAGAAAACGCCATTAAAGGCTGCAACAGTTTGGTGCTATAAAAAGTGGTTTATTTACATATATTTGTACAGAGTCACATGATATGGTCACCTTTGACACTGACCATGGTGACGTACAGTATCTATAGGACTATATCTCTACTGTACATACCGTAGTAAATTGTGCATGTTGATGATGATATTTTGGACAGCCAGAGTGAATAGTCACATTCCAAGAAAATGTTGAGAAAGCATTTTAATTTTTAATGCTGCTGCCACAGCATGTGTTTCCTTTAAAGATTGAGCTTTGACATTTACCATGTCATATTCATGGCATAACTGTCAAGGGCAGTTGACCAAGCTGCTACGTTTGGTAAAACTAAAATAAACATCTAAATTTACTGTTTACTTTAGTAAGCCTAGCAGCTGTGTGCTTAAAAGACATTTCACGATTTCTTGTGCTGGTACTTGCAGACAGGAACATCTGTACACCCACTCATTCATCCAGTTATTTAATCAGACAAGTGTGACAGCAATGCAATATTAGACCTTAATGTTCCTTTATGTAAGGAAACATGTTTAGTCGCAAGTGCCAGTGTAACAGAAGCCTTCTGTTTTATGAAAAGAAGCGGTTTAAAAATATTTCTCCAAATATAATCGCAACTCGCTTTTGATCTGTTGTGTTTTTTCCTTTCCTGTGTGGACATACAGCGAGCTGCCACATCACTAACAGCACCACTAAGTGTACTGAATAACATTGATTATCATTATATACCAGTAAACTAGTGACAGCATCTGGGGCACCTAAGGCGCATTTAGGTTTGTGAGGACCAAAGGCTAGCTGGTCTGGACTGATCCCACACAAAACTGACACTAAGGCCAATGTAGCACCAATTGCCAAAAATGGTCAATGCAGACCATTATAGTAAGGTACAGTATCAGAACACCATTATAGCATCAGAGCCTGCAGATTATGGGGCATATCAGGCAAAAAGCTCAAGGTTATTGAGTCAGCCTTCAAATTTCCCAGATCTCAATCAGATTCAGTACCCATGGAATACACCGGTCAAACAATTTTACAATTTTGATCCATGGAGACCACACCCCACAACCCACAGCACCAAACTGTGAATTTCCAATGATAGACACCCCAGTGCACCCCAGAAGTCTCATTAAGTTATTCCTCGAGGGGCTGGAGCTGCCTCAGCGGCACAAGGGAACGTCCACAACACTGGGCTTATGGGTTATGGTTATGATATTATGGCTGATCGGTGTATACCTGATGTGGATTCTGTAGGTTTAGGACTTAAGCAAAAGCTATGGCTTGAAGCTTAAATACTTAGTCTTGCATTTTAATACTTGAGAAATCTTTGGTTTATGCTAATTCTCTTTTGTTGATATTTATAAGAACACAGTAAAAAGACAATTTGTGTATAAATTTGAAGTGGATATATGCAATGAGTGTGGTTTAATTAACAAAGAAAAAAGTGTATGCATACTTACTTTCTCTCATTGTATACCTTTTCTTCTTCTTTAACCTTCTTTTTATGATGGGCACTCAGTGCCCACGAGTGAAATAATGTTACAATAACACTAAGGTTGTTTTTAGGATAACGTGTGATTTCAGAAATAATGTCACACTTCTTTTGGTCTGTTTGTCTTTTGTCTTTAAATTACTGTGTGGTGCCCTTTACTCTCAGCTTTCCCAACTTTCTTGTTCATCTGCTTAAATGAAAGTGTATTATGCAAGAATTATAATGTATAGCATTCGAATCATCACATCATTCCCTTAATCATTCTCTTTTGCCATTGTGCCTCTCAGCATCTTTTCATATTGCATAAGCGCTGTAAAAAGCTTTCTGATTTATACTGCCTTCATCACACTTTGATTCCTCAACATCAGCTAGTCTGCTCTTTGAATCAAACAGTGGCTGTCTTTTAATTGCTACAGTGCAGTCTTCACCTTTCTCATCTCAAAGTTATTTATTTAAATTTTATCACACAGTTGTTTGCTCTGTAATATCTGATATTTCATATTTCATTCATTTTCATTTATGCATTAAATTATAAAACAAAACTATATGCATTGGCTTACTGAATTGCTCTTGTGCTTAGATTCTGTAGATCTTTGTTTGTGTTTTTACATATGAACAGTTTGACAGCAAATTAATAACTCTGTTTTTGCAGGTGTGAGAAATTTTTTTATTATTCTTAAAGCAAGTATATTACAAACTGATAGAGAATTTGTTTGTTTGTTTATAAATCACAGGGTTGTTAAAAAACCATAAATCCCAAAATATTTGGTCAGAATTTATTTGGTTATTTAAGTGTGAATTATCTCCCACAGTATCTCCCACAGGTTTGTCACAATGTAAAATAAGCCTGCAGTTGTGCTTGTTATTATTTAAGTATGCGGTTTAGTGCCAATAATATGTTGGTTGTATTAATTAAATTTTGTAAATAGATTTTGTAATTTATAATTTCGAAGTGTTGCCTTACTTTGCACACACAATTTTTTTAACTACAAAGACTTGTTTTAATATCATGAGAAGTGCAAACTTTATAAGCATCATCAGCCTCCTCCTCTACCAGTTTTAGTTTCACTTCAGTACATGATGACTGATCCTCATCATAGTACCACCAACCAACAATGTGTCCATCTGTCATCCCCTACGGTTTATAAACTGACAGTAATATGGCATATGGACATAACCAGGCAAATAAAATACAAAGGCCTCACACACACATCACGTGAATCAGCTTTCAACACACAGCACATGCATCTCATGTCTCTTGTACTCAAATCGCTCGTGCATATTTTATATTTTGTAGCGTTATTTCTCTGCTTCAACACAGTGCTTACACTTCAATCTCCCAAATAGCTTTGTAAAGTATATAACATGGTGTACAAAAAAAACATCCAAATAGCATAATGTCCTATTTCAAAGAGTGTATTGTGGACGTTAAGCGACTCATACCTGTGTTTTATTACTGTTGGTGTGACAGCAATTGTAGTAACAGTGTAAATTTCCTTTTCTTAGCGTCAACATTCTCCAATACCCTTTGAACACATTTAAACCACTCACGGCAAATGCTGTGTTTCACAGGAACCATCTTTGCTCCAACAATCAAATGACAGAAAGAACAACCCAATTGGCTTTTCATGTGCTTTGCTCAAAACGTGGAAGTGTAAAGCTGCTAAAATAATATATGGTTATATAGCAGTTTTCAAATTAAGCATTTTTTAATAGATAAGCCTGTGCGTCAGAGCTAAATATTTTGCCAAAACGAGTTAATGTCCAAAATTATTTGCTGCCAAACTGTTCACATTTAATTTTATTAGATGTGGCATCTTTCTTCCACCCTCTTGTGCTTTCGCCCTCTAGCTGTTTTATTGTGGTGTGAGTCCAATTATGCAATAAGACATTTTTCAGTGTTTCTTTTTGATGCAACTACACTGTGCAATATAAAGCAAACCACTGATATAGAATACCCGATTCAAAACATGCATTTAGTGAGACGTACACTAATTAATCCAGGACAGTTCAGTAGAAAGTCAAGAAAACCGCTCACTGAACAAATGTCTTAACATTCTATAAGGATGCCTGTTTTTCCTGGCTTTGCCCTCACCATGCTGATGTCTCTCTGCACCCATGTCCATGTGTGTGTCCTTGTGTATGTGTGTCCTGCACCAGGCTGCGTGGAGACTCTACTCCACAGATCGCTCCAGAACATACCTGAGTGGCACGTGGCGATACTATAAAAGTGTTCTCCCTCCTCAAAGGCATGTATCCATGCAGTCAACTGATGAGAAAACTCTGACCTGAACTGGTTTTTACTAATCTGCCTTTTTTTCTTTTTTTTTTCTTTTTGTTTGTTTATTTATTTGTTTGTTTATTTATTTATTTATTATTTTCCTTTTTCCAACCCCCGCTCTCTCCTGGCCTTGTGACATTTCTTTTTCGATTCCATTTTTCCTTCCTGTTTTCCTTTTTGTATACTCTGCACGTAGTGTGTTTGGCGTAGTTATGCGGCTGATGAGAACTCGGTTTCCATTGCTACCTGGAAGCCTCATTTGAAGGCATTGCATACCTGCAGCCCTACAAAGTAGGTACAATCCTGGCAGCTGGGTGTTCTCTTTGGTGTCTGTGCTCCTGTGGCCTTCGTTCTTCCCTCTTTATCACTGCAAACAAGTCTGTGTCTCAAACCATAATTTCTTTTTCTTTGTGATCCCTCTCCTTGTATTCACTCTTGAATTCTAGCTTGCAAAAGGCGTGTAGTCACCTTAATATGAAAATGGCTGCATTCAAAGTGAATCTAAGAGCCATAGACGCTCACAAGCTTTCTCCTGAAGATGCAATGTGAGAGACGATTTGCTACCCCACTTTTATAGGCCAGACATTAGAAGCCTAGAAATATCTAGAAAAGCATATGCACTCACATACACAGTACAGATGATGAGGCAGAGGGAAGCATCATTATATTTTTCCAGTAATTACTCACTGAGTTCCTGTTCATTTTAAAGCTAAATTATCCTTGCAAGGGCTTTCCTAGACATCTTGATTGTGCGTTGCCGATTGCTTGCATGTCCGCTTGGAGCATGTTTATGCCATCTTCTGTTCTCAGTTTTTCATTTTTTTCATTTTTTTTTTACAGTGTGGTTTGTTTATGCTCTGATTCTTAGTGCATGCGCGTACTGTATGTGTATGTGCTCCTCAACTTACTGTATACTGTATTGTGTTAACACAGAGAAATATATTGATGATTCATTCACTGTATGAAAACTTCAGTATATTTCAGTGCCATTTGTCTTTTATTTTAGACTCCTTTAATTCCGTTTTTTCATGTAAAGAATTAATCTCCTGCCCATTTTCTCTTCTCTGTTGCTAACTAACACCTGAAGGAAAGACCAGGGCGAATCCAGCACCAGGTTTGTTATTCTTATACTGTATGTCGCCTGTGCCTTTTTGACCACTGGAAAAGATTTTTCTCTTATTTTTTCAAGATGTACAATAGATTTACTTTATTTCACGTTAACTAAGTTACCTGAATGTAGTATGAAATAATGCCTAACGTTCTTTATAGCGAGACCAACACGGAGGAAATAAAAGGCTTGCATTTAAATTTTATTTTCAGCTGCTTGCATTGAGAAAGAGCAGAGTTTACATTTTCAGAGAATTCACCTAGCATGGTCAAGTGATCGTAGATTTATATAATGAGCTCAAAGATGTTTGCATGCGTTTTTATATATTTAGGTTTGTGTGTATATGTTTGGTGAGAGAGAGGCAGACAGAGATAAAGTGTATGCGTGCACAATAATCGGCTCTATCTTGGCAGTAGTTAAACATGGAGCACAGTACCACTTGTCTGATGGCAGACAGCACCATGATGCACTTTTTCCATTCAGTGATTATTTATGTTAGCGATTAAATATCACTCCAGAGAACGCATACTCCAGGAATTATTAAAAAGAGGGAGAAAGACAGAGAGGGTGAGAGAGTTGCTGCTAGGCATGGCGGAGGATGGCAACAGGCCAGTGTGTCTCATCGAACCGCATGTGTATCTTTGTTCTGTCTTTGCACTGACAGAACTGAGAAGTTGGTGAGAAATCGTAGTGTCACAGACTCACAGGATTTTAGCACAGTGATTGTGTGCACAATTGTGAGTGACATTATAATGGAAGAGAATATTTAAGAAGTTACATTTTTATCACCAGCTAAATTTAAGGTGTATATACTGTACACTTTCTTGCTCTATTAATTTCCTGCTAATTTCAGCTAGGCTCATTGCTGGTGGTTTTGTTAGTAAACCCCAAGCATTTTCCTTCATTTAATCCACATTGCTTTTAATTAGCAGTTTAATTGGATTTTGGGTGTGTGATTCCTATTCAAAGCAAGAACAGCAGCACAGCTAGGCCCTTAAAGCTTAAGTTAAGTAATTTATAGTCTCCTTGGTGGGTGGCAAATATGCCGTAATACGTTTCTGCAAAGACTTCTCTCAACTATAAACACAAAGCAAAAAGCTAGGTTGTAAATACAGCTAAGCTGTGAACCACTTTAATAAAATAACTTGAGATTTTTGCAGAACGATGTTTTACTGGCTAGAGTGACAAGTAGTAGCCCTGTATGGTACAATGCTCCTTTAATTGACTAACAAATTGTCAAAAACTGGCTGTTATATATTTTAACTTATGGGTGGGCTTTAAAGTGTGTGTTTAATGTGTGTTTGGGGGTGATTACTTTATCCATGCATGTCTGCCACTCATTGTGCCTTTACTGAAAAGCAGAGATGAATGTTTGTTTGGCTTTTACTGAACAACTGTTTGTCTTTTTTTCTCCAAACCACACAATTGTTTGTTACCACTGGAAAAAAAAAAAACCTCTTTCTCTTCACCTTCTAACTAATCCATACCCATCTGTCTCTCACACTTCCTAGTAAGGTTCATAGTAATAGACAGAAGCTCTTCAGGAAGTATACCACAAGGAATTATAGGTACCCAGCATCCCCCTCTGCTTTGGCCACATGACAACAATGAGAATGCTGACTAACTGCAGGTGCATGGATGGTCACTCACTCCAAATGTACCTTTTATCTTCCCAATGTGAACCCACAGAGGGGCAAAAAAAGGGGGTCTGCTCTTCTCCCGTGAAAATATCACATTAGACAACCCCAGATTCTCACAGTTTCAGACACAAAATGAACACCCATACAAGATGAACTCTTATTTTGCTACTGTGAATGACTGACTGTATCATGCATGATTTAATCCGTTTATAAATAATATCTCAAGCGAAACTATTAATTATCATAGTATTAGTATGCCACTTAATGAAGGCAGACGAGTGGGGTTTTAGATGTTATAGAGAAACTTTTCAATCTTTTGTATCCAGTTTTAAATGATCATACATAAAGGCAAATTGTGATTGCAATAATGCCCTCATCTGCATGTTGCATGTGCATGCTTCTAAGCTAAGCTTACTACTTCACAAAGTTCTGTTGTCTCTGACAACAAGTACTAACTTGTGTTTGAGCCGGGATCAAGCCACCCCTTTACTATCGTCTCACACATCTTGGTCCCGTTCATGCAGCATCTGCATCTGTTTAGGGGTCCTTCGAAAAGGGAGGCATTTACCTCAATTTATTATTTTACCTTTTTACTGATCTCATTTTTCATTTTGGTTTATAATGTCTCCAGCTCCCATGATCAAGAGTTATTGGCCTGAAAAACTTTGCCTGGTTTGGAATGCTCAATGCATTGCATGTCAGTCTATTTATGTTATTTAGGCTAAGTGTAAAGGGCCTAATTTTCATACAGGGAAGTAAATATAAGTCAGATGATGCCTTGAATTTGTTTGAATGATCATACTGTAGTTAGACAATTATTGCCTTAAAATGTAAGAAGTTGAAATATAATGCCTTGCATACATATTCACTTTCTTCGAAGTTTTCCATATGTTGTACTGTAAGCTTAAACTGAAATTTAACAGGTTGATTGATCTACACAAAATAGGCTTAAGGAGAAGATTAATTTCTTCATGCTTGTAGGGTTGTTTCAGGCGACCAAACAGGTGAAAGTCTTATGCACCAAGATCAGGACTATAGGGAGGATGCTTTAACACCTGAAAACCAAATCTTGAGAATGGCAATAGTTCAAATGGTCAGAAGTATGCGGAGATGCATTGTCATGTAAAAATCATAACGCCCTCTGATAGCAGTCCTCAGCATTTTTCCCCGAAGTTTAGAACCTTTTTACTGATAATATTCCAATACTGGCCTTTGAGAATCCCAGAAATCTGTAAGCATCAGTTTTCCAGCTGATGGTTGACTTTTGAACTTTTTCTTGGTCAACGATTGAGGATGTTTCCAATCCATACTTCTACCTTTACTCTCAGGCTCGCAATGATGAATCCATGTCTCATCACAAGTGATGATACTCTTTAAGAAACTTTCACCTTCCTTAGAGTATCGGTCCGTATTTTGTTTGCAGATATCCAAACACTTCTGCTTATGCTCTTACATGAGCTGTTTCGGCACCAGGCCTCAGACCACAAAAATAAATAAATAAATACGATTTACTGCATGCTTCTCTTCTTTCATGCAAATCACGAGTGGGGCATCCATTTTTGTTCGCACTGCAGTTACGAGTGAACTGCAACATGTTCACACCTGCACAGCAGTGACTGGGGAGACAGTCGCCTTGAACATAAATACAGTATGTTATATGATATATCAGTGTGGCCAACAGAAGTTTTAATATAATGGGAGTGCGGATAATTTTTGACTCCCCCTTGTATATTTAGATAGTCCAGTTAAAAGCACAGACTTCAGTCCAAATGAGAATCTGTGGCAAGAAATAATTGTTCAACAATGACCTCTATCCAAACAGTTATCAGAGACTTAGTAAAAAAAAAAAAAAGGTGACTCAATTTCATGGGGGTAAATACTTAAGAAACCAGCAAGTATGTAAAGAGTCTGCTATTTTTTAAAACTAATGTTTGTATCAAAATGGAAAACTATGTTAAACATATTGTGAAATTATTTACATATGGTAAAATTCCCTAATAAAATGATCTTCATTTAAGGGTTTTAACACTAATGAAAAATGTGGAAAAGTTCAATTTGGGTGAATACATATGCAAGCCATTCTATATCAGTGAGCTAAAATATCATTATCATCAGTCATTCTTTACATGAAATTTAGTTATATTTAACAGATCTTTCGCTTTCTTTTTTCTTCTCTTTATCATTATTCTTTCAACATTCCTCCTTTCTTGCTCTCCCTCTCTCAACTGCCCTTCTTCCCTCATGTAGTCAGAAACTGAGCTTTAAGGAACGGGTGCGCATGGCAAGCCCTCGTGGTCAGAGCATTAAGAGCAGGCAGACATCACTGAATGACAGACGCTCTCCTGTGACTGAGGTAGCCACAGAGGGGAGCAGCCCAGCCAAAGTACAAAAGAGCTGGAGTTTCAATGACCGGACACGTTTCCGACCCTCGCTCAGGCTCAAGAGCCAATCACGCACTATGCCCGAAGGTATGTGAGAGAAAAAGGTCTGTATGTCTAGCTAAAGTGTAAATGTATTGATTCTATGAATAAGTTAATATTGCTTACCATTAGCAAAGGTTAAAATTATCGTATGCATTATAAGAACATCCATCCAACCCCCTGGATGATGGAGTGGATCACAGGCCAGAAGCGCACACCCACACACCCAAACATATGTATAAGAACATGTTAACAGTTTCTGCAAGAGACCCCTCTCCATGTTTCCATTGATTGTCTATACATCCTGAATGAAGAAAGTCTGCCGCAAAACATTTGTAGTGCAACATGACACGTAACTGTCCTGCGTTTATTCTCAATATGGACCCTAAAATGGGAATTTTCTATGCAATTTTTTGAAGAATAAAAAAATTTGGGTAGCATGCATATACTGTAAGTTGTATTATTGTCAAACTCATTGAGCCCTTGTGTTCTTTGAATGTGGGCATTGTTGTTTTAGAAGAGAATAATCTCATTAGGATGAAAATGTTTCATAAAGGTTTCAATCAGAATAACTGTTAACTTGAATTGCAATAATTCTTCCCTCTCAAAAACAAATAAACAAGTGGCTTCAAACCATGTCAGCGCGATGACCTCACAACTGAGGCACTGGATCTGCATTTCATTTTTCACCCAGCTTTATATATGCACGAAATAAATAGTGAAGATAAATTAAATAGTGAAGTTGTGGACAGATTCCCAGTGGAAGATGATATAATGATATAATGATCTAATGCCTCTAAGTCAGAGGTTCAAAAACTTTTCCAGGCTTTATGTAATGTTCTGTTTCCTGACCTGTTTGTTCACGGCACTTAGCCATGGGTCTTAAAAGCTGAATGAGGTCAACTGCTATGTATCTTGTCCTGTTGTATTCAAGTTTATCTCTTTTGCTTTTTGGTGTGGGAGAGTGTGCTCTTAACACTGTAGCTTCATGACAGGTATGAGGCTGCTTCAACAGTTACCTATTGTTCTGTTTCACATCAACAGTCCCCGGAGTGGCCCTCAGCACAAATGACGAGAATTGAAAGAGATAGAAGTGAAGAGACAGTGCCAGTTTGGACTGTGTGTACTGCTAAAAGCGGTTCTGCTCAGCTTGTGATGGAAAAATCCACAATGTGTTTCAGTATTGACAGGCCAGTTAATCTTATGGCAAAATGGGAATCTGCTAGGCAACAATATAAGCTTAAATGACAGGAAATATTGTGGTTTGACTTTAAAAACCTTTCTCTCCTTTTAGTACTTTCCAAATCCACAATCGAACCACATTTGCATTTGTTCAGGTTTCTCAAATGCTTTGGCAGCTGTGTATGCAGCGTAGAGCAGGATTTGTATGTGAAGCCCTGTTTCAAAACATGTTAATGTGTTATGTTGTGGAAGAAATGCTGTAATGTTCAGCAAGGATCCAGCAGAGCTGAGGACATTTGTATGAACCAGGAAGTCAGGCTCTTTTTCTGAGATCAGGAACACAGTGGCATGAGTCAGGCTGTATCAGCAAAAACTTACATTCACTCCACATGCATGCTTAGTTTATTTTTTTTTACACAGATTCACAGCTGTTCGGCATCCAGTGTGTCCTGACTGAGAAGCCTCTATGATAATCCACTCCAGCCTAATGTGCAAACACTTGTCACAAGATCTGGGTTTCATTTGGTTTGATTTGGCCTAACACTGCAAAGAATTTAACAGACCAGAAAACAAAAACTTTGACTAAGAGTGTATTAGAAAATGCCAAAACATACATGCAAAAAATCTCTGATTTTTAATAGAGAAACTGTATTTACATGCAAAAAAAAAAAAAATGGAATCCATAACACTGAATGTTTAGTTTACTTTGTGCAGTTGAGTTGAATCATAGTTGAATTTTCTTGACACGGCAGTTGAACTCTCTCTCAGAATATCTTGTATACACTGTGCACTCACATCAGCGTTAATGACCACTCTTAGCAAGAGACTACATTCAAATGGAAACTTTTCTTTGCCATTTTACTTGGGTTACTTAATAACGAAAATGCATTAACCAAGTTACATTAATTGTTTACCTTTTGTTTCAGTGTTAACATGTTTTGCATGTTTCACTCATACTTATTTATACTTAATTGTACCTTCTTCTTTTTCCAACTCTCGTGCTTAGCTGACAGTTTGGGAGGAGAGGAATGTTTTGATGAGAAAGGCTGTCACTGTGATGTCACTGTGGAGGACCTCTCTGCTCCTCTGAAGGCAGTCATCAGGGCTGTCAGGTGAGGAAATGGCTGAATTACCAACTCGAACAAAAATCACACGTAGGGGCCAAGTTCATGTTCTGGACACCCTGTACAATGAAGGACAATTTAACATGACTACACAGATATCATAAATACATTTTTAAAACAAAAATCTAATAGATTTTTAAATTCCATGGATTTTTTTATGTTCATCGTAAACAACTTATGACTTCTAAAACCTTATGAAATAAACTTCTGAAATCGACATGAAAATGTTCTAATACTGTATGTACTTAAGTTGAATAATATATGACCAAAAAAAAAATCCTTATTATGGTCAGGTTCAAGGTGGGTCTGGAACTATATATTAATATGTTTTTTTGAGAATTTCTTTAGGAGCTAAGCTTTCTTCACAATTATTTCTTCCTAAACGTGTCATTACTTTATGCTTTTACACACAGTGCATGCTAGTGACATCTAGTGGTGAAATGTATGCCTTGCAAATAATAATCAACTGCTTCCCAGCTGCAGCAGGGTTTTGTTTCAAAATGGTTCAGTAAAAATAAATAAATAAATAATAATAATGCATTTAACCCCGCCCAATCAGCTATTACTTTACAGACAAGGCTTATGTGAGCTTATACGAATTGTAAAATATGTGAAGGGTTGTGTTATTCTAATTAGTTATTTAATAAAGTTTTTTATACATTGGCAACTTTATTTTCTCAAATTGTAATCAATATTCATTTTAGGCTACCATGTATGCAACTTGTGTTTGAGCAACAACACTCAAAATGTGGACAAGTATTTGCCTTTTTTTAAAGCAGTTTTTCAAACAGTCACAAGGTTGTGAGAAAAAGCAGAAAGAATCAAGCTGTTTTCTGCATGTGCTTTGCAGCTTTTTTATTTTATTTTATTATTTTTTTTATCAGTGGTGACACCAAAAGGTCCTCTAAAGTGGATGAGATTTCTCTCTTTGCTTTCCCAAGGTGTCAAATGGGCACAATCCCAGCATCTTCTGCTTACACGTTGGCTCATCTGACATATACATCAAAGTATACCTGATATTCTGTCCAAGCAGGATTTAAAACACTGTGATATTGAGATCCGTGCCGTACTATGTCAATATTTTAGTTTCATCTTAACCCTGTAGAATGACTGTAATGTTTTTCACCACTGGAGGTTTGGACGATACTGGTGAGAAAAGTATTTGACCAGATCTGTGTTAAAAGCTACTCTCCCTGGCCAAAAAAAGGTTTTGATTTAAATAAAAAAATACTAAAGAGCTGTTGATTAGATAACTACAGCAATAAAATGTTTCAGTTGATAAGTCTTTTAATTCTAATTGATGCAGTGAGTAGCTTCTTATTTTCATAAGCAGCCATGTCTGAAGATAGATCCCAAGGTCGTGGAACACATCTTACTGTGTTTCAGAGGGGTCAAATTATTGACCTGCTTCAAGCAAAGAAAGCAACTAAAAAGATTGCTGAAACTACTGCAGTTGGGCGAAGAACTGTCCAACAGCTGTGTGGCCATAAGAAAACCACTTGTTAGTGAGACAAGCCTTTTGTCAGGAGACAAGCTCATTGTACAAGCCCTAGACTCCGCAATGTTACGTGGCAATAAAGTGAGGTCAGCTGACTACCTGAATGTACAGTATAGGTCACATCCATGGATTTTTTTTTCTTTCCTGATACAATAAGCATATTTTATGACCACTTTACCAAGATTCTTCAGGCTCAAAAGACTGGCTGTGGGAGCATGAGGAATAATTTTCACACATGTACTGGCCACCATAGGATTTGACCTTAACCCCATTGAAAGACGTGATGGAGAAAACTCAAAGACGTGGTTCAACCCTTTCATTATCAATACAAAATCTCAACAAAATATTCATGCAGCTCTGTGTGCTCTCAGTGCTTATGGTAGATCTTGGAAATTGACATGTAAGACAAGCTGTGTAGAAAGGTCTGTAATGAATGATAATTACAACTAATGTGTGTCTTAAAGGTCATCTTCATTATCTGTATAAGATGCTTCTAAATTATTGGACATGGCAACCATTGCTTTTTCTGGAAGATTGAAAGCTGATAAACTAGAAACCTGTTTTTCTGTGGTGTAATTTGAAAGCTTTGAAACACTGAATTAGCAGATATTTTGTGCCTGAGTACAAAACAACTGAGATTATGAAAAGAACAAACCTGTTCACCATTTAACACCCAGCTAAACGCTAAACTCCTCGAGGTCACTTTGTCTTATTGAAACAGCACGTCTGCTGCTAGAGGATTTGTGATGTGGGTTGTTTATATTATTCTTTTAGAATCATGAAGTTCCACGTGGCCAAAAAGAAGTTTAAGGAGACTCTGAGGCCATATGATGTGAAGGATGTGATTGAGCAGTACTCAGCCGGGCATCTGGACATGCTGTGTCGTATCAAGAGTCTCCAAACTAGGTAAGCCCCGTCCGAACTTTGTACTTATTGCCAGAAAATTTGAGTAATTTCCATAATCATGTATAATCACATTTAATTTCACTCCTGGTATTTCTTCCTTCTGTTTTCACCTGCTCACATAAAGGCCTGTCTGCTTATATGCTTGGGTGTACTGTTGTGACTACATGAATGTGTGTTTGCACTTTCCCATTTAGGTTGGATACAATAGTGGGTCCACCACAGACCCTGAGCACCAAAGCCAAGACTTTTTCCTCTCCCTCCCTGCACTCGTATTACAGCCAAGCCAAGAGGAAACATTCAGCCCCAGGGTCAGCTGACCCTCCGTCCCCATCACCAACATTAACTGACATAAACTGCACAGACATGAGTCATATGCTTAGGCTTTGTGTCTGTCTGGTACATTATTGACAAATTCCCTACAGTTATCATGTTTCAGATTGCAGCGAGGTCATATTATACAGCATTTCTTAATTTTCATTCATTTATCATTTATCATTTATATTATATTAACCATTATTATTAATATTACAGGTAGATGTTGCTCATTATGTGCAATTAACAGACACAGAACCTTAAGCTGTTGACTCTCTCTAACAAACTCTATTCTCCTTGCCTTTGGCTGTGTGGTGTCCTATCCTGTCTCATTTTAACCCTCATTTTAACCTTATGTTCTGTATGAGTCAAAATAACACATTTTATATGTTTATATGTTTGTTTGTTTTTTTATTCTTTAAAGTGGCACAATTTAAAGTATCTTTGCAGAGAAAATTGTTATCATTTTGATTTGTACCGCCATGACATATACATGATGATTTAAACATAACAGTTAATGCCATGGCATCTTTATTTTCTTGGAAATGTCGGATAGTTAAGAATTTTTTTCTGTTCTTCTCCCTGAATCCGTAGTATTCCTTTTACAAGTGTATGATATTATCAGATTTCAAAATATTCATATTATGTCACCGCAGTGTCATTTCCCTATACGTAGGCATATATACAGTGCATCTCAAAACTTTTTTAGATGCACTGTATACTATATTGCTTAAACTCGAAGTGAAATGATCTAATATTTTGAGTTACTGGATTTAGATTTTTTCATGAGCTGTAAGTTGTAGTCATTGAAATACAAATAAAACGTAATGTATAAACATGTAATGAATATTAAAGCTGGAAGAGTGATGCTAGAGAAAAAACGTTTCTTGGTTTTCTAAAGAACCTTTTAAATATTGTGTTGAAAATACAAAATATTTTTTTACTTAAAATGTTATTATGAATTATTCTTGTATGTACTGAAAAATCAGTCAGTTTATTATTGCAACAGCAGTAATATTAACATTTAAAGCCTTGTTGTAATGTACTGAATTGTTTTTTAGGGAAAAATACCCTTTATGAAACCGAAAAATTATTCCTCTGTGGCATTGCTAAAGTAACCTTTTCTAACATCACAGTATATTACATTTATGTTAGAATAAGTCAAAAGTAACATTCTGTTGGTTTGACATTGATTTGCCTTTAGCGCATGAAATCTAAATGTATTGTTTGCAGTAGTATTTGTGCTGACCGAGCTTTAAAGTAACTTTATAGTTAGTCCTCCTTAACTGGATAATAGAACGTTAAACAGACACCTCTCTTTCACACACAGACTTGTCACAGGCTTGTGTCCACAGCAGAGCCTCAACAGCAAAGCCAGGAACCTGTCCTCTCCTACTCTGCACTTGTATTACAGTCAGACCAAGAAGAAACACACCGGCTCAGGGTTAGAGATGTGCTAGCCACTGTTGCCTATAACATCTAACACAGTGGGAAATACTCACCTGAATTAACTTTTTACTGTCTCAGGGGTCTAAGGCTGATGCTAAAATAGTGAACTTGAAAGCACAAGATCTGCTTCAGCATTGGACACCCAAGTGACTTTCGGTCGTTTCCCGAACTCTGTATAACCTCTGTTTTATGTGGTTTTATTGACATAGATTTTGGTTCAACTTACAATTTAGTGTAGTGTCTAGAATGCATGAGAATACCAATAGAGTACTGTAAATATCTAACATCTCCACTAGCTCTTGGCGAAATTAAACCCATGAACAAGCAATTCCTTGGTTTACTCTTAAACTGCTTAATTTGTTTTTGCAATGTCCACAAAAAAAAAAAGACAAAAGCAAACAAAACTTTTGAAACTAAAAGTACCATCTAATGTACTGTACATGTTTCACACCTAGCAACAATAGCATAATTTACTCATCAAATGTATTGAAATTAAAACACTGTGACTTCTGCTTGTTAAAGTGTTCCTCTAATTGTAATATAGAACAAGAAAACCACTAACTACCTTTGTTCTTCACTAACTGAAATCAGGTTTTATCCCTCTCTGCTGCACAGTTTTCTGGTTATAGGGGATACAGCGATTTAATGTGTCTGTTCCATCCTTCTGTACTCATTCAGTGCTTATGTGTCACAGGGTGGACCAGATCTTGGGAAAAGGCCAGATACCCATGGACAGAAAGATAAGGGACAGAATCCTTCCAGAGGGCGAGTCTCTGGAACATGACATGAGCATGCTGGGCCGTGTGTGTAAGGTAGAGAGACAGGTGAGGCCAATAACAATTATGTCATACTGCAAGTACAAAATAAATGCATTGCCCTCACAGTAGGGCTGGTTATTAATAGCTCTGCAAGTGAAATCAGTAGCAGACAATGTGTGCTGAGTCTTTAAAATTTCAATGTCTCCAAACACATTTTAGCACAAAAAATAACTGGATTGAGTAAAATATTTTTCTCTTTCATTAAATACATCCACAAGAGTGTTTGTAAAATGCCCACTAATAAAATATAATGGAAACATCACCAAAGCAAGTTTGAAAGATATTAGCAATCAGAGCAATTTTCCCCAAATTTAATGTTCTGCAGCATGCCCAAACATTTAATCATAAATCAGGACTAAGAGTAAAGCAGACTAAAATGTAATTTACATTTCTTGGCTTTGTTTCCGTAGTTCTGATTACTTTTAAAATGTAAATGTTCAATCATAAATAGTGTGTGGTCATTTAAAATTTTATTAGAAAAATTAGATCTCTCAATGATTTCTCTCAGCTCACCTGCAATAGATTAGACTAGATTGGCCATACCATTGAGATCTACTGTCACTGCAAGTTAAGCAATGGTTAACGCCTTGGTTCGAAAATCGACTGGCATTGCATATAAACTACTAGCATTTTAACAACAATTATTAGTGTAAGACAGGCATCAGGCATTTCGAGTGAGTAAATTTTAAAAACTATGTGAAAAGGATACCATGAAATAGCTGGTACTAGTTACACACTAGTACTAGAAAAAAAACATGCAGATTGAGTTAGAAAAAAATCCTCCTAAATACACAGTCATTTGCACACATATTAGTGGTGGGCATAGATTAATTTTTTTAATCTAGATTAATCTCACTGTAATTTTGGAATTAATCTAGATTAAT
>JAQMYG010000038.1:14739278-14760408 GCA_030014215.1 Clariallabes teugelsi | reverse complement strand
CTGTGCTTGCAAACAAGTGTTTCTCCAGCACGTACTAAGTCATGTTTCACTTGAGGATCAAATACTTATTTCCCTCACTGAAATGCAAATCAATGTATAACAACATTTGTATCGTGTGCTTTTTTGGATTTTTGCTTGATATTCTGTCTCTAACCTGTACCATAAACCTATGATAAAAATTATAAACTTTTATTTTCTTTGTAAGCGGGCAAACTTTTTAAGAGGATCAAATACTATTAATAATATTTCCCCCACTGTATATATTCTTGCAGTAGACGTAAAAAAATAAGATCTCACCAAATATATAGAAGACATACGTCCAATCCAGATAAAAACATATCTGACCAGATAGGGGAAGGGCTACTACAGTGCCAAGCTGAGCACCTAAACAAACAAACAAACAAACAAGCACATTTTAATTTAACTCTTTAATTCAAGAAATCATACATACTACACAGACATTTTATCATTCCAGTTTTACCTGAATAAGAGATAGTAAGCAGTCGACTCCTCTCCAAGGGTGGAGCCCAGGATGCCCACATAGCATGCATGGCAGGAAACGTCACTCCCTGACAGCCCATAACATGTACAACATTTTAATCCAAATTTACAGAGCAAACTACAAGCTAAGGCACAAATACACAAGTCTACACACGGATGCTTACCTCCCCTATGCCCTCCAGTACCCTGACTGCAATGAGATAGCCAGCTCCCAGATCTGCAGCCACAGGTGTAAGAAGAGTGAAGATCACAGTTCCCAGGATGCCAAAGCCCAGCAGCCACTTGGCACCATATTTGCGTGCGATGAGGCCACCTGGTATCTGAGTGACAATGTAGCCATAAAAGAAGGAGCCCAGGATCCAGCCCTGAGTCTCTGAGTCCCAGTCATACACACTGGCCTGGAGAAAGCAAATATCATTTATATAATATACCTTTAAGGTGTCGTATTTATGAATTTGCTTGTCCTAAAAGTTTATAAAACAAATAAATTATTTGTACCATGAAGTCTACTATTTAAAAAACCTTCTGTATAGTCTGAGACAAAATATAGATAACGCCACCAAAGTTTTTTTTTTTCTAAGCACTAAATCCAAACAGCGCTAATCAACGTCCTAAAAGAATATACAGTACAGATCTTTTACTGTTCTTACTGTGTGATTGTGGCTGGGTCGTGCTGGACTGGTATGCCTCGGGCACACGGAGCCACTGACGTTGTCACTGCTGCTACGGTTTTTCAGCATATCCACCATGGCCACACTGAGGTTCACCCGCAGCGCGTACGCCACAAAGAAGCCATAGCAGGACAGTAAGGCAAGGCCATAGCGTGAAGAGCATAGCACTGGAGCTGTGAGAACAGAATATTCTTTCAGAACATGTACACGATGACACAGAAATATGCACAGGGATGTCTTTAAGAAACAATAATTATTACCTGTGGACAGAACATCAGCACTTGTGGCTTATATAACGCAATAACTTGTCTAGGCCACAGATACACCTGGATTAGCTAATTTCCAAGTTACTCTTGCAAAATATAAAATAAAAACATCTGAAATGAATATTATAAAAAATATTCAACATATAAAATGAATATTATAGGAAAATTTGCACTTGGTGGTCAGCGTTATTTTACCAATTGTCTTACAAACAATATTTATTTATAAATCTGTAACTTTAGCCCACAGATTTGTTTAGAGTGAGTCTCAAGTACTTTAAGTAGAAGATTACCTGACTTCCTTCAGTATAATGTGAAATCTTTGTAGCAGCCCAATGTGGCCAAATCTCTACGTTTAACAGACATTTCCCAGTTTGGCATAAATGGCCACAGTTGCTAGCTACATTTATAAAGAGCTGAAGAATATCAGGTCCTGAAGTCAATTAAATTATCTTTCGGTGAACTGGAAGGTGTGTTTGGCTCTTACTATATCTCCACAGCCTTAGCCTACAACAATATTTATAACCGATTTAAGTTAAATTTACCTGTTAACTTACAGTTGAGCAGAGTTTAAATCTTTAAAATAAAGCATTAGAAATTATGCATTTTGTAAAGATTGTCAGCCGTCTCTATGTACACAGATTCTTCTGAGCATGAACTATTTATTTCTAAAGCTATCAATATTGCAGATATGTCTTATTAACATATTATTACAGAGACAGGAACATTTGGTGGACTGCTGTCTGAACCTACCCTTTTACACCAGGACCTGAGTCATCACCATACCTCTCATGTTTCATCTGCTACGGGAAATGCAACCGTAACTGTACAGTTATTTTAAGCTGAATTCTAATTTAGATATAAAACACAAGAGGTTGTTAATAGCTTTTAAAGAACGTTAGAGACAGCTGCATACTCAGTAGACAAAATAAACTTATATTGCCTGTGCATATGCAGTGAAGTCACGGGGTATGCTGAATCACATCATGAATGCAGAATAAAGTCCAACACTATAGAATTCTTGTCCCGTGATCAGCAGAGCAGGGCTTGATGAGGCTGGAGTTTACAGTTATTCTCAGTGACTTTGGTTTGTTTCTCAAATGAGAACTAAAATTCTTAAAACTACTTGTACAAACTTCACATAATCTAGTCACATCATAAAAACAAAGCAAATTATTTTCTGAACAAACTGCAAACAATTTGCCACAATCATGCAAAACTGTCTGCTGTTTTCTATATTATCAGTTACTTATGTTATTCATTAATTCATTAATTCTTCTATACAGATTATCCTGTGTAAAGGATGATGGGGCCTAAAGCCTATACCAGGTGGTGTTCGGCACGAGGCGGGGTACACAGCACACTACAGGCAATTTGGGAATGCAGATTAACCTAATATGCATGTCTTTGGACAGTGGGAGGAAGCTGGAGTACTTGGAGGAAACCCACCAAACACGGGGAGAACATGCAAACTCCACACACAGACAGACCTGAGGTAAGAATCAAACCCTTGACCCTGGAGGAGTAGGTCCCAATGCTAACCACTAAACCACCGTGACACCCTGCTCACCCCAGAACATGAAAGCATTAGTTACTTGTATGTCAATACATGTAATATGGTTGTACCAGTTTTCATAACCTGCTGTGGATATCTTCTAGACATTTCTATTAGATTTTTTTCTGTAAATTTGTCCTAAATTGACGAAATCTAGATTTCACCAATGGAAAGTAATGTTTAAAGCTATTCATCAACCGATGATCGACCTGACTGCCACGGACGTGGTATGTCAGGACGTCACAGCAGACGTCTACAGAGGATGGATAAGACAAAAGATTCTTTCAGAGCTGCATTGTGATGTGGAAGACAATGTGTGCCCTGACAGACAGGATAGTCGGGAGGTGTAGAATAACAGCACTGCGATTTCCCATACTGTGCTGCGTTTCTGCTGCCTGTGCAGTTGTTGTGCTCTACAGTTGTGTAAGATTGTCTTCGCTTTTTCTTTCCTGTATCGCAATGACACGGTCTGTCAACAAATTACAATCACAAATCAGTAAAAAGCGTAAAGGTGCACCCTGTCCAGTCTCTTGCAATAAATCTTCCCCAAATATACAAATTTGTAACTTTGCACTGCTGAAACAGATGTGGGAACTGATGTAGAAAAGGTGTAGCTGACATACTACACTTTGATCAAAACACCCTTGTGATTCAACAGACACCTGGTCATCACGTGTCATCAGATGACGTCACGGCGAGATCAGCTGATCTCTGCAAACAGGCTAAATCATCAAAATGCTTCAGACTCACCAGGTAATATGCGCTTTAAACATTAAAGTAGATAAATTTTTTATTATTATTAATTTATTATATAAAACGTGAACGTATTAGCCTGTGAGTGTAGACTTCGTTACGTGAATGAAACATCTAGCTAGTTTAGTCTTTAATTAAGTGCTGCACCACGTGACTATAACTGCTAACGTTAGCATTCCTGTAGTCATGCAAATAAGTCTTCAGTCTGTAGGTAATGTAGAGCTGCTAACTCTAACAGACTCTAAAACTCCGCAACATGTACAGACAGTAACACCGGGTCTGCAGCCTGCTGTCGCCACATTGCCGGCTCTCCATTGTTTTTTCGCTTTCTGCCACGAACTCGCTCTTCCTAAAATACACATGCACATATACAGCATCTATTCACCTCTTTTTATGTCGTCGCTCTTTCTCCGGTGAAGCAAAGGCTGTTCATAATCATCGGTTTCTGTGTCTGATGCTGTGCGCTCCATCGCTCACTCAGGCTAAGTGAAGTGTTTACTTCCTGGACTTCGGCGCCTCCCGCAAACCGCACCGACACCGTATGGGCGTGGCATCACTCACAAATGCCTTACCATTGGTTCGTACATTTCCATGCACCGCCTCTTTAGGGTACGTCACATGCATACGTCACGGCACTAAACATCAGTGATGAATGAGAGGAAATATGATACCTGCATCCCTGGTAGTTAGCTTAGACTTTCTGCATCAGTGTTGTGAATACGCTATATGACCAAAAGTATGTGGACACTTGCCCATTACAGCTCAGGTTGGACATCGCATTCCAACCTATTCCAGAGCTATTAAAAAATCCCTTTGCCTCCTTCTGGAAACTCTGTCTGTGTGACTTTGTACTTGTTCAGTTAACAACAGCATTTGTGTTGTCAGACTGATGTTGGACAAGAAGGTATGGCTCATAATCAAAGTTCCAGTTCGTCCCAAAGGTGATAAGTGGGGTTGAAATCAGGACTCTTCTCACTAACCTCATCAAATCATATCTTTTTAGGTCTTACCTTGTGCACAGGGGCCAGGTAACCTTCCTCAAACCTTCGGAAGCAGTTGAAAGCGTATGGTTGTCTAAAATGTTGTTATGCTACAGCATTAACATTCACTGTCACTGGAACTAGGGGAACCCTGAAAAACAGTCTCAGACCATTATACCTCCTCCACAAAGGAGGCACGTTTGTGTAGTTGTTAGCACAGTGGACGTGCATCTCCAGAGTCGTAGGTTCAATTTCCACCTCGGGTATATACGCATGGAGTTTGAATGTTCTCCTTGTGCTTAGTACTGTACAGGATTTCCTCCTGGTTCTCCGGTTTCCTCTCCAAAGGCATGTAGGTTAAGCTAATTGGTGTTTCCAAATTGCCTATGGTGTGTGAATGACAATTGGGTGTTGAGCTGGCAACTCCTTAAGTAACTGCCCTGGTATATCTCCAGGGTATGTGTCATGTGATATCAGACTTGTGTGCAGCTGTTTGGTTAATGAAACCCATTTCTCCCAAATCAGTTCTTGTACTAACGTTGCTCTCAGATGCAATTTGTATCTCAGTCTTCAATGATGCAACAGGGGATGGATAATAAATGAATTTATTTATAGTGTATAGTACATTCTATGCTCCAGTTACAGATTTCTGCCTTTTTATACCACAGGTAGATGTGGTCCAATAATTTGTGTGGTTGAGCAGCATTTCAAGAGTGCCTATATTCCAAACAGGGAAAAATTAATGTTAAATCATTTCATTGATAATGCATGGAACCTCTTCTATTTGGAGGATACTAATGTAATTAATAAACATGAAAACAAATTGAGGTAGAGTTACATATTTACCCTGGATCAACTCATATCTCATTAATCTTTTTAATAATAGGGACAAAACTTGGGCTAAATAATGCTCATCTAAATATATAATCATTTACAATAACAATTACTGTGCCAGAACAAAGAAAAAAAAAAAAAAAGCAATCTGCTTAACTTATATTATTGATATGTTTTCCAGAAAGGGCCGTTGTGTGCAGGTTTTTATCCCAAGCAAACAGAAACCACACCTGATTCTTCATGTTTAATTAGTTGATCTCAGGTTTCAATCTGGTGTGGCTTCCGCTTGGTTGGAATGAAAACCTGCATACACAAACCGTCCCTTTCTGGAAAAGATTTGACACCTCTGATCTAACAACTGTGCTGGGAAACCTACAGTGGAAAAGAGATATATAACAACCCAAGCAAACTACTATAAATATTTAATAAAGATTAAAAAAGTTGTGGCACCCTGTCCAGGGTGTACCCTGCCTCGTGCCCGAAGCTTCCTGGGATAGGCTCCAGGCCCCCCGCGACCCTGAATACAGGATAAAGCGGTATAGAAGATGAATGAATGAATAAAAAAGTTGTGGAAAAGTTGAACCACATTTCAGTAAAACTAATACTGTAGTGTTAATATTGTACTGTATCCTAAACCAAATAATGTTGTTTTTTCCCCCCAATCCTCTGCTTGTCTCCAATGCTTCTAATGGCCATTTCTCTTCTATCTCTAGCTCCCAAAACTTTAATTCCCATGGTGTGGCTGGTTTCTCAGTGCATTACTTAGTTTATTTATGACTAACCTGTCACTGTCTACTTGTTCATTTCCTCACCTATGGAAACACAAATACAAGATATCCCTATCTATATCCCAACTGGTATTTACGAAAAAGTCACTTCACTGTGCTTTAACTTATATGTGACAAATAATTGAATCTTATTCTTGTTTGTTTGCTTGTTTGGCCATGCAATGTACAGTACTATATCTGGTAATAAATTTAAAATCAACTTAAAGCATGGTAAATCATTTATATTTCCATTTTACTAAATAAAAATCGTATACGAGGGATTTAAGATTCCTATAATACTTCTACTTAGTTGAACAGGTAAGTATTTGTGGATTTGTACAGTTGAACTTCTTGGCTTTGAGTTGCTCAATATGGCCGCCAGGCTCCGCCCCCCGGCTTCAGGCGCAGAAATCACCTGATGTCTTCAAATACCATACTCTGCTTTTAAATTTGTTTACGACAGTATTGCCTTTAGATACAATGAAATACAGACACGGTACTTGAATAAAACTATAACATTAACCAAATGAATCCTCGTTTTTGAGGAGATAAACACAGAAAGTCAGTATCGCGTGGTTGCCTACGTCACCGCGGTTTGTCAAATGACTGACAGTCTCTTATAAGTCTCGAGCGTTGCAAAATAACCGCGTGATTTAGCAAGAAAATGAATACTACTCGAGCCTACAAAAACAATGCCGAGCCTCAGTTTTTACAATGCACAGGGTCATAAAGGCCACTGGATGGCGCTAAAGGAACTCTTCAAAGAATTCCGCCAAGAATGCAATCCCTTCTGAAGAATTAATCAGGCATTTGGATAAGAATGTTTGTGGTATTTGGCAACGCAACGTATAAACATGTTTAGGCGGAATAAATGTGTAATGTGTGGAATCACGCTTTCTCAGAATCTGATTTTGTGAAACGATTATGTAATATGAGCAGAATTTCTGTGAAATCATAATATCATGCCAGAGGCTCAAAAACATAGTTGTTGTGTCTCTTAGTTTACACACAGTGATCTATCTATCTATCTATCTATCTATCTATCTATCTATCTATCTATCATTATTTTTTTCATAATTTAATTCAAAAAGCACTAACTGCCCAAGGTGGGAGGACAAAAGAAAACCTGTCCAAAAAACCTGTTTGTGTATTTGTTGTGTGTTGTCGTGATGGACAAGCATCGGATCCAAGATGTATTCTTCTTTGGATTCAATGTTGCTGAGAAATGTTCCCCAACCCCAAGATTATGATCAGTATAAAAGATTACTAAAGATGAGTTAGGAAGGAAAAACAAAAAACGATAGAAATATATTTGTTCTTATTTATTGTGTGCAAAATAGTATTGTTCATGAATAAATGCCACATAAAAAAAACCTTACAATGGGAGTGCTAGTAGTGAGACATTTGCAATATAATACAATTTAACACATTTGAATTAAGAAGTTTTCTTCTTTAAAAAAAAAGAATCTGTGATAATCCCAGCACAGATTGCATATAAATATATACTTATCAACTTTATAATATCTAGTTAAATCACATTTACATATTTTATATTTAAACGTAAAAAAAAAGACAATTTAACATCACGTATTTTGTTTTTTTTTCCTGCCGGCCCTGACGTATTTCTGTCAATGCTACAAGGGTTAGCGTATTGCAATGATCTGGTCCCAGACAGCCTACATATCAGTCAATGACATTTCTACCATCGATGGCCAGACATAAAAATGCACAGCACTTTAACAGGAAATCACACACTTGGTAAATCTCATCCTTTCTAGTTAGGCATACACAAATGATAAACAAAAACAAACAAACAAAAAAAACAAATTAGTCAAATGTTACCTGATCAGAATTTACAGTAAAACATGTATAAAATCCATTACTTGAGATGTTCTTCCAATGAATGTAATACCATTCTTGTATCACCTCCCAGTTAGTCCATCCTGTTTCTTTATTGATTGTTACATTCTACTCCTGTAACCTCCTCGCCTTCAAACAACCTTCCTGTCCCACTGCACACTTTCAGTAACTTGCCAGCAAGGATCATAAATCACTGAGATGCAGCTCAGATGTGTTCACACACAAGCCTTTAGCTTGTCAGTAGTACAGTTTTTTCTACAACTTGGATTCAAGATTTTATTTATATGTATCTTCATAGCAAAACTGTTTTATAAATTATCAAGGATGGGAGGTTAAACAACATGTTTGTGGTCTACTGACTCATATGATTTCATTCGTACAAATATGCATATGATAAAACATCACTGGCAACAGTGCCTGGTTCTTAGTTAATATTCTTAACCAACAAATGCATGCATTATTAGACTAATGATTTTAAATACATAAAACGAAAGCAGTTTACCAGCAACTGCATCAAAACTGTTTAAAATATGTTAACAATTAGGTTTTCAGTATATAAAAAGGCAAAGTATAAAGTCAGATATAGATATGGATTCCTCCATGTCCTTGGCAGTGGACTTGCTCATATTGCACCACATGTCAGACTATGAGCTAAACAGCCCCCTGAAGCCAGCCACCATATGAAAATTAGCATACAATACAAAACACACCCAATAAATTTTGTCCTTTAAAAAAAAAGCAGTCATATAGAGTATTGCATTATTTATACCGACACAGGAAAGAAAATCCTCAGCATAGAAAAACCTGACATGGCTATTAAACAGGCCTCGCTCCATTATTAACATGCACATTCATACTCAACCTTCCAATTAGCATGTTTGCCTATGGTCAACTCTCCTGTATCGTTTACAACACAAAAGTGGCTTCCTCAAATGTGATGCTCACGTTCCACTTCCTGAAAGATTAAAAAAGAAAAAGAAGAGCTGAAAATGCAGCATCTGTCAGACACATCCTTCCTTCCTTCTTTCCTCAGGGCCTAGCATCATTTTCTGTTTCCTTTAGATGCAAACATTTCCAAAACAGCACAGTTGTCTTTGTGGTGATGTGAAAAACACTCGCAGCAATTAGGGAAGAGAGTAAATTCATCACACGCAAGTTTCAGAGGCTTCAGGCTAAGGCAGGAACTGAGTTGTGATTGAATTCATCTGCTGGAGCAGGGAGGTTGAGGTTCTGAATCCGGCGGTAGACGAAGTAAAACGGCTGACTCTGTGGGCGACTGTGTAGCTCTGCTTTGATCTTCTGTGGGTGTGTGTCCGGGGCCAGCTGTTGCGTGCTCTCCTCCGTCAGCAGAAACAGGGCATGAGCATCAGGGTCACGCACCTTGAACTTTTCAGCACATAACTGACACACCTCTTCTGTGGTGCCGTACGGTTGCACCTTTAGAGTTTTAGCTGTACAGCCACTGTCTGGTTCCTGGAGTGCAACTCTTAGGTAATTCTACACACAAAGAGAAGAGCTATATTAGTTTACTATAGTAGTAAAGGAAATGATTACTGATCTTATAAAACAAATCATAATAAATCATGAGAATGATGGAATGTAAAAAAAAAATGATCACGGTATTTGTAATACCATGATTATCCATTTGGATGTGGTGCAATAATACACTATATCACTATCAAACCCTTGGAAGTATACATAAGGATTGAGTGATAAAATTATATCACAATACTTAATTCATCAGTATGATATATATAATATGCATCGATTCAAGTAAATTTTAACAGCACATTTAACAGTGAGACATTGTCAAAAAACACTTTTACAAAAATAAACGATTCCGGACACATTTATCATTTAAACAATGACTTATAATTTTGGTCAATTAGTCCCCAATGAGCAAGCTGAAGGTGATGTTGGCAAAGAAAAACTCCCCAAAATGATGCGGAAGCAGAGAGAGGAACCCGTCTCAAGAGGGAACACATCCTTATTTGGGTGATACTGGATAGCATAGCATTACGATGCATAGATTTGTCAGTTAGCAGCAGTGTAGCTGTTATGTTACCATTTAACTGAACAGTGATATAATGATAGTTACATAGATCTTAAATGCTTAAAGTTTGCAGACATGTTGTTAAAATGTCGTTTCTATTATTGATCAAGCATAGTGACATGAGTTTTTTTTTTCTGCATCCAAAGCACTTTTTGCAGCACTTTTTAAAGTGCTCGTCATAAAAACACAAAGTGTTAATATTTCACTGTGTCCTACAATTAGGACGAGTCATGTGTACTATGTGGTGAGTGTGTCACCTGAAAATCGTCCACGGATGGTGTGCTGCGCTGAGCTGTGCGTCTGCGGTGCCACTGGTGGAGTGTGTTACGGGTTTCTGAGCTCAGCACCCGTGCTGCCTGCTCTTCCTGGAAGTTTTTAATCAGAGACATAGCTCCGTATGCACTAGTTAAGTAGTAGCCACCTACAAAGAACAGAAAATTATCATTTCAACTTTTCTTTAAAATAAATAAATGAATAAATAAATCAGCATAGCTGCTAAATAGTGCTTTTTGAATGTGGTGCCTTGCTTATGAATCCAGAGTGAATGTACCTTCTCCATGCAGCAGAGAGGGATCTAGTAACTCCATCATGTACTGAATTTCTGTATCCAGCTCAGGCATGTCACACTGAGCCAACACGTATGTCAGCATGGGCAAGAAGTCATCTGCTCCATACATTCTCCCTAAAACCAGATTAAACCATATTAATCCTCCATCTGAATAAAATTATGGTTGAAGTCCTTTTGCACTATGTCTTACCTGAATTTTCTTCCATGATGGTATAAATGAGCTTGCAGACACGGAGCAGTAGTGACACTTTTTTCTCAGGTGAGTACAGTTTGCGCATATTTTGGAACTTATGACGAATCTTCTCTATGGACACAGGGTCTGGTGGCATGGCTCCGTCTACACCCATCTCTTGTGGCTGCTTGGTTTTGGCCAGAGCCAGGTTCTCCCTCAGCTGCTGCCAGACTCCACTGCTCATTTGGAAGTTGTGTAGAGCCGCCCCCACCACAGGTTTCAAAGGCTTCAGGATGCACTTGTGCATGGCCTTCTCCAGTACCTGATCTGAGAATGGGATACAGGAGTTGATTAGAAATGGCCAGCACATATGTGCCAACTGTGAGAAAAAACCTATGTAAGATGGATGATTTGCACATTCTCCTACACACATTAAAAGTGTAGAATTAGTCACTGGAATTATCACATATTACAAATAATGAATATATGTATGCAAAATAATGAAACCACTGTAAAACCAAAAAGTTATTTTCCCCCCCAGACTGTATTAATATGAATCTAGGAGCTATATCTAGAAGTGTGAACAAACAGAAATAGCTGTGGCTGTAAATATAGACTGAAACCTCCCACAGTGTTAATATTACATGTCCTTTTCAGAAAAAAGAAGATTTACAAAATTTTCCCACTGTTTATTCTCCAAAACAATTCACGGAACAGGTTATTCGTACATTAATAAGACTCCAGCAGACATGCTTTACTTCTCTCTGATTGTGCAAAGCTGGTTCAAAACTTTGCAGGGTGATACTGCAGAAGGCAGTAAACATTCACTGGACATTAAACCACAAAGCTCTAGTAGCAAAATGTAATGGTTAACTGCCTACTCAGGTGACCAAAAATGCTGAGTGTGAAAAAAAATGTGCTCCTGTCAGCTTAAGTATTCATTAGGGAACTAAATGTTTCTTGGTCAGATTTTAGGCATGTGATGTTTCTTCTCTCCCTTTCTCCCCCCTCTGCAGAGACCCCAGATGATGTCATGTCTGTGGTACCAATAACGTTCTAATAAATCCTAGGAAATAATAAATATTTATTAAATCGATATGAAATTTCCTTAAAGTAATCCATGCATGCTTGCTACTGTATGTATTGTTGGTCTATTAAGCCCGTTATTATAGTCAAAATATACTATAAAATAAGTGTTTATGTAAGGGTACAAGAGCCCATTTTTTCCCCTTAGTATAAAATCAATTTAAAAATAACCTTGACAATATATACAGCATAAAAATAAACAATGCATTAAATTTTTGTTCTTGCCAAAATGTATTAAGTCACTAAGAAAACTTTTATGGACAATGGACTTTACATATGAAACGCTTCTTTGTGTTTGAATGTGCTTACTGTCAGTCATTTTACAGATGCTCTACCACCCTACTCCGTCCTCCACACTAATTCTTATAATCATAATTTAACATTCATTACAAAGCCTGGTAAAAAATGTGTTCAATGCATTCAGCATTCATTCTAGTTGCAATGATAATCAGATAAATATGATAATTAACAGAAGACATACAACCTTTAGTGATGACATAGCAATCATTTTAACTCATTTAAATCATGAAGTCTCTGACATTTCAACAATTATTCATTATTCATATTATGTTCATTTTAAACAACTTTAGCTGATAGTCTTATGACATGTATTGTCGTTTACTCCAACACACTGAAAATATTATAATACATTTATATTGTGGTTGTGGTTGTGGTCTTCCCTGTTGTCTGCGCCTGAAGGCTGAGTCTGTTAGGTACAAGAGAGAGAAAAACATACAATTCCATATACTCAGGCTGCTGCCCGGCCAATGCTTTTCTTATACTAAAATGGTGAGTACTCACGAAGGCCAAAGTTTGGAGCAGCTAGCATTAAGAGCACCATTCCATATTAATTAAATTCGCACCATATGCCTCCATAGACAAAGAATTAAAGAAAGCCCTTAATCCAACTCAAAACAGTATTTGTTTGTCTATGAAAAACTTACTCCAGTGACTGTAATAGTACAGGGAGTGATCAAGTCCGTAACACCACAAGAACAGTTGGTACAACTATTTTTCTGTCTCAGAACAGAAGGGGTAATGGAAATGTACATTAACATTTCAATTATTTATACATAAAAATAGACCCTATCTCATTTGCTGAATGAGAGCAGCCTTCTTGTGCAAGGACAGTGACAAACAGGACAAAGAAGAGAAAGGGCTAAACAGGAAAACAGCATAGACAAGGAGAAGCAATCAGTCAAGTCTAAGAGACTGTTTTCTACTGCGTGCAAACATTCGCCACAACACCACCCACCACCCCGGCTCCAATGTCCAAAGGAGGAAAACAAGCCACAGGCTTGAGAGAAGTGAATCCACTGACGCCTCCCACACATGAAAAAAAAAAAAAAAAAAAAAAAACACAGAACAGGCCATCGTAGTGAAATATGGCCACAAGTTACATCATTCTCCAACACTCTCAGACGGACAAACAGAGTACAAAATCCCCTCGCTGGCTGCCTGAATATATTCATTTCCCTAAGATACCTATTTAATTTGTTCTAAAAGGATCTATAACCCACCTCATTCAGTTTCTATTCTTGGTTCTACATTTTGGGAAGTCCTCAAAACATTGTCAGCATACAGGAAACAGATCTTCCTGAGGCATCTCAAGAGCAAGATATTATCTTCCCTTGTTATCAAGTGGGTTAAATAAACAGATACACACACTTTATCTCTCCCAACTTAAAATAGACCTTGAAGAGGAGACAGCTTCATCTGAAAAGTTCACCACCTGATATGAGTTCATCTTTTATCTGTGAAGCCTAGGTTAAGTGACTCCACTTGTGCACACGAAAAACCTTTGCTGCACAGATGTATTTCTATGCTGTGTCCTAGGGAAAATACTCTAATGAGTACAATGTCCTGAAACAGAAAACAAATGTCCTTTTGTCCCCCCTTACTACATTCTCGACTTACATCCACCTACCCACTTACTAATAGGTCAAAGTCAACAAGTAAGAGCGCTGCCCCAAGCAGGGATTGGTGGAGATTACACTGCAGGGGCAGGAGGCAATGGCCTACTTGGCAGGAGAGATGTGCACACATCTGGAGTGAAACACATTTATTGGAGCACAGAGCTGACTGCTCATGTGCTAAGAAAAACGGAAGTGAATTACACAATGTGCCTGTGGAACTCAAAACAAGTAAGAACTCAGAGCAAAATAAGGAAAAAATGAACTCTACCTCTACCCTTAACCCACCCCTATTTCAAAAAAAAAAAAAAAAATCAACTTTCATAACCAGACCATTAACAAGCATGTCAAGGACACACATACTCACTGGAGGATGAGTAACATGACACCAGTTAGCAAAGACATTCCAAACACATGAACGCTTCACAGCAGGTGCATTATAGAACAGGATAGAACAATAAGATTGATAACTGTTCACTATGTTATAGCTGGGCCTTAGGATTTCAATGTGCACATATCAGTTTATGTCCTCCATAATAAATAAATCAGTGACTGTGATACTTCTGCTTTTTTTCTCTTGGTGGTTGACTTCAGTCACTTACAAGTTGCCATTCAGTGAATGAAACTGTAGATACACTGCAAGCAGTGTTTCTTTTTTTTTTTCATTTTAGAAAATAAAATTGTCACTGATAAAACACTAATATTTTTTAACATTTTCTATTATATACAGTCCTGAAAACTACAGCTGTCAGCTTTTGTTATCTGACTACAGTATTCACAAAAATTAAAACAAGAAAACTTTAAGACTCCATTCTAATTCCACTGAAAGACACTGTGACTACCACTACACTTATAATCACTTATAAAAACATCATTACTAACAAATGTTAAAAAAAAATGTATGGGTTCAACTTCATCTCTCTGTTGTGTTGACTAAAGTTACTTTTAGTGATATATTTTTATTAGGGAATACAAACAATTCTAAACTTTGTTTACAGCTATCTTTATATTCATAAAGATATATTAATTATAACATTTAGGTAAACTTTTGATCTAGTCCATCCACTTCCACTGCTTGTGAAAAGCACTTTTGGCTTTACCTGATTTTCAAGTTTTAATAAAAACAAATGAGATTTTGATAAAGACGCATAAGTTTTTTACATACCGTTTTAGACACTGGCCAAATCACAGACTTTCCATTTTTACATGATTTACTAGAATTCAGTCACTGTGACATCCATTTCCTTTTTGCCACCACGCATACACCAGATTTTTCCTATCCAATCTGCTAAATAATTAGTTGTTGACAATAGACCCTTACACTGGCCATTATTTACAAAAGCCTGATTTAACATACCTTATTTAGTTAAACATACGTGGAAGAATTTCATTGTAAAGTGCATCAGTAAAGAGACAGAGGAGAAGGGTAGCTAGCTAGTTAAGTGGGAAAAACATTTTGCGTGTATTTTCAGTGATCAGAATGATTGTTTGCATTGCACATGATCGTTATTTAGCTCGCATGTTAAGAATATTATGAAATAAAGTGTCCTTACCAATCTGGTCCTCTGGAATAAGGGACTCAATGGGAGGGTTGAGCTCCGAGCTCTGCAGCAGGTAGGATTTCATTTGAGTCATGAACTGCCGTAGGGTCTGCAGCAGCTCAAGGCCTGATTCGTGGCAGCTGCAATTCTCCTGCATGAAACTCATGTAGTCCTGCACCAGGCAGCCGAAATAGGTGCTTTTGTTCTGGGAGTGCTCTACAATCCTTTTGACCGCTCTTTTTTCAGGTGTCATGAGCGAGTTAAAGACGCCGCTGACCTTACGCAGATGTCCTTTGAGTGCCCGCGGCAGTACGAACGTTCCAGCGCTGTGCCGCTTCTTGGGCTTGAAGGGTGGCTCCATGCTCAGTTCCGGATCACTCTCCACACCAACTCCATAATCTTCCTCCTCATCTTCCTCCTCCTCTAAGCTGCTGTCACCTCTGGAGGGGCTGGCTGCTGCTGGCATTGTGAAGCTATGAGTGTAGTCCAAGGAGTCAGAGGACGAGGTGGAGATGCTAATGTCACTAAGTCTCTCTCGCCCAATGGGGCTGCCCTCTTCTGCAGGGCTTCTGCTCTCCATGGCTGCATTCCTCAGCGCCTGCTTGGCCAGGCTCTGAGACACCGCCTGCTCGATGATCTGGTCCTCCAGTGCCAGGTGGCAGAGCTGTCCCTCTGCATTAGGAATGCTGGGTGCTCTTTTTCCACGGCATGGCATTGGGATGGGAGAGCTGATTTTCTTTGGTGGCGAGGATGAGAGTGAGAGTGAGCCGAACGAGGAACCTAGACGCCCCAGCAGGCCAGATCTCTCCTGGGGCGTTTTGATCCAGCTTACACCGGTCTCAGGCATGCTCTTTTGCTTGACTGGGACGGATGGTCTACACAGGACGATGCGGGGTGGGGGTGGCCGAGGTGGAGGAGAGCGGGACAAACCTTTTTCTCTATTCACGCTGTTGTTTCTTGTGTGTTCTGTTCTGATGGTTCGGCGAGGGATGTTTTGAGGCTCTGTATGGCTTTTGCCCTGAGTTGAGGAACTGCTGCTGTGTGAAAGTGCACAATTTTCTCCAGATGCTGCTGAGGTGGCAGGTTCTGTGGAAGCAGGTTCTGAGCGGTGTGTCTGTAGAAAGAGTGGGTTAATGAAACACAGAGCCCCGTTTGACTGACTGCACTCCAACTGGGATGGAGTTCGTGTGAGTGGAACATGTATCAAATTGTCTCCAAGGGATGTTCCCTGCTCTGCCTGCTTCACTCTCTGCTGGACAGTTGGTCCATCAGGGACAGCTGGTCCATCAGGCACAGCGCTCTTCTTCTTTTGACACAGCGTAGAGTCCCAGAATCCTAAAGGAAACAAGGAACGCCCGAATAGGCAAATCTACAATGTTATATTATGTTAAAAATATACTGTATAAATATATTAAAAGATAACAAAATAAAATATATTCTAATCTATTTATGAAGGAAATAATACAATTACAAATCCGAACATACTCAATCGCATGATGAAAAATGTTATTTAAGCCCAGGTGATGATAATAATCTTAATACATGAGAAAAATATTAAGTCAAAATTGAGTAAAAAAAAAAAAGCGCAATAAATCAACGCACACACTCCTCATAAGCGAGCCCAGCGATCCAACAATACAAACAGTAAAAGCAGAACCGGAGGACCGACAACAGCAAAAGTACTAATTAAAATAGAAGAAAACATGTTAGTCAGAACAGCATGAACGACTGAAACCCACACTTACAGGAATTAGGTTAAACTCTTCTTGTATGTGTTTCTTTCAGAGGACACGAATAAAAACACCTATAGCTCATAGCTCCAAGTCAGCGTGTGGAAACAGGAGTGCGGTTCACACACATACTGAATGGTATGAGTCATGCATGCTGGATAGTTGGTGGGAGGAGCGCAGCCGCTGCTGCTCTCTCTTCCCACTTTTTCTCGCTCACATATTCATTCTAAAGGCCGCCCCTTCAAATTCATTCTGCTCACCCTACAGGAAATGCAAAACTGATTTTTTCCCCCTACCTTTCTGCACTTGGACACATACACATATTCTAACGATATAATTAATATTATGTTTGGACAGGGTGTGGACAGTACTTCCACTATCTTTACTGGAAAGCACATTTTAATTCATTGTTGTAAAAACTATATGCCAAACAGGTTACGTCTCATCAGTTCCTCAGAAGTAAAACACCTGCGTGGTGTGAGTGATTGCATCACACACAATCAGTCTGTACGTCCTCCTACCTTTATTCCGCTTACTCTTTATCTCAGTTAATAAAACTGCTATAAAATCAATTATCTTCCAATATTTGTGTTCGTTTTTCTTTTCCTGTCTTTCTCATTTACTTAGCTCAGTTATTCCTTTTGGATTTCCCCCCAGTGTCCTCATTCCCCCTTAAAATTCCAACTCAGAATAGTCAGTCAGGCTGAAACCTGACCGGCACCATCGCAGCCTCTAAGGTGGGGCCCATTTTGGCAGTGATCCCAGTAGGAGCATTTCTACAGTACTCCATTACGCTACACGCGCAAAAAAAAACTTTATCTCTGTATTCTGACTTCACAGATTATATTTTCTGTATCAAGTGGCATAAGTTCCCTCTTATAACACCTGCCTACATTTATTTTCTGTAATTTGACCTCTTGTGTGACGCACATTCTTAAAACATCTGAGTTAAACAAACATTTATACCACAAGGTCAATCAAGAAACACCTCAGTTCAAACTGTAGCTCATGCAGGTAAATAAATGTCTTTATTATACTCTCCTGTTTGGCTATTAGTCAGATGCAAGTTTATACGTCAAGTCTGTTTCTAGCAAACTGAATACTGTGTAATTGCCCAGAGCCATAGGGAACAAACTTCTCTGAGTTTCTGTAAGTGATGTCATCAGAATGTGTCGCCCACATGAGAAGCACATTCATAATTATGTACACAAAAAACTGAGACATCTATTGTTTTTAAGGTAAACAATCTGACTTATGTGACCAAAAGAAAATACGATTAGAATAAATTCAACCGTGTAAAAAGAAGAAAAAAATTATTCTATAAAATCTATCATCGCAAACAACCAGACAGCTGATGAGTGCTGATCAGATGATAGTTAGTCAAATTAAAAGGAAAGTAAAAAATTACTGAATAAGCTGAAAGTAAAACAAAGAGAACGTAGGGTAGCCGGGAAAAAAGCAGAATTCAGTACGTGTTCAGAAACACTGACAATAAGAACACACTCAAGAGCACGATTCACTGAATTGCCTCAATGCAATACAGCTCTTAACAAGAACCATTCTTCAAACAGTCACAGATGGCTCACTGTAGTTATGACCCCAAGCCTGGTTCAGCCTCCTCAGACAATCAATTCTAAGGTCTATCAGCTGAGTTTATATGTAATGCCATCTTTTTTGGTTTATAATTGTCATAATCAGTCACAGAACTATAACATATTATTAAACGGGCCACAAGGCGTGATAAGAAGACTAACATAAATGCTGGAATAATAAACTAAGAATTAATAGTTGAGGATAAAGACTACTTACCTATTCCTAACTTGGCTACTTCTTCTAGATCAGTAGTAGTCTTCGCAGCAGAGATAGCCTCTGGAAGCTTCAGCGTGAATGGGAGAACATCCCTACAACAAAGCGCAAAAGACACTAAGGGCATAAAGTGTACTAACAGCACAAATGTAGTAATAAAGCATAAAGGTTCTTAAATCCTTATAGAGGCTCTGCTCTTAATAGAGAAAGATAAAGGCTTGGTGCTCCAGCTGTGAGAATCTTAGCATGTGAAATGCCTCTGACATACAGAGGCTTGTGTTTGTCTACTGTGGAGCACGAACAATGAGACAGGCTCGACAAGGCTGGGAGGCCATGCAGAAATGCAACACAGAGTATAATAAGGGTTACACGGTGCAAAGCAGAATAACACAAACAATTCAGCAATAAACAAGGAAACATATTCAATGATTTATGTTTTTACTGGCAGTTGAGTCACCGGCACTGTGTCAAGCAATTAACTTCCTTTTGGATTTGTTGTTTCAGATGGCTGGATGGGAGAAGAATGCCAATGGCTTTAGTCTAACAGTGCTTTTATTTAGGGACTGGGCAATCAAAAACAAAAATGATAAAAGCAGCAGTGGCTCACCAGATTAAAGAGGTTGTTGTATAAACCAGATTTGTACAAAGGCTTTAATCAAGTGAGCAGCAATGGTGTGTTCAATTTGGACCAGAAGGACAGATCTGATATAATGTTGTAGCACAATAGTTCTTTCTGACTAGGACACCCAGGTTTGAGGAGTCATTAAACATTGGTAACAAAGTTCAAATAGAAGCTGTTTTACAAGAAATATAAGAATAAACGTAAATACTTTTTCAGTTAAATTTAAAAGACCACATCTTGGGTACTGGTATCATGAACAAATACAATCATTAAGTGCAAAATAAAACAGAACAACATAAAATAAAAGGGATAATAAAATTAGTGGGAACATGCACATCAGGTGGCAGAAAACCTTTTTTCCATTAAACATTATGCATTATACGTTATACTGTTCACTCATACCCACAGAATTTACATCAGAATGTAGATTTACAGCGATGTAGATCCTCTTACCTGCTTATGCAGCAAAAAGCCACCAGTCGAAAGAGATCAGCAAAGCTGATCCCTGATCCCTCCAAAGAGAAGGCTGAAACACACACATATAAACACAATAATTTAACACCACTAGCAGTAGTAATGCACAGCGAAGCTGGAAATATTTTTGTTTGCTCCACTGTGAAAGTCCACGTATGCTAAGTACCTCCCACTGTTGGAGGAATATGGGAAAAATAGAGGGAGAGAAACAACTCTGGGTTAATGTAAAACAGATGTGCTAACTGGCAGACAGTTATTGTGGAAATGTCATTATGCCTGTTGTTCAACCTTAATAAAACCTAACAATTGTCAACAAACAGACTAGAAATTTAAGACCAGAAGACTGAACATGATCAGTTTTTATCAGTGACAAAGGAAAGTGTTTTAAAAGAATTTTATTTTAAACATCTTATTAGAAGAGTTTAAAAGAGTCCCTTTAAAAGAGTTTTGTTAGAGAATTATTATCCCTTAACAAGTAATGTGCAAAATTGTTAGCAGAAAATAATATATTATATTTACAATATACTTTAAATATATATTTAGCTGTTTTTCTAACCAGATGACTAAATAATTTTTGCATTGTTGCTGCAGTGGTATGGGGTATTTAATAGGGGTGTGCCAAAAAATCGATTCACAGAAAAATCTAGATTCTCATTTGCAACGATTCAGAATCGATCTGAAATGTCCAAGAATCGATTTAATAAATAAATAAAATCAGCTGGCTGTTCGCCTCCATTTTTGTAACTAGCCTACTGGTCTGTACTGATGCCACCACGCAGCCGGTTTTTGAACGTAAGCGTGCGCGGCAAATCACTAAAACAAAGAGGAAGCAAATATGGATGAGAGGGAGATCCAATCAGCCCCGTCTTCACTTAAAGCTAAAGTTTGGCGTCATTTCGGTTTTTACCGAATGCCTGGAAGCACTGCGCTGGACATGACACACACAGTGTGCAAGCTTTGCAAAACGAAGACCAAGTACTT
>JAQMYG010000038.1:14689668-14709064 GCA_030014215.1 Clariallabes teugelsi | reverse complement strand
TTTGGCACCGGTACCGTTTTAAAAGTATCGATTTGGCACCGGTATCGAAAAAAAACCAAACGATACCCAACCCTAGTCTTTAGACTGTGGGATGAACCCAGAGCACCTGGAGAATACCCACCATTCACAGGAAGAGCATACAATCTCCACATACACAGAACTGGGGCGGGAATCGAACCTGGACCCTGTGCACACCACTATGCCACTGTGCTGCCAAGTGTGTATACTGTATGTTAAGTACAAGATTTCAGTCATTTTTCAAATGTGCAGCGATTTGCTGATGAATGACGTCTGTCCAAAATGCTTCTTTAACTGTTTTATATTCTTAAGGGACTAAATGGTGGCTTGAAGACAGCTAGGAGAAAAAAATAACTGCATTATATGGCAATTATGTTTTTCCATTCATTCATCTTCTATAGAAGTTTATCCCTGTTAAAGGTTCACAAGGGCCTGGATCCTATATTCCAGGAAACTTAGGGCACACCCTGGATGGGAAAGCTTCCAGGAAAGGTGGGCTACACCCTGGACGGGGAGGCAATTCATCATGGGGGACACGCGCACACAATGGGCAATTTGGGAATGCTTAGCCTAATCTGCATGTCTTTGGCCTGTAAGAGGAAACCGGAGTATCCGGAGGACACCCACCAAGCACGGGAAGAACATGCAAACTCCACTCACACAGACCCAAGTGGGAATCAAACTCCGTGGGAAGTATTTTATTGTTAGGAAGTTAAATACAATGCAGGTTGTTCCAAAAAAATTGCCATAATTTTGTAGTCTTACAACACAGCCAATTCTCGCTCAAATGATCTCAAATTTTATTGAGATGTGTAAAAACTAAGTTCAATGTTTTACTTTTGTACAGTGATCATGACAATGTCCTGTTGAAATGGCCACCACGTTCACCTGACTTTACACCTTGTGATTTTTTGTTTCTATGTGAAAGGGCTGGTTTTTATCCTGACGTGTGTCGTGTCACTGGCAGTGCGCATATTAAACATTTGTGAATCTTTATGAAATCGGTTATAAAGTCTATATCTGTGGAATTTTGGTACATAAATCTTTTATTTTTCAACATGAAGCCTATTTCATTTTGTTTCCCTAGGACATGTAGTTACTCAGATACTCATATTTCAAATGATGTAAATGTTTTGGGACACCCTGTATAACTTATTAACTCGTGTTATTCATTTTACTGAAACAGCATGCTCAGTTCTCTTTCTTATAAAATTGTTATTTCGTTCCCACTGCTCAATTTTTCCTCAATATTTTATTTCAATACCTTTATAATATTAAAGCTAACCAATTAATGACATTTCGCTAATTAGACCAGTGCTGTTGATATAAACAGCGGCCTGTTCTTACTACCACTCTGTCAGTAGGTGTCAGTCATGCTGAGGCTCAGAGCGCTCGGTCTGCAGCCCGCCTACCTGCTGAGGATGAGGATGATGATGACGATGTGTTTGGCATCAACTTTTTTTCCTCCGCTAGTTCTTCGCTGTAAGCCTCCGGGAGCGACGCTGTGAGGAAATGTGTGTCACTCCGACGCGGTAAATCCTCCTCCACACGCTTCGAGTCCTCTCGTCGGGATATTTCAGCAGACAGATGGTTCATTTCCTGGGACACGGCGGAGAGTCGCTGCTGAAGTGTCTCCAGTGCCATGTCTGCCATGTGTCTGTTCACGAGCCCCTCCACCCGCCGCTCCATCGCCCAGCTCGAGCTCTTCCCGCGACCGCCTTCCATCGCTCTACTCACCCGAGCTACCTAGTACACACACCGCGACTTCACAACGCCAAAAAAAACACTCTTCTTTATGGTAAACACATAAGACAAAAGACTTGCGAAGAAAAGAGGCGGAAGTCCTTGTCAAACTGCCTCCAGCCCGCTAACGTTATGTCACGTTACCGCAACGTCACTGCAACGTTTCCTTAACGTTCAGACACTACAATCCCCATAAAGCACTGCGGCGAGCTCAGGGCACATCCCAAACCCATTATACACTCCATAAAAACTATGTAAGAGCTCCCAAAATTGAAGTTTTACTTGAGATTTTTTTTCTAAATACCTTATTTATTTTGCAGGCTTTCTATGTAGTTTTAAGGCTGCTATAATGTTACACTGTATAGTTTTTCCCCCCTAAACCTATAAAGATCCTTTCTGGACATTTCCATTCATTTCCATTTTTATTTCCATTTGTACATTTCTGGACATTTCCATTAATTTCCACTTTTTATTTGCATCTAAATTTATTTTGTCTTTTGTACAGATAGGTTTTATATTTCTTATATATTTTTGAAAATTTTTATATTTTGTTCTACTTTCTTATAGTTCAGCTGTTTATTTCTCTTATTTCTTGTTAATTTATTTTTATTTTTTTTTAATGTTAAGGTCACAGGCGGTCGTATAAGCATTTCACTGCATATCGTACTGTGTATGTGACAAATAAAATTAGAATTTTGAATTTGAGATCCTGCATTTCTAGTTGTTCATGGCCAGTGTACACACTTCAAAAAAATATTTCCCCTCTGTCTGACCTTGCCTTACAGAACCATGGATTACGGTGAACTATTACATCAAAACTGTTTCCTCTGTGTGATATAATGTTTAATATTGTGTTACATTGTTTTATTGTTAAAGCTGCTGCTGTCGTATGAATATATTATTGAGTAAAGTGTGTTTGAATGACGTCTGTCCAAAATGTCCTGTTTACTTTAAGTGTTTTATATTCTTTTATAAAGGACCACGTGGTGGTTTGAGGACCTTCCTAAACAGCCTACATCATTTACAGCTTGAAAAAAAAATAAATAATTTTTTTATGGCAATTATTTTATTTTTGGGAAAGTTAAAATTCAGACCTACCTGCTCAAAGGTACTGTGTCCCCAGTCACTGCTGTGCAGGTGTGAACCTGTTACATCAGTTCATTTGTAACTACGGTGCGAGCACAAATTGATGGTAATTTGCACGAAAGAAGAGCAATGTGCAGTCTTTTTGTGGTCTGGGGGTGTACCTGGTGCCAAACATTATCAGGACAAAGGATCAACAATCAATTCTTATTACAGTGAGATGCCTTTTAAAGAGCTGAAGTCTAAACTTCACATTAAACACAAATAATTGCTATCTAGGGGTGTTGTAGTGTTGTGATCTTGCATGACAAAGCCTCACATCCTCACACTTCTGCGCGCACTGTTGACACACTGCCAAAACTTAGTTTTGAGGTGTTAAGCATCCTCCCTATAGTCCTGATCTTGCTCTATCTGACTTTCACCTTTTAGGTCCCCTGAAAGAAACCCTAATGTTGGAGTAAAATTTATATATACACATACACTGTATATATTCTACCTTAGTAGAGAACTTACATTTTGCTACCACTAAAATAAGACTGGTAAATAGTAGCACAATCTATTTTCGGCTGGAACAAAACATCCTATGCCATATTGTAGTCTTCGATCTTTTCTTGAACTTTCACACCCAGCTGAGTCTAACCATGTCTGTGGTCAAAGATAGCAGTCATTCTGTGAATTTACAGATATAAAATGCACAGTTGTTTCATTTGAAGCATTCCACTGTAGACTTGAATAACACAAAGTCAGATCAGAATCAGTACAACAAAATATTTGGCCTTAGCAAAGATCAATTTTATTTAAGTTTGAGTAGCAAAAATGTACTCTGATATACACTTGAATCACCTGAACAAAATACTTTAGTACATAAAGCAAACAATTCTTTCTCACATTGTCCCAAATTTATAGTAAACCATTGATTTGGACTTAACCTATGACTGATAACACCATTAAAGAATCGAAAGATCCAGCAATATTCCCCTGAAAAACATGCAATGATCTAAGAGGTCTAATTCCACAGCTGCTTTTCTTCAGTGCCCACCATTATATAATAATAAACAGAAGTCATTTCCTATATTAAAATATCTGCATGCGAGCTAGTAAACCAAAGGGCTTTTTACTTCAAAACACTATGAGGACCCAAACATCATACAGTATCTATGAAAATATAGTTAACAGATATGCAGGTAACAACAAAAAATATAAATACACTTTCATATATGTATATATGTACATCAGCAATGATCCACCATCACATTTCGTTATTCAGAAATGATCTCATTCTATTGAAAAATACCAGCAGATGAGCATCAGATACATGTTGGGAAAAGTATGGTATAATGAGTTGTGCTTGTCCTTGGTTTAAATCAGTATGATCATTGTGTATATAAAGGAACAGCAGCAAAGTACCTTACTAACATGAGTACTTTAACTGGCACTGGCCTTGTAGCACAGCTCATGAGAACTGTATCAGTGCAGTAGACTGTCTCTGACAGAATAATAACAGAAGGAAAAATGTGTAACTGGCATTATTTTGAAGGTTGTAACATGACAGAAAGTCAGTGATATGAGTGTTCATTTGAATGGCAAAGCTAGCGCTGTTGTGTAGATGTTAAATAAAGAAGTTAAAAAATTACAAACACCACCTAAATATTTTCTTTTAGTGACTGAAATATGTAGCTAAATTATAATGTATTATTGTCAGAACAAATAACACTGTATGTACATAATGATAATTATTATTGCATTATAAATAAACTGGATCTCTAACCCTGTTTGCCTTCAAGTCTTAAGTAAACCACTTCAAGAAAACCACAAATGAACTAGCTAACTAATATTAAACAACCCTTTCAGGCAGAAAAAAAAGAAGAAGTTCCATAATTAACATTCTAGCTGGAATAAGCCAAAGTTTTCATTAAGTACAAATGACATATTGATCAGGTCTATTGCTAATACTGCCGTTGCATTTTTTGGGAATCACAAAGTATCACACCAACACATGTTCTTATGGCAAACCTAATAATGATATTTTATAATCATTCTACCCAAGTAGTAAAGGAAAAGGATATGGCAGACACTTAGGAACTGTAACTAAACAGAAAGAAACACTCCTGGTAAATTAACAGTGTACAATCAAAGGTTCGCCTTATGAGCTACACTATGTACATATCAAAGAAGTTGATGCACATCCTAACTTTGAAAGCAGGTAACCTTTTGAAACATTTTGCATTATAAAGTACAAACAGTTTCTGTGTGATAAAAATATGTTGCTGATTTTTAGTTTTATATTAGCTAAATTCTAAATATGAACAGTAAGACCATGTAAATTGCTCAGTGCATAAATATATATTTATATATTTTGTAGATAATGTGCCTTGTGACAGAGTGACTTGGGTTGTGTTACTGTAGCTGGATATAGACAGCTATCTAAAGTGTTTAAAGCCCTCTGATGAGGCACAGCTTATAGGTTTACAGATGCTGTACCACTGTTCACAGTTCTCAGGCAGATCCATGGTAATGATATTTCGAAGTGATATCTCCAAACTAGACAATTCAATTAGGTTGTATGAAAGCAGTCCAAACACATAAGATTTCATTTATTTATAGATGATGTTTGAATTTACTTTCTGAACCCAATCTACTATGAAATATCTATCTGCAAGACCAGAGTGTCCTATTTTCATATTCAATGTTTTTGCTAAAATCCTACTATCTACGTCAATAGCTTCATTTTACCAGGATGCATTCCTGCCAATCAGCTACTTGGGTTTGCATGGCCTTCTGGGTAGAATTTTTTTGCCTGACCAGAAACACTGTGTGACATACACATACTTGTCTGTTGACCCCTCACAACGATCGTGCCACTCTGGTATACTGAAACAGTTTCATAAAAATATATAAGTGAGACACAAAGCTTTCAAAGTTAAAGTGACAAAGCGTGGCTGAAACTGGTCTTTTCTTTGGAACAGCTGTGGATTATTTTAGGACTACCATAAAGAAATTAATCTGCATAAATAGATATCAATAAATTATTAAATAGACAAATCTCTGCTTCCATATATACAGAGCAACTGACAAAACATAAAATAATTAGTAAACATCTTTTTACATATCTCTTATATCAGCATCAGCATATTTTCATTTTCAGTTTCACCATAAATAGTTTACTTTTGGCAAGAGGACTGCAACCCTGATTGAAATAGTTCATTCTACCAAGTACCACTGATACTTACATGTTCCCCATGACCTTCATGGGAAAATATGTCCAGAGCTAGGTAACTATAAATATAATTAAATGTTTATCTATAGCAATCTTTCAACCTTTCCTACTGTTGCCATCTCGTCAATAAGTAAACACACTCTTATTTAACATATTAAAAAATCCCCAATTCTGATAATCCCTAGCATCCAGACAGAGCTGGTGAGGGAGATTTGCACTACATAATCTGGGTTTAATGCCCATTATAATCTCCAGTCACATGACCAACCACATCAGTATTGTCCATAAGAATATATATATGTATAACAGGTCACCAGTACCTTTCAGCTACTCATAAAATAATCTCTTAAGAACTCGAAAAATCATAATCGTTGTGTATTCATAAGTACTCAGTACATCATGGCCATGGTCTTCAGTTTGACCTTTTCTTAGCCAGTTTAGCAGCTAATAAAAACAAATGTAGTTAAAACACACAGACATAAAATTCTTGATATTTCAATAACAACTCCGTTATTAATATTCATATAAAAATTTCAAACCTTCTCGCTTTCACATCAAACCAGGCAGTAGTCATCTTTGTCCATCTCCCGGTCCTGTCAAAGAAGTTTGCATCTTTGAATAGATCCACCATGCACACGTGCTCCTCTCCTTTCCTCTTTCCACTGGCCAAAGCTACTGACCAAATGCTCCATCACATGTGGAAAAAAGGGAGGATTTACTGGATCAAGAAGGAAGGAAGTTTTTGAAAGGACAGGTCAGATCTTCCTTTGGCAAGGAATGACAAGTCCTCATGGAGCTGACCAAGAAAGGGTAGTGACCAAGTATGGTGTCACTGACAAGTGGGCAGATTGACAAAGATGAAGACATTGAATTCAATAAGGATGGAGAAACACAGGAAAACAGCATACATCAGGAGACACACGAAGCCTAGACGCTTGTCCAGGGTCCACTTATTCAGATGCACACCCAGAACCTGGAAGACAGAATCAGCCTTGTACCATGAGTTCTTTTGACAGCTTTATTCTACTTCTTACGTCCTACTTTATAAGTAGACACGAGGAACAAAACTACTTGCATCCATTATTGAGGCTTACCGTGAGAAACACAGATGCTAGGAGTAGTCCAACAGAGAAAATGAGGCCTTTGCTGTTGAGATGAATCTAGGTAAACATATTAATATTTAAATATGATATATTTTTACAAATATTTAACGGTACAGTCACACAAAATATTTCATGCACATCTTATTGGTACATCTTTAACAGATTTTCTATTTCTTGATAAAAAAAAAAACACTACCTCCCTCTAGTGGTCCAGATGAGGAATCATGCTTTGCAAAACATACAGTCTAACATACTGTATGTGCATACTGTATGTGAGCGTGAAATTACAATTAACTATAGTCTTTAAGGCAATACTGACACAAACAGTACATGGAAATCACACTGCATCAACAGTGTTTTTAACATCTTTAGGTAGGTTGAATGTTTTTGGTCATTATGTTTGAAATAACATAACTTCATAACAATTTTATTCAACAGAACATTGCCCAGAGTATCACTGGGGGCCTCCACTGTCTTGCCTTCTTCCCATAGTGCACCCTGGAGGCATAGGCTTTTTCCCAAGTAAGCAATGCATGTGCACCTGGCCATGCACATAAAAGAAAATGATTCATCAAACCAAGCCTTCTATCATTGCTCCAGTCCCGATGCTCACTTGTCCACTGCAGGTGCTTTTGTTTGGGAACAGGGGAACTGATCCTGATGCACTGTGTGTTCTGACACCTTTCTATCACTGCAAAACCTTGTTCCAGCAAGTAGTGCTACAGTTGTAAGATCAGACCAGACGTGTTCACCTTAACTCCCTAAGTGCATTATTAAGCAATGGGTGCCCTATCGCAATATCAACAATTGTCCTTTTTTGGATAACTTTTGGTAGATACTAATGACTGCACACGGGAACATCCTACAAGACCTGCTGGGACCAGGATGGGAATTTGAAAAAGCGATATCAATCCCTGGTTTTTGTTTTGCTTCCTATCACACAGTATATATGGCTCTGATGAGTGAACACGCACCATCTGTTGAAGTTGCTCGGGAAACTCACTGGAAAATAAAGGCAAATGCTCGCAACAAATTGATGCTAAAAACAGACTTGTGGAGAGCAAAAGATGTGTGTTAGTTTAGTCAACTTCCAAGGAGACTTTTACACGAACTGACAGACTGATAAAACAGACCAGCTGCATATCACTTCCAAAATAAGCTCTCTGTATTTGTCTTAATGGACCAGTGGAACATTCTCAACATGTGCACCGGGTCTGGAGTGGACAGGAACTTTTAAAGCCATCTAACAGGCGTGCACAATATTTCTTTCAGTTGAATTGAACTTCATCCTTCTTTTAAATCTGTTTTGTTCTGCTCACTCTTACCGCCCTTCTTCATACAATAAGTGAATAGTTTTGGTGCAAGAAAATTGGGCCATAGTTAAAAGTTGTGACTGTAATGTGAGAGCTGCTGGAAAACTAACCATGAACAGGATTTAATATAAAAAGCACATTTTTAAAATAATCACAAAATTATAGATTACTTACTATTGAGCCGTAGTCAATAGCCAGAGTCTGGAGAGTCCAGGGCAAGCCCAGACCAACCAGTATATCGAAAACATTACTGCCAATGGAGTTAGACACGGCCATGTCACCGAGGCCTGGTACACAGTAGAAGGAAGAACTATAAGGATTGTCCTGAAGGCAAAATACACCCTAAACAACTCGCATATTACACTGTGTAATTCTCTCCATTGAGATCCAAGATTTTTTTTCCTGATTTTTTTAGTTTGAACATCTAGGGTTAGGTCTGTTGTCATTTTTTGTAACAGTTTCCTACTTTACCCACAATGCTCTTTGACTATCAGCTGATTTACTGTACTTCTTCATTCATCTCTGCCTAAAGAGACTCCTTTAATCCTTGACTCTGGTGCATTCCACTGCTGATCTGTAGATTCTGCTCTAACTCAGTATCCTGTACATAGCCAACTAGCCAAGCTGTCACTCTTTGATTGTATAGTTGCATTGCATTCTGGATGATTGAGTTTAATGTTTGCTTTTTCTGCTACTACTATGTTAGATTTCTCGTTAATATGACATTGAGCCTGTGATTGAGCCTCAGTGGTGAGCACCAGGGTTCAGGGTTTGAGTTTCTCCTCTGGTAGTGTATGCACAGGGTTTGCATGTTCTTCCACTTTAGGTTCTCTGGTTTCCCCAACAGTCCAGGACGTGCACTGCAAGCGGATTGGTGTTTCCAAATAGCCTGAAGTGTGATTAAGTGATTGTGTGCACTGGGATAGACTCATTACCCCGTATAATTCTACAGAGAATAAATGAATGAATGATGTGGCAGGAAAATATTAAGGAAATGATTTCTAGCAGCCAAACCTAAATGTTATTTATTGTTATACGTTTAAGATAACTGATTTATTTTCCCCCTGCGATTAAATGTCATTATAACTGCAACAGCATTGTAATTGTGCCCCTGTGGTGTCACAGTGACAAACACGTCTCACAGGAAGTGTTTAAATACAGCATCGAACTAAAATTTAGGACGAGAATGACTGAGAACATAATTTGAATTTGACCATAAATATATTTGTGCTTCAGGACGTAAATTTCCTATTAACACAGCAACAACTATTAACAAAGACCAAGAACATTTTAGAAGGAAAGCAAACATGTGAAAGATTATCCATAAAAGAAGTTTAGTTATCTTGTTGACCATTTCTCGTTACTCTTGTGCCCACCTTGCCGTGCTACAATAAGACTGGCCATGCAGTCAGGGACACTGGTGCCTGCAGCCAAAAAGGTAATGCCCATGATAACATCTGGGATGCCCAAAGTGTAGCCGATGACTGTCACCTGGACAGAAAGTAGCATCAAGTGTTTTAAAAAGAAAAAAGAAACAAATAAATGAATAATTTAACAGAAATTCAAGAGGAAGTACAGTATATGCTCTCACCATCCACACCATGATGTAAGAGAAGCCAGCAATCCAGAGTGTGGAGGTGATGAAGGTGACCATGAACCAGCGCTCCCAGCGAGGCGAGGCACAGTTTGGCACCGTAAAGAAAAGCAGCAGAGTCAGCGGCCATGCCGATAGCCACTTCACCTTATTGCACATGCCCCCTGCATGCATGCGCACACGCACACACACGCGCACACACGCGCACACATAGCAGATCAATGAAAAGAAAATGCCAATAAATATGCTTCTGTGATTAATCAGGTGATTAGAAGCTACCTGGGCAGTGGAAAGGAATAAAAGGTCCTTCGTTCTCATCTTCCTCCTCCTCTTCTTCATCATTCTCATTGTTCTCGTTATCCTCATTCTCATTCTCTGTATCAGTGCCAGGATCTGCCCCTCGTGTGTCATCATCACGATGCCCATTCCTCCATGTGTTCAGGCCTCGCTCTACACCCACAATGCCATTCTCCATTCCACGCCTTACAGGAAATTTGACTATCACCTCAGAATCCCCGTTACTGAAATGACCGTTGATGAGACGTTGCCTCTGTAAGCATACGCAAAACACACTGATCTGTTGCTGTTCCACCCAGCACAACACACTTGCTCCTACTTACTTTCTTTTTTTTTTTTTTCTTACAATAGGTTTAGTGGATTGATAAATTTTGCCATATCCTCAGCACATGTCTGTTTTTGCATGCAAATAGAGTATTATTAGGAAATGGTTAACACTTATTATAGAATATCATCCAACTCTATTAGATATAAGCATGTTTATAAAAAAAACATTTTCAAGGGAAAAAATAAACCTGTATTTGAACTTTTTGGGGGAGAATTTAACATTACAGAATTGCCTAATTGTATAGCTTTACAGATTTGCACTATATTGTAACTGATAATATCTGATAATAAAATAAAAATGTTTTCTTCATATTCATCTTTGGATAAGATCAAATTTAAACTGAACACCACATTGAAATTCTTCACTAGTTAGGTGTTTAATTTTAAAACTAGTAAGTTTAAATGACACATTTTACCTGATATCGTTGACTTTTTAAAATTTTATATCATGTAGATGCAAATGAACAAATATTTGTATAGTGTACATATATTTCTATGTATACATAGTGAATGATGTATTCTTAAATTATCTGATTACACACGATAACAATATCAACTTTAATCTGGTGTTATCATAAATAAATTAACTCATAATTATAAAAATGCAAGTGTGTTCCTGACCTCCATGATAAGCATGCGGGAGGCCATGGTAAGTCGTGTGCGTGGAGAAAAGTGACTAGTGATCATGATCCTCATGCCAGCTTCAGAGAAGGAGAGCTGGTGTGGGTACGCAGACAGCAACTCATCCACCATCAGTACTGACGGCTTCCTGTGGAAATTCGCTGCATACAGGAGAAAATTGATATTACATCATAGTACCGCCACCCTCCGTACTTCCCTTTACTCATTAGAGTATATCTATATTTAATGACATTATTCTAACTACCCTTTATTAATGACAACATCATTTTTTACATTAGCTGTATTATTACCTTTTTTGAGTAGCACAGCCGTAGCATCACATCCATCATCAAGGTCTGTGCTGCTCGCCGTACCATTTCCCAGGTTTGTAGCTTTCTTCTTTCTCCGTTCAAAATAGTGCACCACATACGAGTTACACCTGATTGACACACAAGCGATCAATGCCAAATGATACGTATATTTCAGCTAAAATTATTATGATGTCTCTTATATTATGTATATATAAATTATTATGATGTCATTTGACTTGGTTAGAAAAAGACCAAAAACTTACTTCATTATTAAAATGTACACCACGTACATCAAAATTAGGACAAGAGATTCCCACCTTTAAAATGCAACACACAACCTTTGATTAACATGAAAATATATCTTTGCAACACTGATTAATTTATTTATTAATTAACTATGATTAATTAATCATTCGAGTTTAAAGGGGGAAAAATTAAGTGGGAAAAAAAAGCCTATTGGGAAGAAATATATGACACTGTGAAGCTGCGTTCACTCTGTTGCATTATAATTTACAAAAGTAGAAGTCCTGAAGTTTATGAATATATGACACTGACTTACCATGTAACCTTCTCATCATAGATAAACTGGAAAACAGAAAGAAAATGATGTTAAGACTTAAGAAATAAAATGCATTGACCTATATTTAACACCAGGGGGCAATAATACACAACATTATTATACAGAATATGCCCTACTGAAGATGCATGAAGTATACAATGATCAGATATAACATTAACGCAACCACCAGATGAATGGAATAATATTGATTATTAATTATATACCAGTAAACTGTTAACAGGATCATAGGCAGCCAAGACTCATTTATGCTTGTGATGCTAGTCCATCCAGTCCAAGCCCAATTAAAAGCCAATGTAGCACAAACCGCTGAAAAAAACAACGCCAGACATGAAAGAAAGGCACCAGAACACCTAGTGCACCACAGCCTTCTGCATATGGGGTTCAGCAGGCAAACAGCCCAAGGCTACTGACCCAGACTCCGAACTTCCCAGACCCCAACCCGATCGAGCATCCATGGACTGTATGAGACAAATGAGTAAAGGCCCCACCCTGCAATCCACGGCACCTAAAGGATCCCCTGCCAGACACAACACTCAGAAGTCCTGCTGATTACAATCCCCGAGAGGCCAGAGGGGGTTTGGGGGCACAAGGGAAGCCTAAAACGTAAGTGGGTTTAAGGTAAATGTTTTTAATGTTATGGCTGATTTAAACAATATATGCTGCCTGGACCACCCCAAAAAGTTGCAAATGCTGTTATTTGATGGTTAATTCATGTGTGAAAATGATTCCTCATGCTCCCAGAACCACTCACACAATATGAACATCAGAGGGAAAAAAGCATTGATGAGATAACATGGTCATTCAGTACATTCAGAGGTCATCAGCTGACTTATTATTATTGCAATATAACGTTTCTGAGCCTAGACCTGATGAACTGAAGCAATCCCGGATCATAACACTGCCTGCATAACATGTCTTTTACAGTGGCCAATATGCATGATATGATATACGACATGATATGCATGATTCGGTATAATATAAAAATATCTGTGATTTCTCTAGTTGACATGCAACTTTATCTAGCGTTTATGTGCTCTGTGATCACCATCATTCATGATTTCCTTCTGATCACATTCCTCCTGCAAGAAGATCCTTCAGCACTATCCTTCTAGGTTTTAATAATGAGTCTGACAGATCTTAACCTGCTTATAATTTGACTTATGTATTAGCAGTGGATTGTTTTACAATGCTGATAACTGTTCAGACAACATAAGGTTTTAATCTATAAAAAAGAACTCAGTACTTCAGATAACTCAGAGCAACAACGCTATGTTCACATAATGCGATATGTGCGAGTGTTTGCATTGCTCGACTCTAGCTACCGTGCTGAGTGTGTAAATAAGAGGCGTGTAGTTTAGGTTATGGCCCCCCAGGGTAAGCTGCTTGCTTGTCTTCTCCTGCTGTGTGAGAAGAGTCACAGCCCTCAGAGGAGCATGAGAAACCACTTAGAGCCTCTACTCACCACAATCAGAGTGGTCACTGAGACAGTGTAGTACATCGAGTCCCTCATTAAAGTCCAGCAGGAGAGACGCACGGCCTGCACATCAGGGAAAGACAAGGGAAGAAGAGAGAGGGGAGGAGACGTTACAGTATCCAAATGAGCTGTGAAGAACCGAGAGCAAAGTAATCTAATGACCAATTTGATGTTTAGCACATGGAAAGAGTTTTCACTTCAGCGAAAAAATGAGTGTGTTATGTACTTCTCATATACAGAATACTGTATACAGTGCCTTGGAAAAGAATACATACCTCTTGTACTTTTCCATATTTTGTCACGTTACAACCACAAACAGACTGTAAATGTATTTTATTGGGATTTTTTGTGACAGACCAACACAAAGTGGAACATAACTGTTAAGTAAAAAAATGTGTAAATATCTGAAAAGTGTGGCATGCACCCCCTGAGGCAATAATTTGTAAAACCACCTATCGCTGCAAATTGGGGGTGTTTCAACATTTTAATTCATATAAACGATTACAAAAGAGGCGGCATGGTGGCTTAGTGGTCGCCTTGCACCTCCATGGTCCGGGTTCGATTCCCGTCTCTGTGTGCATGGAGTTTGCATGTTCTCCCCGTGCTTGGTGGGTTTTCTCCAGGTCCTTGGGTTTCCTCCCACAGTCCAAAGATATCTAGATTAGGCTAATTGGCGTTCCCAAATTGGCCATAGTGTGTGAATGAGTGTGTCTATATGTGTAAGTGCCCTGCGATGGATTGGCACCCTGTGTACCCTGCCTCGTGCCCAAAGTTTCCTGGGATAGGCTTCAGGCCCCCTGCAACACTGTATACATGATTAAGCAGCATAGACGATGAGTGAGTGAGTGAGTGTTACAAGAGAGAAAAAAAGGAAAGAGAGAGTGTGTGAATGTATGCGTAGTTAAATGTCACACAGCATATATCATATTGCGATCACGTTTGAACACACAGCCATGACTGCCTACACTTAAAGGAGAAATTACTTCTAAATCTTTCTAATTAACACATTATCTTCAATGACATTTTTGCAAGATTTATTTTGAAATGAAATTATGAGCTGACGTCTTAACTTTAATCTTCTTACACTATGTTGGTCTTCTGTCATTTTCAAAAATTTCATAAATGTCCCACAACGACATTCAATGAGGCGCTGATAGTAATGGTATTTAGACCTGATTTAGATAAAGACTGGCAAAGAAGCACGTTATCAGTCCTTTAGTCTGTCCATGTCTTCCACCTCCTTATCTGTGTGCATGTGTGTACAAGCATGCATGTATTTCTCATTGATATGAGGACAAACACCGCAAGGATATGGTGAGTGAGGTAAAAAAGCACGTTTTTATGGGCTAACAGCAAAACCCGACTTCTATCACTGTGAAACGTGAAACGTTTTTTTTTTTTTCCTCCTATTAAACACAACTTTGACATCAGTGTGGCAGACAACTGGAAATAGTTTCATGAGAAACGGATTAACAAATTAACACCTGAATCATGGAGCACAACACAAATATTTCAACAGTAAAAAATGTGTTTCAGTGAAGTTTTATTTTAAATCTCCATGATTCAGTCCAGAACAGTGCTGGGTGTAACGTGTTACAAAGTAACGCGTTAGAGTACTCGGATTACTTTTTTGATGTAACGAGTAATATAAGGCGTCAGGTCCGCCATTTACAGTAAGTACTCAGTTATTTAGTTATTTTTTTTAAAAATGTAATCCGTTATTCAGACAATTTATGTAATCCGTGAGCCAGTCATACCCAATCTGTTATTGTGTGTGTGTATGTGTGTGTGTGTGTGTGTGTGTGTGTGTGTGTGTGTGTGTGAAAGTCGTCGTGGTTTCTTAGAAGTACTTCGCCTAAAAATACAGCGAGTGAGTACCATATAAATCCACGCTTCCGGTTAGGATCTTTTGAGTGAAGAGAAGGAGCAGCTGTAAAAGTGTGTAATGCTGACGTTATTGGTGTGCTCGCTATATAAAGCAGCGAAGTCGACGTTTGAGTGGCGGAAGTGGTGCGCCACGGCAACCCAGGTACCTCTTGCCGCTGTCAGCGTTGCCATGGCGACCAGAGGTTGCACTGCAGTGGAAGCGGCTTTTAACACCACGCACTGTGCACACTTGCTCTGCACTTCATGCACCTTTGCCAGGCAGTCCGATCTCTGTGAGGTCAGTTCCTTGTGTGTGTGTGTGTGTGTGTGTGTGTGTGTGTGTGTGTTGTGTGGGTGGGTGTATGTGTTTATCTTACTGAGTGTGCATGTGAATGAGAAGGAATGTGGCCAGGATGAGTAAGGACACGAGAAAGCTGGTCTCAGCACTTTAAAATGTAGAAAGATTACTCAACATCCTGTTGTTTTCATTTTAGGGACAGAAGACATTATATGTGGAGACGTGGGTACGAGAGAAGAGTGTCAGAGAATATGAAAACTTATGATACTGCGAATATATGTGAAGATGGATATATTACTGTACTTTGAAGAAATAAGTTGTAATTTAGTCATTTGGCAGACACCCTTATCCAGAGTGACTTACATTTTTATCTCATTATACATCTGAGCAGTTTAGAGTTAAGGGCCTCGCTCAAGGGCCCAACAGTGGCAACTTGTTGGTCACGGGGTTTGAACCATAGTCCAATGGCTTAACCACTGAGCTACCCCGACCCCTAATAAGTAGTGTATTATAAAAGAGATAAAGGTTCTAGTAGAAGGTGCACTATTAATAATTGATTTAGTTTGTTCGTTCATTCATTCATTCATTTAAGAAATCTTGCCAGATAGATTTAAATGACATCTAGTTGAGATTAGAGGTGTGCATCAAGGTGAAAAAAATAAAAGCGCAGTCAGATATGAACATTGTGGGATAAGAAAGACTGCATTCAATAAAATGAATGATCCATTTACAGCCATACATTTACAGCACTCATTCTTTCCTCCTATGTTACCACTAGTTCGGCCAGGTCTAAAGAAACAGGAAAATACAAGAAGTTTCCTTATAAAATATCACAAGCAAGTATAAGCAAAATAATACCACCATTAAAGAGATTAAAAAACACACAGTGCTTCAGATGCTTTGATTGAGGCCACTTTATGTTTAAATGCATACAGTATACAGAAACATATACTGTATATGAACACTTGGAACAGATACAGACACAGATGTGTTACTGTACATTCCTCATAGGCAGCCACTATACCACAATGATCTGACTCCATGAAACCTCATAGTACCTCTCCAACGCAGTTTAAACACAGATGTGGTAAACAATCATTTTACAGATGAATCATCAAGCAGGCTAATGTTGCTGCAGTCTAAGCTGTGTGATGTGACTTTTCCCATCGATGTCTTACATATTTCTATACGCAGCTACACACTTGTAGGTATCAGAGCAGCATATTATTTACACCATGACAGCTTTAATGTCATAGTGTTAATAATATGTAAAGGGTCAGGAAAAATCCTTATGTCTTACAGTATGTCCATTACACACGGACGCATAATCGCACCTGCACACTGTGTCCATTACAACTAAGCATGTGTGTGTAGCAAGGTGTGTAGTAAGGAGAGAATTACTCTCTGCAAACGCTTTTGAAATAACACATTCAGCCCTCTGAAATGGCAACCGATCAAACTGTTGTAGAGTGAATGAGATTATTACATTTTGGGGGTAAAGTGTTTTTTTGTGCACGGTGCAGCCAAATCCAGCGAGGATACCAGTGAAGAAGAGATGAATGAACAAAGATGGCATTTGGAAAAAAAGAGGACATGTAATGAAATGTAAAAATATAAAGGAGAGGCATACATTTTAAGCAGTGGTAAATGCTAGCAATGGTACCGTACCTCTATACACTTTTACAGCTTGGAACGTGCATGGTTGTTAAAATGCATTTCTCTTGTTCTTATAGTTAGTAGTTTAACAGAGAAATGAAAGTAAGAAATGAAAAAGATAAAAAAATAACCAAAAATGATGGTGCTCATGGTCACATTAATGGAAAGTTGCATTATGGTTACTGTGTACCTACTAGCGCAAATCATTCTGACGCTACTACTGCAATGCACTGTGGAATCTCTGGAGTGTACTAGATTCAAACTAGTGCACTATACAGATAATAGGGTGCAGTTTCTGATGCGGTTTAGCCGAATAGCTTTCTAGTGACCTTCTTCAGTCAACTTTCTATGAAAACTGTGCAGTAAGTCTGTGTATTTACGTTTGGTGAGCCGTTACCTTCTTTGACTTGACTGATGCCCCATTTTGCTCAAGCTACAGTAAGTATCACCTGGCAAGTTTAATCATGTACGTTTTGTAATACTGAATGATTCATTATTTACTACATCTTGATGAGTGTGTGTGTATATCACTCCACTGCCATTCACAGTCATTGGCTCCGATCCTGTTATCCTCTGCTCTGTATTTACTTTCTGTGCTGTATTTTACTGTCATGTGTCATGTGTAAACACAGTACAACACATCTATCACTATAAGTGCCGTTTTGCACGATTGGATTCATGCCATCGTCTTGATTTATGCATCTGTCCAAAGAATAAACCCAAATATAAATACGTACATCGGCTCATGTTTACCTGCCCAGCGAAGATCCCACACACTCCAATGATGCATAGGATGTTAAAGACTGCAGAACCTACGATTGTCCCTACTCCCACATCTCCCTTTGTGATAAACACTCCTAGACACAAGGAGGAGAGTTTACAGCACAGTTAAAAATCACACACTGTATCCAGTTAGTCACGCTGACATTAAAAGCATAAGCTTCAACAGCGTGGAAGCAGGACAGCAACAGATTTGTACCTATGACAGAGGTGAAGAGTTCAGGTGCTGAGCTGCCGGCTGCCATGAATGTGGCTCCAGCCACATCTTCACTGAGATGAAGCCGCTAAAACAAACACACACACACACACACACACACACACATATACAAAGAAGAGCACAGAGAAAGAACACAATACAATAATTAGCATGGCACAATAATTAGCATGGCACTAATTAAGACACACTGTGATTTGGGGTGTGTCAGAAATCTTCTTGGTATTTTTGTTACCGCTGGTGCAGTCAGTACTACAGGAACGGCAGTATAATTATGCGAGTACAAACACATTATCAAGAGGTACGATTAGGTGTCAAATCAGCCTTCATTATTAATAAATAGATAAATAGATAGATAAAATAACCAAATAAATAAATGTGCCATGCAAAGAAAGTGGCATTGACATATGTCTATATAACTATTACAGTTCTTAAGTTGCCTTAAGTTTTCCTGCTCTGTACACCGACTGTGACAAGTTTGTCACCCGGAACGCGAGTGTAATGCAAATAATAGGGGCTAAATTCCACAACCATTGCTCCATTCAATAATACATTCCAAAGTTCAACTGAGACTTATATAGAGTTTTCTTTGCCCATCTGACAAAGCTAAGGTATATTTAGTCCAAATTTAACTCTTTCCTTCTTTCCCAGTTAGTCATACTGCTATATGGTTAATTCCAGGTAGCCATACACACCCCATGGGGACATGCGCAGTTATCGTCATCATACTCATTTGCATTTCTTTTTTTTGGGGGGAGGACATCTTCTTTGGTAGGGTTTAGTGTTTAATTATTATAGATTCCATTAATCCTGTGATATGTCACCTGTAAGAGCCATATCACATTTGTTATGTAAGATGGATCTGTAGAATTTGTTGTTGTGTTTATTTGTTTGTTTTAGT
>JAQMYG010000038.1:14640165-14651085 GCA_030014215.1 Clariallabes teugelsi | reverse complement strand
GCGCTTTCGTGACTTGTCACGTGATGTAACCTTATCAAAGAACTTAATAAAATATGAAAATAGATATTCCCAAATATGCGGTCACAGTGAAATTTGATATCACAAGTGCATCTTGATTAGTTATGCAGTATCTTCTCACCGATGGCAATGAGCATATGCTAAGGACAAATCATTTCTTCAAATAGGGAAGGAATCCAAATCTAAACAAATTTATCATTAATTGCTACTGAACGCTCCTATTCATATTTTTCTTGATCTAACCTTCATCAAGCATGCTCTTTCAGATCTTTTTCTCTCCATCTCTATGGCTATATTAAATAACATTTTTAAATATAAACTCACAATTATTAGAACTTGCAATTATGCTCAAAATTTTGTTTAATAATTACCATTACAGAATGATTATTGTAATAATCATTAAAATGATTAAGGCTGTCATGGTGACGTACTGGTTAGCACCGAGGCCTTACACGTCCAGGGTTGTAAAAACAGGAAAAGTGAAGACTTCAGATATTTTTCTGTAATAAAAAAATCAATTGAACTATCAGCATGATAATGCAGTGATAGAATTTCTTGATAAAATACAGAATTTTAATAATGTTTGAACAATTAGAAATAGAAAGACGATGCATTTAAATGAATGGATATTAATATTTACAATGTTATTTCAAAGAAAAGGTCACATACTGTAGTGTTACAGATTATTACATCCTACCACAGGCAGCTGATTTTACACTAGTCGTTATCGATATGTATCATTCCAGCGTATGATTGCTGCCCTCTCCCCACTTCCTTTCCCATTGGCCATATTAGTAATATTAGTATATTAGTAATATTGTTTTGTATGCACCTAGTTGGTTTGCAAGCTGCCAATAAACACAAAGAGAGGAAGAGTTCAAGGGTGTCTCGTATCTATTCTATTTTCTTTAGTTCACAATCTTAAAGTTTAACTAAGAAACAGTTGAACAACAACTAAGTAAGAAACAACAAAAGCTTGATAGCTACAGTAGCTACAGTATATTGACCATAATTTGCCACAAATTATCGCATAAACATTAGTAACTGTGCAAATTTTTAGCTTGGTAAGAATTTCAAAAAGACCTAATGTTTATCTATGGGTTTTCAGCCAACTTCCTGTCACAACTTCACTGGGTTACAGATAGAGAAGCACAGCCAAGGGAAAAGCTGGCTTAGATAAGCAGCAGCATTCTCCAAGGTCTAGCATCTGGCTATCACACTTTTTGTGAATTTCAAAAAGCATGGACACTGAATAATAAGGACTGAATATAAAAATCTATTGATTTAAGTTCATGATGCATTTGTATTCATAAATCACATCATTGGAGTGGGGGAAGGAGGGGAGGGGGTGGGGTTTAAAGCCCTCTTAAACTGGCCTAGAAACATCCCTGAAATGTAGGCTATTAACACATGCTGGGATCAAAAGTCTCTAAATCTGAATTAGGAAACAGAACAAATTACTTTTCCATAGAGCTTTCCAGCCCAAACTTGCCAAGGTATATGAAACATGTCCAAACAAAACAGATGACCCAAACCAGGCCAAACAGTGAGACAAATGAAAATGTCCCGGAATAATAGATATATCCCCTCTTAAAAAATGATTTATATCGACAAATGTCTATTAAAAATGGCATATTAAAAATCTTGCATGTCTTGAAGTATATTATCTCCTGTAATAGAATATAATTTATCATATCCCAGTGATCTGAATCTGTGCTATCAATTCAAAGTGTATTTGAGACACTATATAAAGCATACACCGAATGCTCATTTAATAATTATTCTTTTCAGTGAAAGCATGAGGAGAGCTGACTTTACACAGAATCCAAAGAATGGGAATCCTGCTGATCTGGAACATGTTACTAAAGTAGTAGCTTAGATGATGAACAGAGATATCTCTTATTGCAATAATCAGAAGCACTGTCATTAAATTATACCTAATGTTGATTTGTAAATGTCTTACTGTGTCGATACAGGAAGTATAATCCCCAAGAGGTATGATGGGACATGAATATCTCAGTTTTCACTCTCTGATACACACACCAATCCAGTGTTTTTGGTAATTAAAGGTATCATTATTGAGAGGGGAATGTGCCAGTCATGGTGCTCACAGCAGCCTACTTCCAGCATGTTCTGTTATCCTGTTAGCCTGAAACCACAAGCATGATATCCAAAAATGACTGCTCATGTGGCTCTCTTTACTAACGCGAGAATTCTACCTTAGCCCTTTTGTCACATATCTATTTAAAAATGAAATCCAGAATCTACTGAACATGCCTGATTTATATGTACAAACTGCCTTTTTCCATTTTCTGTACTATTTGTTTCTCATGGAAGACAGAAAAAGAACAGAAAGAGAGACAGGAATTGAGTACTTTCCTTGTCCTAAGGCTGGGCATTACTGAGCTTCCTTGGTTCTTCATGTGGTGAATGCTGTCGGGAAGGTATTTGATATGCTCATAACAGAGGAAGTTTATAAGCTCACTGACAAAGTTTGGCCCTCAGGGAGGTGGCCTTGTGTTCAAACTAAGTGTAAAATGAGGTTCAAACTTAAAGCAAGTGATGATATGTAAGGCTAAATTGGCATGAAAAGCGAGAACTGTAAACTGGAGATCACTAGCCTCCTTTACTTAAATCACTGGTAGGAAGTAATTGGGATTAGACAACCATGAGGACTTGAGTGAGAGCAGGGTGAAAAGATTTAGTACTTAGGGGTGGTAAAAAAATCTTTTTCCACACTATGACACAGTATTTTCTATAAATACCGCTATAAAGTCATTTACTTTTGGTCTCTTGATTTACATATGCACTTCGGAGCTGTATCTGTGTAACAACTTGTGGTTTAGTCAGAGCTACAGATATCCTGTCCAGCAAGGACAATAGACACCTAACATCATTTTTCATCTCTACACAGCTACCAAGATATTATTTTATAATTTTTATTCTTAGCCCTGTGGATGTTAGCTATAGTTGAAGACTCCCTTAACAAAAAACAACCATTTTTGTTTACTAATAATTACTCGCAATAATAAGGATCATACAGTCATGTGTAAAAGTTAATACCCCATATTTTAATCTACGTGTTTTTGTGTAAAAACAGTACAAATCATCTGATTACAGTAGGTCTAAGAATCAGGCAAATACAACCTCAGACGAACAACAACAAATAACTTTTTCCCCCATCCCATTATTTATTTCACAAAAATAAAGCCAAAAAGAAAAGAACGTGTGGCTAGTACTAAGCACCCTATGATCCAATAGCGTGTGGATCCACCTTTAGCAGAAATAACTTAAAGGAATCATTTACTGTATGACCTTTTCAGTCTCTGACATCGTTGTTGAGGATTTTTGTCCCATTTTTCTTTACAACATTACTCACTTTATTGATATTTTTGAGAATTCTCATATGCACAGTTCTCTTAAGGTTTCACCATGACATTTCAATTGGGTTAAGGTCTGGACTTTGACTACACCATTTCAAAACCTTGGAATATATAACAGAATGTATTCAGATCACAGTAATAAACCAACCTGCATATAGTTAACAACATTATTTATCAACGTGGATTCCATTTACAGTATGGTTTCAAAAGTGATAGAGAATACCAAGAGAGCTGGACTGGGAAGAGTTCAGAATGTAAATAACATTAAGATACTAGCATTCATGTTTGACTCAATAAAGTAATAATAATAATAATAATAATAATAATAATAATAAAAAGATTCAACATGAATCCAGAAAGGATGTATAAGAAATAACCAACAGGTAAATTACCTTTATAGGGAGCATGACTGGAATATAATTTCACACCATGGTTTTTTACATTTTTTTATTTGGCTTTTGTTATTATTCAGTTAAAATATGTATATTAGAAAATCTAAAATAAACTTCTTGATGTCAAAGAAGCAAAAACAACAAGTTCTTCTAACACATAAGTGATGAATGCTATGCATATTGTGATACCAATCACTTCTTTTATCATTTATATGAGTGCTGCGGATGTGTTTGCATGCACAGGGCTTGACAGGCCACTTTCACGCTCACATTTTCCAACAGCCATGAGCTTCCCACTGTGTAATCACTCCATCTCCCTCACAAACTTCCCTCCTCTGCTTCTCACCTGCTGCTTCTTCAGTTCCAGCTGCTGCTCTCACTAGTACTCATTTTGTTTTCTTAAAAACAGAAATAAAGATTTCAGGGAAGTGATTAAAATCATTACACTGACTGCAGAGCACACCCTGCTGTATCAAATGCTTTGTTGGAGAGATGAACTCTAATGTCATGTACAATTAGAACCTCAGGGAAGACCCTCAGACAAAGACAGCAGGACGGAGTGACGAATAACACTTGAGATCCAGTGTGCAGTCTGATTTCTACTGAGCATCACACTCTCCTGCTGCTATGTGGATGCCGTCTTCATACTTTTCGTACTGTATATTACATGACACACGACTACAATTCAACAGACCGAATAAGAGAGCACAGACAAAAGACATGGGTAGACTAGACAAACCTGTGAGAATAGCTAGTGCTAAATGTGAGAAGTCAGATGAAAGACACCAACTTATGGAAAGTGCAAAAGGACATTAATTATTAATATCTTTCTAGATCTTTCTGACAATAAACAAATGCTTGTACTGGGACCATGTGCAGTTATAAGTGAGCTGTCTAGTAACTCTGGATGGCATTTCAGTTACATTAAAAGCAATAAAAGACATTTTTGTAATTATTGATTGTAGTCTTCTACTGTAATCTCTCGTTGATAATATTACTAGGATCAAATTTTGCACTGATTATAAAATTCTACAACTGACCTACAAATCACTGAACAGTCTTGTGTCTGGATGAGCTGCTGGTCTTTTATGATCCCCCATGCCTTTTTGGTCAAAATGTTTTTAGACTCTTTGTTTTTACCTCCGTTAATAACTAAGTTGAGTTCATACACAACATTTGTTCATGATTTTATGAGTTCCTGTTTACACAGTTGCATTTTTCTCTATATAGTATGCTGTCATAGATGGTGAATTATTTATAATCACTAATCCTTTTTATTCGTGCCATCTTTGGGGGACTTTTACATAAATTGTAAAAGTATATCTGTAAGTTTTTATTTCGGAAAGCGGATTTGTGAAAGTGTCCGTTATTAAAAGAACTATTAAAAAAATATGCGAATTGAATAGAAGTGTTAGCCGACTGCACGGTAGGTTAGTGTTTAGCACTGTCACCTTGCACCTCCAGGGTCTGGGTTCATTTCCCGCCTTGGGCCCGTGTGTTCCAGGTCCATTTCCTCCCACAGTCCAAATGACACGGTGAATCCCAAATTGCCTGTAGTGTGTGTGTGTGTGTGTGTGTGTGTGTGTGTGTGTGTGTGTTTCCATTGTAAGCCAATGGGTGTTAACATCACCATGGAATGATTTTGTAAATTATTCTTTTTTGAGAGCCTATTTAATTTGTTTAGGCTAAAATCTGGTAATACTGCAAAATCCAACAAGTTATTTCATTTTAATGAGCTAAGAACCATCTTACCCGTGTGAACTCAGTCAAAAGCAAGCGAGACTCTGGGAAGGGGACATGGCTTCAATGAGCTGTCAGTTAATATCAGAGTTCAGAACATCTGTGTAAATCCTAACCGATTCATATGCCTATTGGCTCATCACCATTTAATTAGGGAGAAATTACTGCTCTTTTGGCATATTTCTTAATGATTACTCATGCTTGTAGCACACTTTCAAGTCAAAGTAAAGCTTCTAAGCAAATGAGTAAAGCTTGTATGGATGCTAAAAATGTTATATTACACAAGCCTGTGATGGATTGTATGAGGATGCTGGTAAACGTGTATCTTTCGCCTTTAACATCTAAACGGTTGTTCTATTTGTTCTTCCGAGGTAATTTTAAGGAGAACAGAAAAAAAAACACTAAAACAGAGGGTTTCATACTGTATGTAGCCTAGAATATGTAGAATACATGCACAAAATGAACAAAGAATCTTGTTTTTTCTTTTTTGAAAAGGTAGACAAAGCATAGACTAGAACTAACTGTCAAACGTTTGGACACAGCTTCTAATTCCATGTTTTTCCCTGATTTTTATTTCTTTCTACATTGTAAAACAATGCCGAAAGCATCCAAAATATGCAATAATCTCTTTTGAACAGTTGATATTGAGATGTGTGTGCTACTTATGCACTATAAAGCCTTCACAACGGCTCCATCTAAGGTGTTGCTAATTAGTGATTTTTGAGGCTGGTAACTTCTCCTTTGCATGAGAGGTAAGTTATGGTCTTGCTTTTCTAGAATGATTTTCATAAGAGCCAGTTTCATCATGGTGCTACCTAATGCTATATGTGTTATTTAATCATTCTGAAAAAATCCAGTATTGTTTTAGAATGTAGAAAATAAATACAATCTTTTGCCCAAACATCTCTATTAATGAGTACAATAAAATATTTCTGTAGTAACAGCATTCAGCAATGTATGACAGATGAACTAACTTGTTTCAAAGTTGTTCAACAATATTAAATACAATTATATTTGGATAAATTACATTTACTGTATTTAAATAATAGATTGCAAGCATTGGTTAACTCCTGCTATAAAATAAAAATAAGACACTTTGGATGTGCTGTTTTCCTAATTCAGTAATCTTTGATTTGGTAAGGACTCTTCACCCAATGATTATTTTCCTATGACAGCATGCTCCATCTTGTTTTAATAATTACTGATCTTCATGTAAAAGAGACAGATGAACAGAGAGAGAAAATGGAAAAAGAGATAAAGAGACAATGGTCGTGCATTGATTATAATGACTATTAGTTTTATCAAGTTTACTTGCTATGGGTTTTTCACACCTGAGAAAATAAGCAATTGATTATGTTTCGGCTATTTAGGGAAATAAAACATATCTGCAAAAAATTGGGTGAACGTAGTAGGAATTTGTACAGCTTGGCAGGAACACAACAGAAACTGGTAAGAATGTTGTATACAGTAGTCTCTCTTGAAGTAAAAAAAAAAAAAGCCAGGTGAGGACATGGTTGTAACAAGATGCAAGAAGAACTTAAGAAGAACGTATTAACGGAGGTATAGCATAACTAAACCTCTTAGGGACTTTATTAACATACTACAAGCGTGACGAAGTGGGGATGGTGGTCTGACTGAGGTCTTATTGATATGTCACTGCATTTTTGCTACGTAAATGGAGTTCTCGCAATGACCTCTTCAGGCTTATGATATGACCATGGTACTGTAGGTCCATGCCACATTGTAGAAGGCTGCATCAAGTTTATATTACGGTTTATAGCAGACACACAGCAAGTTATGTCATGTTCAGAGAATTTTGTAGAAATATCGGATTCTCGATACTCGATCCGATTTCAATGTACCTGGTAAGCGTGTGATCATGTGCGTAATAGGAAAGAGAACCTGACAGGAACAAGGCTAGAAAGTACAATAAGTGTTATAAATGCATTTTTTTTTTTTGACCCCGTTCACATTGCGTTTAAAAAAAAAAGAAAAAATTTTGAAGCTATGGGAACGTCATGGTCTTCATGGCAGTGTAACAGGACCTAAAAGTAGACTGGAGTCAATACTGCTTATAAATATATTTTTTGTAAGACTTCTGTACATTGTTTAATGCTGTGGAGAAATTGGGAAAAAAATAATAAGCCTGCATAAGTACTGCCTTTAATAAGGACTTTCAGTGGAAGCATTTTTATTCACTATTCTCTGTATTTTCACTAAGATTAAAGAATTTTAACGAGTAAGTTAACGATGAAGCTTTAAAATCACAATAGCCAAAGAGTCTTTTAGATAGTAAATAATATGTCTTATATTAATTACATGCTAGTGACCAAGTTATCTGCTCAGCTATACCACTAAGCATTTCGGTACCTTACTTTTAATGGCTGAGATGCAGAATTTAAAGGCATCTCATCCACAGACAGGCACCTGAAAAAGAGAAGCAGATTTTTCTTAACTATTTCCTAGAAAAATGCTGAGGTGATTATAAAAAGGAACGTGATTCAGAAAAACCACGATAATTGCATTCTAAATAATTATAGCATTTCAGGAGCCTAATTAGGAAGGAACAAGCTATCATGATTCTTTGTCTAAACACCGATTATTTATAGTAAGCCTGATTGAAAGAACAATACATCATGAGACGAATTAAAAAACAAACACTCTAATGCCATCTGTTTAAAGCCAAAACTGTGGGGGTGTCATGGTAACAAAGAGCAGAGTGAGGAAACCCTCGCCGTGTGCTAAGGCGCCAGGCTGATGGGGTGGGTGTTTCTGGATTCCCAGCACGTGTAAAAGACTATGAATTTAGCTCCATCTTTAAAGGCAAGATCAAGGAATACTTGGCAAGTAGAACAGCCTACTAAAACACCAGGACCCCTCTTGGAAACATTGGACAAATCTGCCCATGGAAAAACAAAAGCAAATACAGACTGGCCATGTGGACCTGCAGACACTATGCTGCTTTTTCAGCATAAGCTCAGATCACTAAGCTTTGAACCAACAAAATTCTATCACTGATGTAATAATAATAATAATAATAATAATAATAATAATAATGAATGAGTGAATATTGAGAGGGTGAATGAAAGAATAAGTAAGTAAATGAATGAGTGATTAAGTCTCTGTTGAGTTGAGTAAGTGCTTAAGTTATATAATCAATAAATTATTAAGTTAATGATTGAGTTATTAATATACTGTGGAAATAACTGAGAGAATAGCAGAATTGCATAATAAGATGGTGAGTGAGTTGGTGAGTGAGTGAGAAGATGAGTGAGTACATGACTGAGTAGGTGACAGAGAGAGACTGAATGAGTGATTGAGAGAATGAGTAAGTGACTGTGAGAGATTGGATGCATGACTGAGCGAGGGAGAGAGTGAGCAAGTTGTCAAATCTGTGAGTGAATGTATGACTGAGTGAATGAGTGAATAGATTTCTACATGGCTTAATATATGAGTGACTGAGTAAAAGACTGGGTAAGCCAATACAGTACATAGGTGCCTCAATGATGAGAAAATGAATAAATACTTGAGTGAGTTAATGAATGAATGACTGAATTAGTAAGTGACTGAGTAACTAACTAATGAAATGACTGGGAGTGGCTGAGTGACTTAAGTGAGTTGGTTAGTGAGTAAATGAGTGGTTGAATGAGTGAGGACCAGGGAAATGGGTGAGTGAGTACATGACTGATTATCAGACAGAAGAAGTGAGTGAGTGAATGAGAGAATATATGTAAGCGACTAAGTGAGTGTGTGAATAATTAAGTGAGTATATGGCTAAGTGAGTGAATGCACAAGTGACTGAATGAATGACTGATTGATGTTGGTGAATAAATGAGTTGACTTAATACTTTAAGTGAAAGTTTACATGATTATATAAATGAATAAGTGACTGAGGGAGCAAATTAACTTAATGCAAAAGCAAACCGTTATAATTTACGCATCATTAGAACTTTGCTATAGCAAACACATTGCTGAGAGAACATGGTTAATCAATGGACCTCCAGTATTGATGGCTCCTTTGTTCAGCCACTTCACCTCCTCTCTCAGTAAGACCTGCTGTAATTAGCCACAATGCCTAAAGCAAACAATTATCCCATTCAAAAGCAGCACTATACAATTAAATTATAACCACCACAAAAGCTGATGATAAATAGACTAGAAATTTCATTTCATTGAGTTGTCTAAATGGCCAAACACAAACCTATAAAGTGCAAAGCTCTCACTCTGAAAAAGAAATGCAAAGAAGTATAAGTGGGCTTTTCAGAACCACCACCATGAAAAAAAACCCTCCTGCATAGACACTGACAAAACAACAGGACACATTTTAGCTTTACCTATGATCCTTTCTCATGAATAAATCAGCTCTGGGCTACTGAAGACTTGCTCACTGCTGTAAAAAGTGCCATAATAATGGGCATGGAATTATTATTACTTTGTTCAATATTGAAATAACAATTTTAAAACCTAATTATTCAGACAATTAAGGCATAACATTTTTCATTATTTTGCTTCTTAGTCACATTAATCGAGCAGACCGTTTAAAATGTGCCATAGGTGAAGTTGAGTTAAGATTGTGCAATGAGGATTTAAGAATAAAGGCGCACACATTAGTTCTAAGACATTAGTCGTAACCACAGGCTTCAGAATTCGGGCACTATGTGAGAGTTAAGTTTGAAGGATAGAGTTTGTCAGTTACGTGTTATTCTGAATTTGAAGGTGTGTGAAGTACATGTTTCTTGTCCAATGCCATCGCTGACTATTTTTAAAGTAACCACAAAAACTATGAAATGCAACTTGTGGTAAACATTAAAAATATGACACTTTTAATTAAATAAATGTATTATTCCTTGTGCATGGCTAGGAATTCAGGTTGTCCTGAAACCGCTTTCTCAATGAGGGACAATGACAAGACGGTTTTGGGAAAATACTAAAGCTTGGGTGTAGACCCTGAAGGTGTACGTGTTGCTGTGTCTAAGTAAGTGTTACCATTGTTTATTAAATTTACTGTAGGCACACCATCATTTTCTATATAAAAGTGTTATTTCACAATGATCTCCTCAGTTTTACCTGCTAAGTGAAAGAAAATGTAAAAATCTCTAGTCCCTCTGTTTCTTTTAAGCTGGAAATGGATAGGCTAGCAGCTAATTTGTGATTTTTTTTTTTTTTTTAAGTATAATTTTGGAACTTTAAATTAAAGTGAGTTGTAAGTGTAGTACGTAGATACAGGTAGCAGATACTCATTTAGATTATCCTCATTGGTGTGTTTCTTTTATAGGTGGAAAAAACAACACTTTCATTATTTAAATAATTACACAATGCTAAATACCAGATGTAAAGCCTGACAAAACAGTATAAGTATGGCACAGTATGAAATATATAGTATATTG
>JAQMYG010000038.1:14605452-14627237 GCA_030014215.1 Clariallabes teugelsi | reverse complement strand
TCTCCACATCATTGCATTCAGTTTTTATTCACAATTTGTTAAGTGTCCCAACTTTTTTGGAATCCGGTTTGTATACTATTTCATAAGGGTGTTCAAATATACCATCTACTGTACATAAATTATTGAATAACTGGTAACAAAGATGTTTAAACTTTAATTAATAACATTAATAACTAATTAGTAGACGAGAAATGAAAGCTGTTTTAGTTTACTGTGGCTCTTCATGCTACAACTTATGACTAGTGACATGAACACATTAGACTTGTCTAGTTGGAGAATGAATGCTTATTTCAATATAATTCATTAAAGTTTTTGGTATATTGTCAACATTGTTTTCGGTCATATTGCCAGTTCTTAAATCGGAAAAACCTATGAAGACTCCCCTTTATGCTTTAATGTCTCCAGCTCCGTAGCTCTTCTCTATTGACCAGCTTTCGGCTGAATAATTTACATAAATGCATGTAAATGGATAAGGATTTGGACCATTCTGCTATTTGAAATCCTAAAATCATACCACAGAGTGCTATTATTTGCATTCTTACCTTGTTGAAATGGTTGCACCAGCAACAAGAAACATCTGATCATTTTATTATACAAAAAAGCTGTGATTATTGGAAATCTGCAGCCCCAAGTATGTCTCATCCAGCAAGCATGCCACATTACAAAACATATCTAACTATTAAAATGATTGATGATCGTCTTTATTTATTTGTCAGATTTAACCAACTGCATATACTGTACAGTACATGGTCATTGTTCTTTGCCTTGGATTATAAGTATACTCCACAAGTCTCTTTATACAGAATAAAATAGAAGCATGTCTGTAAGAATGACATTTATGCATATCTATACTTTTTTTTGGAATATTTAATTGCTACTACCTTGCTTAGAGTTTTCTTTACACTGTAAAGCTAACTGACAATTAATCCCAACTAAGCAATTTAGAGGCTAATTAGTTACTTACAGCAGGTGAAATGTTTTTCAATTGTGTCTGCTTTGCGAATGTGAGTAAAGGTGCCAGGATAATTACTCAGCCAGGAACACTGTACACAATGATGTGCTGTATTCTCACTCACATGTTTGATAACAGGCTCTGGGAAATATTTTCCCTTCATAACACTGAATCAAAGCTTTCTCATTGTGCATGCCCTAGCCATAAAGCTTGCATTATGAAAAATGTCATAAGAATGCTGCATTTTATGCTGGTTTCACACTAGGCATAACTGATTCATACAGGGTCCGGGTATGATTGTATCCCACTGCCGCTCGACCACTGGCCAGCTTTCACATTAGTAACATTGCACCTAGTTGGTTTGTGATGCACCATTGTTGTTGTTTTTTTTTTTTTTTTTTACTGCTCCTGGCAAGGGGTCGCCACAGCGGACCATGCGGTCCGCACATACGAGCTTGGCACAGGTTTTACGCTGGATGCCTTTTCTGATGCAACCCTCCCATTTTATCTGGGCTTGGGACCTGCACTGCATCCAGTGGCTGGGGTTTGGGCACTGGCTAGGAATCGAACCCGGGCCTTCCGCATGGCAGGCGAAACACCTACCACTGAGCCCCCTTTGTGACACATCAATAAACACGATGTCATCAATGTCACCTGTCTCCTGTCTGTTTCCTCTTTCCGAGGAAATGTCAGGAGTGACCTTCTTGTGTGCTTTACTACCTTATATGGATGTAGTAAGGAGGATGAGATCAGAGCATACATATTTCGGAAGAGACAGGTGACATTGATGACTGTTCTAAACAGAGGTTCACTTCAGGGTTTAAGTGCAGCTGTCATTCATATTTGAATTGTGCCTTATCATGCTTGAGAACACCTTTTTTAAGTGGACTCCTCCAGCAAGGTACGTTGACCTGTGCCTGGGTGTTTGGCTAACAGAAACGTCCTGGACTTTGGGGATCAAGTGTATTACAATTGCAGTTTTCTCCTTGTATTAGTACTGCAAAAACTAAATTTCTTTTTAAATAAATCTTCTGACCTGGCTCATCAATGGCGAAGAAGATATTGGGTACCTTCTTCAGCACGATGTTTGTCTATTGTATAACTCCTACTGCTAGTCCTTGAAAAGTTAATTTACCTTTGCAACAGAGGGCTGAGTCTGCACCAACTTAAAGCAGCCGGGACGGCAGGACATCGTAAATCATGTCTCTAATAAGCGCATTTAGGGTGCCCTATATATAGCAGGTAGAAAAGGTATGTAGGACGCCACCTTTCTCCTCAATTAATGAACCTGCGCAAGTACTGAGAGTCACCGAGGGAAGAGCCTGTGGATAGGAAAACTCTTTCCTCTTTTTCATCTCGATCACTACCTGCCATATTTCACTTGATCACATGCTCAGTGCTTCTCGTCTGAACTGAAGCATCCAGAGGAGTGGCTAAAAAAAGACTGCACTTAATACACCAGTTAAAAATATATGGGCAACTTTAACCCATGAAGAAAAGATTTTCCTCTAATACTGACATACAGTACTAACCAACTAAACTCTTAAAGATTTTTATAATTCATGATGGCACAAATTAAATACAAATGTAATGAAGAAAAACTGTAAAGAACTGTAAAACATACACCCTACAAAAAAAATAGAAACAAGCTTCAATAAAAAGCAAAGCTGTGCATAATAGTACTGATTCTAATGATACAGCACAGGAAGCAGTGTCTAATGAGCAGTGACCAGAGGAGCTGACCAAACACAGAGAGTCGAGCTAAAACACGGCCATAAAACTCTCACCTACTGTAGCTTCACAAACAGAGCTCGGACGATAATGGAAGCACGCTTGTAATGAAGATAAGCCTGTCGCATGTACGGCACAGACAGCAGGAAAGTGTTGTTTTACTGAACATCAACAAAATGTCCCAGCAGATAGATACAAAATCACTGAGTACAGCTTGTACAGAAATAATGCGGCTGATTTTTGCAATCAGCATCTGGATGAGGCACATAACTGGCAACATTCTGACAGCAAGATCATTATTTGCACTTCATCCCGGAATCAAATAACATGATTAGCTTCAGTCACAGTGAACATGTCTGAGAATGCGTCAGTAATATGGCTCATCAGCGGTAAGGATGAATGTAGGATTTGACAGGCCGGGGTTTCAAAGGGAATCATTGATCATTAGACATCTGAGGCACAGAGACTGGGATCATTTTTATGTGCGTAAACATTGTGGCAGGTTTACAAAATGGTATTTTATATACTAACGGACCAGCGGCTCTTTACAAATAATTTCATCAACGACTAACAGCTTTTGCGCTGATGGCAAATTCTACATGACAGCACCAATATAAACATTTATGAAGCTTAACACAGCAGATAAAATACATTTTTGCTTGTGCTACTGTTAATTTCTTGGCCTGTGGTCAACACAGTGTTACTGAAATCATATAACAAGGTTTAAACATTGAAACCATTTATAATTTATTTAATTATAATATAATTCATTGATGATATTATTCATGATATCTGTAGAAAAAAAAATCTTACTTAAATATGTGCCTGTTTTTCTGGTTAGGAAAAAAAATTAACATTAGAACAGCTTTTTGTAAAACAAACATAGTCTTTAAAAAAAAAAAAAAAAAAAAAAAAAAAAACAGGAAAATGGTCAAGGGTATTCTAGAGACAGAAAGATTTTACCTTGACAGTGATGACGACTCAAGCTTTCCATTTTTTTCCTGTGAAATCATTCATCCGGGACTGTCTGGCTGTCAGCTAGTGCTGCAGCATGGTGTCAAACTAGCTAATACAATAAAGCAGAGATTGGGTAAAGAGACGACCAGTGCACATGATGAATGGGGTGATCAGGAGGGAATGGGAGTGAGAAAGAGGTACAGGTAACCACTCAAATAGCTTTCAAGCTTGCCTGCCTCTCTCTCTCTGGGGAGGGACAAAAAGTGTTTCTTTGATATATTTCAAAAGAGCCTCATTTCCACTTTTAGCCACACATATATATATAGGGGTAAGGAATGTGCAAGAGCTACCATAATGGGATTTTAAAAACACTTCAGGAAGTCTTACTGTATGTGACCTGTCTACCAATTACTGCGCATGCACACAGAAAGACTAAACTAGAGTACGATTTAAAACACACACACCAAACAAAGTGTGTTCTTGTGCTGGAGATACTGTAAGCCTAAGCTTACTGCACAATTGCTGATACATTAAATGGAGATCAATCACTAGATGATGTTCACCCAAAGGTTACCAATGATTCTGCCATTGCCAGCAGTGGTATACAGTACCAAAACGCTAACGAATATGACAGTAGGAATGAAATAAAGAAACATGAACATAAATATAACTTGATCGTTTCAGTGTTGGAAAGACCCAAGGGCTGCGAAAAACAAACTTAATATCCAGTAGTTTAAACTTATCCTTAAACTGCATCATAACACGCAGAATGTTTTAACATTATATACGATTGATAAATTAGGACAAATTGTTGTGATAAATTAGGTTACAATACGCATTTCTGAGATACTGTGCTATCTTTAAAAAAAAAATTATGTTTCAGTGTGCATTTTTAATGTTTGCTTTTTTTTACTTTTTTAAAAATAAACAATATAAAAATTTGTAACATATGTATCAGTAATAAACAAAGTTTTTAAATGCAACACTACTGTTCTGCTGGCACTAAGAATCATGATCTAAAATGCTTGTTGGGGCAGGGCCCGGGTTTCCATTATTGGGTCCTTGAGCAAGGCCCTTAACCTGTAACTGATCAGATGTGTAATGAGATAATAATGTAAGTTGCTCAAGATAAGGGCGTTTGCCAAATGTTGTTGTGTCGCCTCTTAAAGATGAATTGTTGTTGAAAAAAAGAAATCACCTGACAATATTTTTTTTGCATGGGGTGGTAACCTTGACAAACCCAGGTGTAATCTAACATTGCCACAGCTGTCCTTACTAGCCAGGCTCCTTACAGTACAGGCTTGCTAATAACTTATCTGAAGATGACTTTGCTGAACCAGATTGATTCGGCCTATTTCCAATCTACTTCCCTTTGCACCATCTTTATTTTCATTGACAGCTCCATCACTATTGTTCTAAAACACTTTGCAGACGTGCACAGCTATGCCAAGGGGCGTGGCTATTTACAGCGCGAATTAATGCTATACGCACAAACAAATAAGATTTTACCTATTTCCGATAATAAAAGAAATGAATAATAATATGTGGTGGTTAATGTTGATACTGTGGTGTGCCGTCACAAATAAATCAATGTATGGGAAAAACTGGATTGGTCCGCTAAAACTATTTAAATAAAATAACGCTTAAACTGAGAGGGAAATGTGCATCTGGTTATCATTAATTTAACATTATTAATGATTAATCGATTATTGATTCTTAACTTGACAAATCACATCTTGTTTACACGCCATCACATACTGTAGGAGCACAACACACTAGGACTATCTGCTCTCCTTCTACTTACTGTAGATGATCTCACACACATCCACGACTGGCTAGTGTCACTGTGATTGACCGTACCATACTGTTGCTTATCTACAGATAATGTGTGTCATTTAGCGTGTTCAGACGTTACATACATTTATTCCTGGCAATTTACTAAATTCTTGGTCTGGAATTTTTTTCATTAGATTTCTGCTACTTTTTTCAAACCAGAGATGTGATGCATGACACTATACACTGCACTGTGCATGTGCATGCTTTAGGAAGATGAAGATTTAAGAACTGGTTGATGGACTGCACTGATACATTTTTATTGGTTGCAGCATGGAAGTGACCAAGATTGCCAATACTACAAACCAACACACCAACCTTATCTTCGCTCTCAGAATGCCTTCTATTGATCTTTACAAGTGACACCTTAAAGAACAAAAGAGTCATGTTGATGCAGTACACCTTGCAACAGAAAAATAAAACTTTCACTCTTATACAATAAGAGATCTCACATTCACTGCTCATCAACAATCAAAAGATGGCGCCTGTGTGACACTGGTCTTCCACCTGCTTCCCTGTTCTTTCCCGCTGTTCTCCAGCACCGACCAATCAAATTAATCAAACGACAGAATTTCAAAGCAGAAAGAAGCATTAGTGCTAAAACGTTCAAGCGCTGCTTCCCCGTTTCTACTACAGATAAATCACATAGAGAGTTCTAGCAGGGAGAAAAATAATGTCAAACCTAGCAAGGAAAGGAAGCAAGGAAGATAAAAATAAATGAATATTACACAAATCACGCACACTAGAAACACGCATGCAGAGATGTACAAGCGAAGTCTAACACACTGAATGAAACAAATGAGGCCAAAGCTGTCTGTGGAATGGAAGGTGCTATTTGAGTGAGTGAGTGAGTGAGTGAGTGCTGAGGTGCAACCGACATCCCAGTCACTTCACATCCATCTCTCTGTAGCCTGGTAGACTGTCTGTAATTGCACTCATACAGTAAACTATTTTTTCCTCCAAGCTTTTATAATGCACTATATAATACATTCTACATGTCACATACACAGCAAAAGCCAGAGGGTTGTGCTAACTCTGAAATTACTCTGTGACAATGTTACTGTAGGTGTTAATTCAACACAGCATTCGCACCCAGTCCATGTTTTACTGTGTGCTGTCATTTTTATGCCAAAAATCTATTATTATGATGAGAAATGATACTGCCAATAATTAATCTGCTCCGAGTGCTCATGAGTCGACTGGCAGTCATAGGCATTTTATCTTTTACCACATTAAGCTCTTGACTCTGGAATGGTAAAGGCTTCAGAATAACAAAGTAGTTAAGCGAATGACATCAAAACATTGAAAACAGGAAGTAATGCCTTTCATGAAAACATTTCAAAGTGTAATTTTTTTTTTACTTACTATAAAATGAGCATTCTGGGCAATGAAAATACAAGGCTGATAACAGTTAATTATTCGGATATACCACATCTGTATTAAAGTCTAGATTTCTGCAATGTTTCATAGTATGTAATATTTGAAGGATTATTTTGTTATTGACACAGACACACCTTGAAGCTGTGCCAGAGTTATTTGCAGAGAGAGAAAAGTGCTGACTGTAATGTAATAGCTTGATGAGGTGTATAACCTTAACCCACTCAAGCTGCTCTATAAGCAACTGGGTCAAAAGGTTCGAGAGAGGTGTCCAAAAGCGCTTCACAAACTTAATGCTTCTTGAACAGCAAACGACAAAGCACGCCTGAGGAATGTCTGGAAAAATCTTATGGAAATGTGTTTTCGACAGTTACAGGTGCTAAGAAAGAGCACGTATGAACATAGACACAACTATGACTATAACACTCTGTGACCAAAAGTTTGTGGACACCCGAATATCACATCCATATGCCTTTAGAACTTTCAATTCCAGATTTCGTTCAGTTACAATAAGCCCCACTTTCCTGGGAAGTCATTCAATTGGATTTTAGAGCACTGATGTGGAGAATTGTTCATTCAGTTACAAGGGTATTAATATTATCAGGCACTACTGTCAGTCGAGAAGGCCTGGGGAACAGTCAGTATTCGGGTTCATCTCAAAGATGTTCAGTGGCAACACTTCCACTTAAACCATGGCAAACCATGTCTTCACGGTCCAAGCTTTGGGCACAGTAAAGATGGGCGGGAAAAAATGAGGCAGTGATGCATAACGATTCTCCTGTGTGGCAAATTCATGTATCACCCGAAATCGATATTTAAAATAAAAAAATATAATTTATATATGTTTGTGGTTAAAATGTTGCAGTTCCTCTACAATCCTACAGCTGGTCTAAACCATTCACACACTGGCAGGCGGCACAGCACCCTGTGTGGTAGGAACAAATTATTTCCCGAGTTTGTTTATAATTGTAAGAAAATCTGAAGAAAAAAACACAATATCGAATCAGGATATTTATAAAATCAAGATATTTATAAAATTGTAATACAAAGCCAATCAGCACCTAGGCATCCTGAGTGGTCCCTGGAAATTCACATCCCTAGTGCAGAGGGGCGCTTTCATGCATTAACAAATTTTAATATACAGGCAGTGGCATCATCTGTGCAAGCGACATGTTTCTAAAGGTGTAGGAGGTGAAACCAGTGGATAAGTAAAATGCACAAGTGGTTGTTGTAGTATCAGTTGTTGTCGAGACATGACATTTACTCCATGGGATTCCATTTACAGTATGATACAGATGAGATCTTTTTCCTCACATTTTCTTCAAACACAACAACACCTAGCAATGCAAAACCTGGTTTCATTCTTCTTCTTGATCAAGTTAAGTTCAGTTAAGCCTTTGTTCATCACATATACATTCACACAGTGAAATTATTTATTCTTTACATATCCCATCTTTTTTAGTAGGCAGGAGTCAGAGCGTAGGGTCAGCCATTTTTATGGTGCCCCTGGAGCAAACAGGGTTTAGGGCCTTGCTCAAGGCCAAACTGCAGCAACCTAGGGGAGCAGGGGCTTGAACTGACAACCTTCCGATCAGTAACTCAACAGAGTCTCAACACAGTGAGACATGACTGCCTCTAAATTTTTTCATTTGTTTTTTATTCTTTGCATATCCCAGGTTTATTAGTAGGAAGGTCAGAGTGCATGGCCAGCTGTTTTGTACGCCACCCCTGGAACAGACACGGTTAAGGGTCAAGGGCCCAACAGTAGCAATCTAGTCTAGAAGAGCTGGGGCTGGTTGGTGAAGCCACCGACTGTCCGATGGGTAACAGCATCTTAACACGCTGAGCCACCACCTCCACTAAGAGTGCACCATTCCTGGAGATACAGTACTGCAATAACAGGTTAATTCATGGGCACAGACAGAGCAAGGCCCTGTTCCAGCTCGCAAGTCTAAAAGTCTGTTTAATATAATTTCCTCATATGGAGGATGTATCAGATATAATACTGACAAGAACAGATACTACTCTTGATCTTAGCCAAAAGATGAAATAATTGACTATTATGTCCACACCTGAATCTCACCACTGGAAAGAAGAAATCCTTTACTGTGCTTGTATGGACCTGCTAGAGTTTTTTTTGTTTTTTGTTACAGATATATTGTAGGCTTTAGCAAAATTAAAACAAGAGCCCTGACAGATGGTGAGGAGGACTGTTCGTATTGTTTTGTGTCTCTGTTTTAGTTTCCGCCTCTTCGCACAAGTTGTGCATGTCTTGGAATTCCCATGGATGTAATTATATTATAGAGGTTATTTATAAAGGCTATTCTTATGGTAAGTCCAGGACTTCTAATGTTAAAATGAAACCATCAGTCTATTAAATGAAAACTGAAAGAGGAAATGGATAAATGGACTGACTGACTAGTTATAATCATAACTGTTATTCTGTCACTGATAAAACACTCACCTGGAGAGCGGAAGTAAAAACTCATGTGAATTTCATAGTAAACAAAGTATTATACTCTAATATTCAACTTTCATGTTTACTTCCGTAATGTAAAATATTCTACATAAACATGGAAGTGGAGGCAGAATAGCGAACTCCACGCTGAGGCACACCGCACCGCACCGCACCGTTATTAGATCCAGATGTGTACTGCAACAGTCTCCAAAATTTAATTCTACATTTCTTTCAAAACTAAATCTATACTAAATCCAGGTCCATCTCCTGGAGCTCGGGCACAGCGCTCAGCACACACTGGAAAGCAGACACAAACGGAGAAACATTTTCCACCGCTCTCACAAACATCTGCACACAGCTGGAACAGCTCAAGAACTTACTCGGACGATGAGTCCAGTTGGCCAGTCCCGCCAGCACGGCGAGCAGCAGCCCCATCACACACATCCGCACTCCGAGCAGCTCTGATCTTCTCCTCCTCCTCCGCCGCGGCGGCCGAGCTGCAGCAGAGCCGCACCGGAGCCGCACACACACATCCCCGTCCATCAGGGAGACGGCTGGCTGCGGAGGGAACACGGTGTTCGGGGGAAGAGCGACAAAAGTTTCAGAGCGCTAGATTCGGGGGTATCGACGACTGCGGTGCTCGATAAGTTTCGGGCCAGTCTCCTTCTCCTGCCTATAATATGTCCAGGTCTAACGGGACGAGAGAGAGATGCTGCGAGCGGAAGCGGCGCGCCATGGATGCGACAGATCCAGGCAGGCACTTTTACACAAGACACGGAGAAACTGAGGCGGATGGAGAGAGTAAGCGAGCAACCGAGTGAGGGAGGAGTGATAGGAGGAGTATGTGTGGTAGGAGTGTGTGAGAGTGTGTATAGACAGAGAGAGAGAGAGAGAGAGAGAGAGAGAGAGCACGGTAAAGATATGGAGAAAGTACAGCTCTGACGTAAAGAGTACCTGAAGCGTGTGAAGTTCACGCAGGAGGGGAGGCGTGGGGCTGAGGAAATGGGGGCGGGGCTTCCTAATATGCGGTTCACAACTGGGCGGAGTTGAAGGAGGAGCCAGCAGGAAGCTTTGACGTATTTAATTGCCTAGGGTTGCCTAGCGTGAAGATAGAATGTTCTAGCCACCCAAAAATACTGTATTACAATTTTTTAAAACCAATTTCCGATATTATAATCATACTTCTGCATATAAAACCAATTAAAACAGTTTGAAAATACATGTAAATTAAGTAAAATCTAAAATAAATAGATAATAAACCTCAAATTTAAATTCCGGTATTTGTCAGACACTCTTATCCAGAGCAACTTATATTTTACATCGGAGCAGTTAAGGGTTAAGTGGTAACTGGTTAGGTTTGAACTTGGGACCTTCCAAACCATAGTCCAAGTCCTTAACCACTGAGCTATCCCTAATGTATACCTTAATCTATAATTCCTCTTTGCACCAACTCCTTTAAAAACAAACTGGCTCCCTTTTCTTCTTGTGGACCCATGGTGTCTACCCACTAAATCTTGTACAAAATGCAAAAAAAACAACAAAAACTTAACACATCATAAGCACGTTTCACTTGGCATTCCACTGACGCAAACAAGTTTTAAACATCTCCCGGATGGATGTACGCACAACTTACACAGCTGGCATTCGGTTCGGTTCGAATTCATTCATATGCCGAAAATGTTTTGTGTGGCGATGCGAATTTCTTGCAGAATTTCAGTTCTTAAGAAGAAAATTTATAAGGGAGGCAATTTGTATGCCGTGGTTCCACAGAAGGTCATTACAATCCTGCAAAACTAAAGGTGCCTAAACAATTGGCCGTTTCCCCGCCCCTCTGGAGGAACAATAAATAAACAGTTGTTTTATTTTGGCTGTTGTGGCTGTATAAATACAAGCAGCCTGTAATTTCTTATGTTAAATCAAATTAACTTGCGATATCATCCAAAGTTTTGTCAAGACCTATTGATTATGTAAAGTGATGACCGGAGCCCTATCATTTAATATTGTAGCATCCAAACTGGAATTTTCATTTGTTGTAAACATTACAGGTTTAAAAAAGATTATTGATGATTGGTATAGCCAATGTGATTCCTGGTCGCATAAAAGGGGCATGCTCCCAAACAATGTCACATTTGCATCTCCCTTTCATTACATGAACAAATCTTATCAACTTAGCTAGCCTGCTAATATATACTGTAGGCAGCTGTATTACAAGCTACTGTAACATGTGCATTAGCTTCTTTCTACAAGAATGCTGGCAGTAGCTAAAAAGAACATCCACATAGGTGGTGCGTACATGATGGCATATCCACTGGGTAGTGAAGTGTGAACTGCTACTGGAAGTGAGAAAGTGATTTTCTATATAGCAAATTCTAATACGAGCAAAATGCATAGGGCTTGTGTGTTTATGGTCACTCAAATTGATCAAACATAAAATACACAAAGAGGTTTTGTCGAGCAGCACAGGTCATTGGTCATTTGAAAAAAATTACAGTGCTGCATGAACCATCATCTGTGGTCGGGAAGAGGAGAGTCAGATTATGCTTGTGTGTTTGCAGAGACCACTTTTGAATATACTGTACATAACATACCCTATGTTTGTTTCTTTACTTTGTAAACTTTGATTAAAAATATTTATAACAGAAAAAGTTATTGTTTCTTCTTTGCTATGTTGGAGTCTGTAACTGTAACAATAACTGACCACAGTTGCAAAACTGTATGTTACACAGTTCATCTGTGTGTGTGTGTGTGTGTGTGTGTGTGTGTGTGTGTGTGTGTGTGTGTGTGTGTGTGTGTTTAATACTATAAGGAATGTTACTGTTTGTAACATAACATAAGGATCACATCCAACAAAAAGTAATTATCTTCTATTCATACAGTTCTCTGGAAATATCATCAAAAATACAGTAGCACAAAATTACTTCCCCCCATCTCATCCATTCTGTTTTTCACTTGTCCTGCATCATAATAGTCATGTGACTGAAACAATCTAATAATTTTTCAATACTGTATGAGACAAACCAACATGTGCGTTTGCTTATTTCTAATATGTGTCTGGAGCTGCTATATTTCTTCTTGGCGATGATTGTAATGAATGCTGCATTGTAGAAATTCTTTTTTATGTTCCCAAAGGCTGCTCTCCTCTAAAATTGTATACAGTATTAATAATTTTTTTTCTGTATAGGACTTAGTTTCTGTTCATTTATAATGTTAATCTGGTTTGTCTCAGCTAGCCAGCTAATTAGATTTCTTAGTTAGTTAGCTACTTAGTTTTTTGTTAATTTATGTTGTAAATTTATGTCGTATGTACTGTAGCACCTTGGTCCTGGAGGAACATTGTTTTGTTTCATCGTGTACTAAAGTGTATATGCTTGAAAAGACAATAAAAGCCTACTTGACTTGACTTGCCTAAAGAAATGTTAATTGTTGTAATGCAGCCATATAATGGTCTTTATTTATGGAGATATTAGATATGAGTACAATAAAATACTTAGTTTTTTGATGATGCAGTGAAAATAAATTTCCAGTGACTTAAAATCACAAAATCTACTTGAATTATTTTACACTATCTGTACAATATCTTCTGAGTTCATATTATAGAGTTTATATTTAAGGTTGGGAAATTCTTTTAAAGAGTTCTTACAAGTCTGAATACTTTACATCGTTTCTGGCATCTATAACAAGTAATTAAATGAAGGAGCATTGTACCATGTGGAAACAATGTGATCACCATACAGTACATGCACATGACTTTTAAAACCAAACAGATGAATGGCAGTGTAAAGTTCAATATGCAAAATCATATTGCTGCTTAAACTAGTTTACAAGAAGAAAGTGTATCTGGAATCTTTATTCTGGTTGGAACAACAACCCCTCAAAATATCTGTGCACTTCCTTGCTTATATACAGTATATGGGGTCCATCTCAATTTGAATCTTTAAAAATCTTTATACAGTATCTGGGAATAGTCCAGATAAGATAAAAAGGCAATATTGTACACTGCACATCATATTAGTGGGCTTCACTACATACATTTCTATTCATTATATATATATATATATATATATTCGATTCCCAGCCAGTGCCCAAACCCCCCAGCCACTGGATGCAGTGCCGGTCCCAAGCCCGGATAAAATGGGAAGGCCATCCGACGTAAAACCTGTGCCAAGTTGTTGTGCGGACCAAGTGTGCGCTGTGGCGACCCCTCGGGAGCAGCCGAAAGACCAACAACATATACAGTATATATATTATATTATATTATATTATATTATATATAATATAACTATTTAACATTTAACTAAAATATACTTGTTCCTCTTCCTCTCATACTTAAAATAAGAAATTTAATAAAGAAAGAATACCTAATCATTATTAGTATGAAACATTCATTTTAGACCTTTAATTTAAGACCCTTAATTGTTGTTACATTTTTCAGAAAGAAAGAACCATTCAAAAAGAATGAATCATCCATTAATTGTTCAATTAAACATTCTTTACTGGAGCAAAAATGATTATTAAAAATTAATGAAATTATGGACTTTAAACGTTCATAAAAGTTTACATAACTGTAGGAAACAAACAAACAAACAAACAAAAAGACCAAGAATACCTCAACTACAGTAATAGAAGGAGCTTGCTAAATATACTGACTGCTGATTTATTGTCTTTTGTGCATACAAGCAAGCATGTCACATACAGTATTAAAACACATCACTGTATGTTTTCATGTAGAAACAATGTAGTCTGGACTGACTGTGTACTTTTCCATCCTGACTGCACTCAGCAAAAGCTGCATCAACCCTGCTCACATTGTTCTACTGAGTAAGGTGCTTGATGCCTGGGCCATGTGGGGACAATAATGCACTTTGCCAGAGGAAAAATGAGGAATGAGTGGCGAGCTCATCAGATTAAACCATGGTACAGTGCTGCAGGACAGATTGTGTATAATCTCAGGGGTCCAGCATTCAGAAGATCCTAGATTGACCATAAAAAATGGAATCAGGATTATCACAAGAGGCTTCTGGACCTTATGTAATGCTTTTGGTGGCTATTCACAGTATATGCAGATCACCACAATGGATGATGTCATGCTCAAAGCACATAATTTCTGTTTGATTTTGTTACTTGATTTGTAATAAAATTTAGCACATTGTAACTTATATAAGCAACTATTGTATTTAGTCTATGAGGCAACTCTCTTGTCTTCAACACCTTTCATCTGATGCTTGTGATCTGTGCCCCACCCTGTGTTTTGTGTGTGTGTGTGTGTGTGTGTGTGTGAGTCAGCCTGTGTTTTGATCTGCTATTAGTGATGCATTGTCCAGATCGTACAGATGCATGTGTGTTATAATATTGTGCCACAAAGCCAATATTTATTCCCTGCAAGCCTTTGATCAAGCTCTATGGAACGTGAGTTCTGGGTTTTGGTTTGATTATTTAAATATAAGGTCTGAGTGATACATATTTTATTATTTAAAATAAATATCTAGAGTGAATTTTCACAAGATGAGTGCCATTTGCTGTTTCTTTATTTTTCTTGTGCTTCTTTTATGTCGAGCCATCTGAAAGAATTTACTTATTTTAATACGATACGGCAAAATTTACTTCTTTAACATGCAGCAAGTTAATTACTTGCCGTGTAAGTCTTCATATAAATAGCTCTGGAAAATTTCAGCATGAACGGAAAAAGTCGTTAGGCTCTAGGCAACTGCCTTTCTACTTTAACCCCCATTTGGTTCTGACTCTTGGGAGAAAAGCAGAAATTGTAGTCTATGAAGAAAGAGAGTTATAGAAGGACATTCATTTGTTCGTTCACCTTCAGTGAATACATTATCCTGGTCAGGGTCACAGCAGATGCAGTCTCTATCCTGGGAACACCGGACACTAAAATACACACTTGTCTAAATACACACAAGATAGGATTCCGGTCAATCACAAAATAGCACCATGCATACACACAATCACACTTAGTCACACCCAGTGGCAATTAAGGGTCCACAATTCATCTCCCAGTATGTTTTTAGAAGAAAACCCAAAACCCACAAATACACAGTTTTGTAAGATTTTATGTGAATTAAGAATAAATGGACAACTTAATTCTAAGGTGAGAGTCAGTAGGGTCAAATTATTGTGCTGCATCAAGCAAAGTAAACAACAAAGAGATATTGCAATTATTGCGACTGCATTAAGAAACTCGCAACACATTTTCAAAATCTGGAGGGATAGTGCTGAACCATAAACTTTGTGAAAGGATTGTGGTAAAATAAATCATAACCGGAGCTCAAACACCTGGTGGAGATGCATGTTAAAAAATCAACAGTGTTAAACAGTGTAACAGCGTTTCCATATACACACATTGTAATGACCAGATTGACCATATTTCAGAGCTATGGGTGCATCAGATTAAGAAGCAATGCACACATCAAGCATAGTTCCTATGGTACAAGCATCTGGAAACAATCTGGGGTTGCTTCAGTTTGTCAGCTCTGGGCTTAAGAATGGTATGTGGCAATAAAATGAATGTACTGAATGACAAGGTTATCACATTCAAGTTTTTCTCCCTGATGGAACAGACATATTCCTGGATTTCATGAATTGTGAAAGAGTGATTCTGGCATGATGAGGCATCATTTTGGCACATCAACTGGTCACCACATTATGTGCTGTAATTAAAGCTAAAGGTGATTAAATGAAATAGTGTGTTGACTTTTTTCTTTTTCTTTTTTTGGCCTGGCAGTGTATGTGAAGGTGACTGTATTCAGGCTATATTTCCTGTAAATTTAACCTGTAGCCCAAACCACTGCATCTTTCTGATGACCTGTAAATCTAGTCAAAGTGTTTATCCACATTAAAGCAAGGAACTAGATCCTTCTTTACAAGGATGACCATCATGTGCGTGACAGAAATGTGTGGTCACTCAAATCACTATGCACATGATTAAACAATCATGGGAAGAAAGTTTATTAATGTGAAAAATAAAGCCATAATGGAAACGCAGCATAAATATAGCATAAATATAGGCATTTTAGCCTAGCCTGCCTATATTAATGCTACAGAGAGAGAGAGAGAGAGAGAGAGAGAGAGAGCGGACATGGATTCCCAGCCTGTATCTTTTTATTTCTCTTTGGCTCTCTCACACTGTTCTCTACACAGCGCCATATTTTACTACCTAGTCATTTTACAAAAGGTATACAAAAGGTAATTGCAGTGTGTATTCACATGGACCCCGGGTCCTAGCAACACTACATTAAAGACAAAGCAAACCACTTGATAACAGAAGACAATAACTGCTTCTTCTTAGATCTCCACACCTTCACTTCAGACTCGGCTTACACTGAGATCTCTGTCACTCATTACACACAATTGTACTTGCATAGAATCAAGTTGTCGCAGATTCTAAAAGGAGAGCTCATCCATTCTAGATTCCATTCATCCAATCTCTGAAAATGAACCTAATCCCTTAAACCTTTTGGGAACTTTTTGTGACCCTTTATTTGTGATCAGCTCTTAAAAGAGAGCTAATCACCTCTCAGCTTCCTGATCTAAAGCTCCTTTTGAATGTGTGAATTCAATATATTAAAGGAGATGTTTTAAGACTACAGGTAATTTAGGACACAATGATCCAAGAACGTCCTACTTACACACACCTGGGTTCTTTTTGTCTCCTTTCCCTAACATCTATTCTCTCATATAATGTTGTGAATGCTTGTTTTTTTTTTCCAGCAGAAAATGTAAATTAAGTGAGGGTATTTGGAGTGGTTGGGTATATTTGATTAAAAAACAGTGTTATGAACTGATGGGAAATATATTTGGCATACTGTAAATCTGCAGTTGTCTGTAGCAAAGAAAATATGCACAAAAAGTTTCTATTAGAAAGTTAAAGAAGGATTAAAGAAGAGCACGAGAAAGATAATAAAACAATACGGTACCAATTTTAATGTGTTAGCTAATGAAAGTACCATATCATTCATTCATCTTCTACAATGCTTATCCTGTACATGGTTGTGTGGGGCCTGGAGCCTATCCCATGAGACTTTGGGCATTTATGGGCATAATCCATCACAGATACACACACTTATTAACACTCCATGGGAATTTGGGAACACCAACTAACCTAATCTGTATGTCTTTGGACTGTGGGTAGGATAAGTGGGAATCGAACCCTGGCAGGCAGGGTGACAGTGCTAACCACTGAGCCATTCTGCTGCTGTGCCATGTCATAGTAGTACATACAGTAATTGCTGGAGTAATTGCAATGACGGTGACTGACTGTAAATGTATATTTTTTCTTGGCCTTAACATTTTTCAAAATGAACACATTTCATTTATTCATCCCAGCTGGCTTTTTTGCTATCATGTGACAGGAAGATTTTTCCAGATTTTTCTAGATTCCTTGCATTTTGCTACAAAACTGTTGCATTACTCATGCACAAACATGCATGTTTGAAGTTGCAAAAATAAAGATATTTATTGAGATATTCATAAGTAAAAAAGAATGTTATAGACTACTTGGTGTGCCAAAGAAATATCTTTTTTCCTGATTTGGTGAAAGTTGAAAATGGCATTTATCACATACATCAAACTATGATAATATTATATGTGACACCAGGACTAGCATGATGCATAATTCATTCATCTTCTGTACCGCTTTATCCTATGATCAGGGTCGCGGGGGGCCTGGAGCCTATCCCAGGAGGCTTCGGGCACAAGGCGGGGTACACCCTGGACAGGGTGCCAATCCATCGCAGATGATGCATAATTTAATGGAGAATTAAATAAACAGTAATAAATGTATGCATAACTGAGTTCTCTATGTCGTAAGACTGGATTACACAATGTGTTTGGGGAACTACTGATGGATAAGAAGTTAAATGAAACCCCTGACGTCAATTTTGGATCAACATGTAAAGAGGAAAAGCTCTAGGTGACCTTGAAAAGTTTATTATTAAGGTGCAGACTGGGGAGGTTCAGTCACTGCTCAGCTGGTTGTTTTGCAGTAGGAACAGCCACACAAGTGATGTCTACATTTCGACTTGTGGGAAAACATCTGTACATATTGACGTCAGAACTGCGTATTTAATAACTGTGACGATCTTGCAACGTACAGGATTAGAAAAAAAAAAAAGAAGTGAAACTTTCATATGAGTGTGTCAGGTATTATGTAACATTTCTTCATGAGAATGGTTGAGAATGATGATCATGTAACTCATTTGTTATGGTCTTTAAATTCATAAGATTTTGTTGCAATATTTTAGATAGCGCTTTCCAGTATCATTTTAAAAAACAGGAGGGAAGAAATATCTTTTCGAGGTTTATGTAGACTTGTAGACTTTATGTCAAGGTGCATTGCAGCTGTTCTTGAGCATCATGGTGGCTCAGCACCGTAATGTGTTTTTCTATTAATTTATCCTAATGTCTTTTTATGCAACTACAGCTAATGCACTTTTTTGTGTTACTGATTCTTATTAACCATATGTTCTGCAACTGTTCTGTCTTTCTTAGCCATGTACTCTTTATCCTTGATGTGCGCCCTTGAGCATCATGCTTTACTAGTCTCTGTAGCAATCAGATTAAATTCATCCATATTCATGAAATAAGGCAAAAATAATTTTGTAATTTTGTCTTTTATCCAATGTCAGCCAAAAAGCTTATGGATAAAACCCCCTCTGTAATGTAAAGTGATACATTCTGGGTGTTTAATCCTCCTGTCCTTTGAGGGAATATTTTGTTCTTTTTCTATTTCAGTTCACTCTCCCTTATAGCACTGCTGCCTGCATGTATAGCATCCTAGTTCTCCTTTCTCTAATCTCAGGAGAATTGGGCTTGGTGAAGAGAACAACAGGCTGTCCTGTTACTTATTACTGTTACTAAAACAACTCACTCTATTTCATAGAGACACATTCCTAAAATAACTTTACCTGAATTTTATTCGAGCTTCTTCTTTAATTTCTTCTTCTCCCTCTTCTTCTTCTTCTTCTTCCTCTTCTTCATATAGTATAGTATAATTAAAAAATATTCATGTCTGATTCTTTTCCTAGATAACCAAGGGAATGTAAATGGAATCTAGAGACAAACTTATTTTTTAACTTTGATGAAGATGCACATTATAACTTATCTTTATGTCCTCTTAGGACAAAATGTTTTTTTTTTTTTTTTTTTTTTGCATCTGCTTTAGCGACAATGTTTTATCAGATCACTACTGTAGTAGTTATGGTTAGAATAAATTAGTGCAAGAACCTGACAACAAAACACTTCTAGTCCAGAACAATGTACACATATTGTATTGAAGTGCAAGCTTAAGTAAATTCCTCTAGAAATGTCACAGTTGTAAGGAAGAACCTTGGCAAAGAATCCAGGAAATTTAACTTTGTCTTATTTAAATTATTCACAGACTGAATTCAAGTTCTTTCACAAATTTGTTCATCTTGTCTCCCTTACCTGCTGCTATTAGGGTTAAACTTTGCTGCAAAAATTCGTGGCAAAGTTCTCATCTAAACATCTCATCCCTATTGCCCTTAAACAATCATGATTATGGTATTTGCCTGTGCCCTTGTGACGGAAAAAGAGAAATCCCCATAGCCTAACATGCAGTCAAGAGTGATGCCAATCACCTCAACATAGAGACCTATTATTACTGATCCTTTAGAAAGGATCAGTAATAAGAAAGTGAGGGAGATCATCAAAAGAAAGAAAGAAAGAAAGAAAGAAAGTGTGACAGCCCAATCTGCCAGACAGTCTCACTTGGTGAAAAGAAATGAGTTTTCAAAGCAAACTATGAACAAGATCTCACTAGTGCAAAAAAACACAAAAAAAAACAAGAAGAGACATGAAATTGTTCCTTTCTCTGTCACAGTCGGATCCACACATAAATATTTGTACAGTAACACAACTTTTGTCATTTTGCCTTTGTACACCACAACATCAGGTTTTAAATTAAGCAATCAAGTTGTGGTTGAAGTATAGATTTCTTAGCTCTAATTCAAGGGGTTTAACAGAACATAATTTACACAAGTTTACAATTTACACAACCCCTCCATTTTCACAGATAATGTCTCAAAAGAAAACGGACAAATCAACAATCATCAAATGCTTCTTTTCCACTTCCTTTTCTCCAGGTAAATTCAGTTGCTGTTTGTTTGTGGCTGTTTCTGCCTTTACTTTTGTCTTCAGTAAGTAAAAAGTCTGCACAATAGGGTTGCGGTCAGGTGACAGAAAAAAGACTGTAAGTTTATACTTCCATTATATTTTATTGCTTAATTTCAAACCCACTGTGTTGATGTACAGAGGCAAAAATATATAAATAGTCTCACTGTGCGACTCTTATGCCATTGCAGTGTTTCAATCATTTTGAACTTTCTTTGTCTGTCTTTTCTTGAAACTATTCCTTTTGAGTGTAGACTCATAATACTACTTTAAAAACAACCAAATAGCAATGGATGTTTTCCCACGAGTGTACGAGGCAAAAGCAAAGATAGATAATATTGATTTGGTGCAAACTAATACTGGTGCTGCTGTATTACCACACCAACATTGCCCGAGTTTACCACTGAGATCACAGAAGGCGTGTCTATTCTAAGAGTCCCTCATTGTCTTTGGTTTCTCTATATTAGGCAAGGATACATTAGCCAGTGACCAAAGTCAGGCCAAGGGCAGGCGAGCAGTATTAGAAAGGAAAGTGCTCATGCTTGGGAGGAACAGGCGGGGTCCTGTGATGGAACTTATTTAGGAATCTTACCTGGAGGAAGGACAAAAAGGATGAACAAATATAATGAAAAGCATGGAAAAAGATTCGCTGTGAATCACGTCATCTCAGTGTGATGGCCTGCTTTTGTTGATTTGCCTGGGCATTGACCTACCATATGCAGTAATGACATTGGGCTATTCAGAAAATAAACTATGATACTTATTTAGATTAAAATAGCATATCAAGGCTATTCTGAATAAACTCTAATACGTAATACTTACGTGTAAACCTTAATGTGAACTATGCAGTATACAGTGCATTATTTTCCAGAACTATTATAGAACTATACAGATAAACGCTGAATATAAGATTATTTGTTATAGCCTGCATAAGTAGTTAATATGAAGCATAGGTGGAGTGTACTAGTTAACTCACTCAGTCATCATCTATACCGCTCTATCATATACCCTGTATTCAGGGTTCGGAGTACCTGGAAGAAACCCACCAAGCACAGGGAGAACATACAAACTCAATGCACACAGAGACGAGGATCAAACCTGGCCAGGAATCGAACTCGGACCCTGAAGGTGCAAGCCGGCAGGTGCTAAACACTACACCACCGTGCCTGTACCAGTTAAATGCTTTTATAAATATTTTGTTAGGTGCTGGTTAAGATGACATCACACCAAAAGGTTTTGTCTATTCTAAACCCTGAATTTGACCTGAATTTAATTATTCAGTTTTGTATATTTTAGATTTTTATGTGAAACATTGCTCATCTTATTATGTAATATATA
>JAQMYG010000038.1:14587013-14598708 GCA_030014215.1 Clariallabes teugelsi | reverse complement strand
TACGTAAAGGGGAAAGGCCACACCAATCTGACCTGAACACAAGAAACTTAGATCTAATGAATATTAAATAATTATTTTACTTAAGGAGGAGCAAACAATGATGTAAGTGTTAGATGAAGGTATATAAACCAGGTACACTTGACACTTGGGGGGAGAAGAAGAATCTTGCACAGAATTTTGCTTGTTTGTCTTTTGTTTGGCTGATCCAGTGCTGTCCATTTACTTTTGGTTGAGATAAACTTTTTTGCTCTTTCAATACTCAAGTAGTTGTTGGGTTTGGGTTTAGAAAATTGGCATAGTTCACAACAAATTTGCCACGACAATCTTAGGTCGGACAACATGCAAACTCCATGAACACAGAGCAGAGGCAAGATTCAAACCCCAGCCTTGGAGGTGGAAGGCGACAGTGCAAACAAATAAACCACCATGCATTTAACATGATTTTAAAAAGTCATGGACCACTAGACCAATCTGAGCCACTGCTTTGGGGGAAAAAAAGAGAGGGAGAGAGAGATGAAAAGGCAGTCGGGTGGATAAGCATCAACATTTAAAAAGGAAATGGTTTGAAAGAACAGACAGTAAATCTGGAGAAATCACAGTGGTCTGTTTTTTCCTTTAAAAAAAAAAAAATTGCTGTTAAGTTCTTACTGTACTTCACCATATCAGGCAGTATGCCATGTGAGTGTATTTCCCAGGAAACTAACCCATGTCTGATAAGATTTATTCCCATGACTTCTACCAAACAGCTCTAGACTCATGCTTGATATTAGTCTAAATAAGTCCCAATTTAAATTCTTACCCTTACAGATCACACCATTGCAACAAAATTAAAAACTGTGGCAACTTTAATAAAAGCCTACCACACAGTCCTTATAGACATATGAACTGTATAAACTATACTGTACAAATTATACCATTAATCCTTATTACTGACTTAGTTAAAATTGCTGTACTCGTCTGTTATATGTCGTCTCACTCATCGTCTATACAGCTTTATCCTGTATTCAGGGTCACGGGGGACCTGGAGCCTATCCCAGGATACTTAGGGCATGAGGCGGGATACACCCTGAACAGAGTGCCAATCCATTGCACGGCACACTCATTCACACACTATGGGCAATTTGGGAACGTCAATTAGCCTAATCTGCCGGTCTTTGGACTGTGGGAGGAAACCGGAGTACCCGGAAGAAACCCACCAAGCCTGAGGAGAACATACAAACTCCATGCACACAGAGATGGGAATCGAGCCTGGCCAGGAATCATTTAGTTATTAAGTCAGAAATTGTTTTTGCTTTCCAGTACTTTCCATTTGGCAAGGATTTTGTATCAGTTTGACCAATTCAGACTGCATTTTGACAACTAGTAGCTGGTAAGCTTAGGCAGGATTCGTTCACAAGTCTTGCAGCTTAATCTTGGTTCAAATGTTCAAGTGTTTTAAAGATGACTGTGTTCACCAGCCTTGCAGCCAGGCAACGAACAGCCTCCTTTCAGAGCAGGTTAGAAATATAACTCATAACCATAAGCCTGATTGAAACAAATCATATGTGGACGGCTCCCTGTAAGTTCTGAGTCATAAGAACAGATCTTGGGGCTATTACAGATACATGTTCATAAAGGTATAATTATGTTTCTGACGAATGTGGCCAGCATTTTGCTATAAAGGTGTAACCATGGAGACCATGAGTCAGTATGTGAGGAGCCCACTGAGTGCCCAGCTTCCCGTGGCGAGAAGGACCAAAGCATGCTGTTGCTCCTGTACATGAGTGAAGTGAGCAAATGCCCACATGCTTGGGGAACCAAATGCTGTGTGCACTGTCACTGATCTATCAGAGTCAAAGAATACCATAACATAACACTACCTGGTGAATCTTTCAATTAGAACTTGATCAAAATCTCAATTAAATGGGAATGTAACGTTTTGACAATGGGTTGACCTCAAAATTAGACATGATAAATCCGCCTACCTTGAAATGTAAAATGAAATACTTAAAAACAATCTTTAAGGAGTAGTAGTTTTGTTGGTACATTAAAAAAAACAGCAAAAGCCAATACCACCATCTAGTGTGCAGGAAAATGCAATACTTATAATACGTCCATATTTACTTATATAAGTACTTATTAATAAAGAATAATAATCATGAATAGGTAAAAAATTATAATAATAATAACCTTTTTTTTTGTTGCCTTTATGTTTTATGAATATATACTGTATATAAATATGTTTTCGAAGGTATTATGGAAGAAAAAATAAATGAAGGTCCTTACTTATTTTTCCAGGAGGTTTTATAGTTTTATTGTATAATATAACAAAAGCTATCATATGAAGCTATCATATGAAGCTTTAATAGTTTAAGTACAATCCCAGGGGAGAAACTAATGTATGTTTCTGTTTGGGAAAGTTAATTTAGTGCAATTTTAAAAGATATCTCTAAATTATAAGGATAAAATAAATGGGCTTTCATCCCCATTTATGTACTGTATCTTAAATAATTTAAGGTACACAATACTCATGTTTACTCATGAGTGCCACCCAGGCAACAGGGAAAGTTTCTTTTCCTCTTGAGAAGTAGGATTTGGAATGCTATAAAGGGGGAAAAAACTGTCTCCCGTACATCTTATCCAGCTTAAACTAGGTTCGCCTGCTTTGTAAAACTGCTCATGTCCAGAATGAATAAATATATAAATAAAGGTAGGTGGTAGATGGCCTTCGAACATTCTGTCCAGATGAGCCAGTGTCCCATTTTGCAGTTCTAAGAGTGAAAAGAGGAGATGTGGAACCGTGGTAGAGGCAAAGTGCAGGCTCATCACATTCCCCTGCTTTGCCAGAGGGAGAGGAGCGAGGACTAATTAGGCTGACTGCAGATCAGTCACAGTGACACACAGTCTCTAGTGGCCTGACCCATTTTCCCTCTCAGCAAGGAGTATACAGTACATATGAAAAAAGAAAGAAACATGCTTATTCATGTATATACTGTAGATCTGACCACTCAGCTTCAAGTAGTTCTACACTTGAAAAAAAAAAAAAAGATAGCACTGTGATAACACTGAAACATGATCACATTTGATTCATACCATTCAAAGATTTTACGTTGATTCTTTGTGAAATTACATAAGAAAATGCAGTGTTTACCTTTTGACACATCTCTTCATAGAGAAGGATATCGAACAGACAATTCAGCATGCCCATTGTTCTCAAATAATTATACTCTGGTTTTGGTACTTTTGAAGAAAGTTGTCTTTGTTCTGTGGTGGAAATTCTTCCATAAAATGATAAATCACTTGAATATGCTCAAGCAAATATCTATTCAACTGACAAGCCCAGCTAGCTGCTCTCACATGCCCATTGGTAACTTTAGGGTACTACCAAGGAACCCTTTCATTTACAAAAGTGAACAAAAGAATTCTACAAGAAACTAAATAACTCATAACTCATAATGTCAGTTCTCATTCACTGAAAAGAGTATTCATGTATTAACATGTTTAAAATTAAGACCATAATTTCCACTCAGGTAAAATGTTTAAGTTGAACAGAAAAAGCATATAATTGGCGTGACCAAATTGCCCGTAGTGTGTGAGTGAGTGTGTGTGTATGTGTGTGTGTGCGCCCTGCGATGGATTGACACCCTGTCCTGTGTGTACCCCGCCTTGTGCCCTAAGCCTCCTGGGATAGGATCTATGCCCCCGCGACCCTGAATACAGGATAAAGCTGTATAGACGATGAGTGAATGAGTGATAAAAAGCGTAAATAGTGGTAAAATGTTGCATACTTGTTACGTGTGCGGTATGACTCTTTCCGTTTGGAGATGGCGTGGGATTATTAATTAAAAGGAAATAAAAGAAAACTGAAAACACAAAATAAACAGAGCTCCTACGCAAGAACGGACGGGGCTCTGGAAACTGAAATAAAAACTTATATCCTCTCGGGGCTTATGCCCTTACCGAGGATTTACTGGAGTGAGAGAAAGAGAGTTTCTTAATTTGTGCTTTGCACTACTATAACCAAGAGCCCACGCTAAACTGAGGCGTGTCGCTCTCACTTTCTCTCACTCGCCGGCATTTTAGGGAGACAGAGGCTGGGTCTTTGCCTCGCTCCCTCTCTTAAGAGACCGTCTTTCTGTCGGTCTTTTATTTTCTTGCTTGCTTTGTGCCTGATACCTTACCGGTGCTACCTAAATGATCACACGAAGTGGCCGAGGTATCAGGACCCTTATATAAACATGCCGCCAGGTGCGGCTGATTGCCTAACGGCGGTGTTGCCTGGCAACCGCGTGTATGAATGGCCGCGCCTTTGCCTGTTCAGAACTCCGCGTGGTAGCAGCCTGCGTATCTGCCCGCTCTGAACAGGTCATGCGCGGCTCTGCACCTCGCGCAACCCGCGTCGTTACAAAACTGTTGTATTGAAACGTGTATAATGTTGTAGATAAAACTAATTAAATAGAAGGAAAAACTACAAAAATGTCTACAAAAGTAAATAGATAGAATATCAATAATCCTTTTTCTTTTCTTTCTTTCTTTCTTTTTTTTAAACTATGTACATTGCCATGCTCCTGTATTACATTCTAGGCCATTCTTCATCATCATAGTCTTCCTAACAATCCCATAATAGTTGTTTATCACATATGGTCTAGAGAATTTGATAATGAGTAAACATGTCATTGTGTTCCCAACACATCCTTGGCTACATGTACACACAGGCCCTCTGATTATCCAGGAACACTTTTTACACAGAGACTTTTGATTTGAACAGATCTAGCTCATATAGCAAGTTACGTTTTTTAATTAAGCATGACTGAGAAATATGACAAATATAAATTTCATCAGGAAAGTTTCATTGGAATTAACAGAAGTGATTCATGTATAAAGATAATTAAATTAAGGGCATTATTTCCACTCAAGTAAAATATGTAAGTTAAAAATAATGTTAAATAATGGTGAAATGTTTATAAAAGTTTAAGTTAAACTAATTAAACAGAATTAAGTACATTAGAAACTTAGTTTATAATAGTAAAATAAACATAATATCAATATGTACGTAAAAACCAAAGTAAATATGTAAAATACATACTGTACAGTATATAAAGTAATATCAGTATATAAAATTTTTTTTTGAGTGTGGTTACTTAATGATTAAACCCTGTAAAACATAACTGTGTCTATATTTTCTGCCTCTTTGTTAAAATATGTCCACTTTAAGATAGCGGCACGGTGGTTTTATCACTGTTGCCTTGCACCTCGAGGGGCCGGGTGCCGCCTATGGTCTATGTGCATGGAGTTTGCATGTGCTTGATTGGTTTCCCCCAGGTCCACAGTCCACAGTCCAAAGACATGCAGATTAGGCAAACTGGTTGTTCCCAAATTGCCTGTGTTGTGTGAATGAGCATTTGAGTGTGTGTACATGTGTGTCTGTGATGGATTGGCCCCCTGCCCAGGGTGTATCTTAGGGTGCCTCATGCTCTAAGTCTCCTGGGAACGTCATCAGCCTCCTCTTCTACCCATCTTGGTTTTACTGCAATACTTAATAACAGCACCATATTATACTGCAGGTATATGCTGTGTAACATCCATTCAGGCATCAACTGACAACATGTACAGTCAATTGCAAAAGTTACTACCCCCTCTTTTAATTCTATTTTATGTTTTTGAGTAAAATCATAATAAAAATCATCTGATTATAGCAGGTCTTCACATACATGTACGACAGATACATAATCAGACAAACAACAACGTATATATTTGTAAAAAAGTGAAATTGTTTATTTAACAAAAATGAAGCCAAAGAGGGGGAAAATGTGAATAATGTACCCATACTACAGTATGTATTCCAAAGATTTAATAGAGTGCAGACCCACCTTTAGTAGCAATAACGTGGAGTAATTTTCCTGTATAACTTTATCAGTCTCACATCATTATGGAGGAATTTTGATTCAGTTAGTTGAGGCAGCTCTTTTAAGGTCCACCACAGCATTTAATTTGGGATAAGGTCTGGATTTTGACTAGGCCATTCCAAAACTAGTCCATTCAAGTCATTTTAATCTACAGTAGGTGTGCTCTAGATTTTGTCCAAGTTTTAGCGGTTGGATATACAGTATGACCTCTCGTATTTGATCACTAGAAAACTGAGGTGTTTCTGCTAAAATGATGTTTGGTTTTTGCCAAACATGGTGCTGGGCATTAGGGCCAAACAGCATCAATTTGGTCTCATCAGTCCATATGACATTGTTCCAGAAGCCTTATGGATTGTTCAGCTGCAGTTTTGTGAACCTCATTTATGCTTCCATGTTATTTTTAACATTTACCATGCTCAAAGAGGCCTGTAAGGTCTAATATGCAGCTCTCGTTTTTTTTTTTTTTTTTTTTGACCATGGGGTAATTTCAATAAAATTTTACGATTCAATTTTATTTGTATATCGCTTTTAACAATTGTGATTGTCGCAAAGCAGCTTTACACAATCAAAGGAAATTATGGAAGTTTGTATGAAATGTGAATATGTGTGAATCAAAATGATTGTCCCTGATGAGCAAGCCAAGAGCGACGGCAACAGTGTCAAGAAAAAACTCCCTGAGATGGCAATAGGAAGAAACTTTGAGAGGAACCAGACTCAGCAGGGGACCCATCCTCATTTGGGTGATAACGGATAGCAGGGATTGATATCCGTTATCAATCCCTGCTATCCGTTATCCGTTACACGCAGTCATACTGTGTGTTAGGCGGCTGGCAGTTCAATATAACAGTTGATGTCTTTAAGTTTAAATGGAGTCCAGTTTGTTATTGGAGGCTCAGGTAGACTTGTAGGAAATTCCAGTCCTGAACTAGTGAGCGACTGGAGTCACAAATCCTCAGAAAACAGCTGTCTGTATCAGCCGAAGCCAGGACCGACTTAGTGGTAAAGTGGAACTGTCCCCAGTCACCACACGCCTTCCTGGCAGACCACACAGGGCATCCATGTGACGAGATCTCCAACCAGGAGCGGGGCACCAAGACGAGTCAGACAGGTCCAAAGGGCAGAGGGGGTCTGGATCACTGGCAGCTCAGGACCGACATGTGTAGCTCGACAGAGAGACAGGGAGAGGGAAAGAGAGAGAGGGATAGTTAGGTATGCCCACAGTCACATAATGTATAAGGGGAATGTACAGTATATTTAGTGCAGAGTGCAAGCAGGGACTCTGGCCGGACTAACTATGACAGCATAACTAAAAGGGAGAGCCAGAAGGTAAGACAGACATGAGGGGTCCCTGAGATGTAAAGCAACCAATCACTTCACCGTCAACAAACCTGAGTGATCAATAAGAGTGGGAAAGACAGCATCTAAACAGATCAGTTAACCATAATACTCTATGTCCATGAGTCCCCCAGATCTGCTCCTTTAACTAAGGCAAATCTATTGATAAAAGTGCTTGGCTAAATAAATAGGTTTTTAGCCTAGACTTAAACACTGAGACTGCGTCTGAGTCCCGAACATTAATTGGAAGACTATTCCATAAAGTTGGGGCTTTGTAAGAAAAAACTATGCCACCTGCTGTAGTTTTCATAATACATGGTACTAACAAGCAGCCTGCATCCTTTGATCGACAACCATTTCATGCTTTATACATCAAAAGTAGTATTTTAAAATTGATGAGAAATTTCACAGGGAGCCAATGCAGTGTGGATAAGATAGGGACGATATGCTCATATCTTCTGGTTCTAGTGAGGACTTTGGCTGTTACATTATAGATTAATTGAAGCTTGTTTATGCACCTAGTTGAACAACCAGACAGTAAGGCGCTATAATAGTCCATAGTCAATGAACTAGTTTTTCTGCATCGTTTAGCAACAATATATTCCTTATATTGGCTATATTTCTGAGGTGAAAAAATGCTATCTTGGTAACATTATCTGCATGTGCTTCAAATGAAAGACTGGAATCTACTGTATAATCATACTGGGGTCTTTTACTCTTGCACTTGATGGAATAAAAAGGCCATCTAAAGTTACAGTGTAATCAAAAAGCTTGCTTCTAGCTTTATGTGGTCCTATGACTAGAACTTCTGTCTTATCAGGATTAAGCAGAAGGAAGTTAATTTACATTCAGTCTCTTACAGTATATCCTTCACACATTGCTCAACTTTAGTAGCTTTTTTTTCTCATCTGGTTTCGCTGAGACATATAATGTGAATGTGTTCCTGTGGAAACAGTAAGAGCGTGCTTAGTTTTTCCTACATGTTTTTTTTTTTTTGGCTTCATTTTTGTAAAATAAATAATGTGCAGTAAAAATGTTACAGTATACGTTGTTGTTCATCTGAGGTTGCATTTCCCTAATACTAAGACCCTATATGATCAGATTATTTTAATTATGTTTTCACACAAAAACACATAGAAATAAAAGAGGCGGTAATAACTTTTGAACATGACTGTACCTCTGTGAACCCCTAAGGTTATAACAAAGTTCACAAATCCTGATTACTAATTTTAAATTTAAGTTAAATTAATTTAAAGACACATGAAAGTTAAAGGAACAAGATAAACACCATGTTTGGACTCTGGAAAAAATTATTTTCCCCTGGCACACAAAGTTGTGTCTCACAAAAATGTTTAATTGGAGAACCATATAAAAACATATCTTAGAAGCTATAAACTTCTAAGGAAATCACAACATGTAGAGGGCCAACATTTTTGAGCATACATTTTGGCAAGTCAATCACAATGCTTCTTTCTGTCCTGTGATTGTATAGCAGAACTATTGGTTTTGCAGAACAGCAGCTGCCATGACTGAACTACATATTACACTAATACTACACAGTACTAATATTATAATACTAATACTATAATACACTAATACTATACTTCACTAATATTATATTTATATTATGTTATTGTTATAGTAGTAATAAATGACATATATGTGTAGCTTAACATCTGCAATACGCTCTGTGAAAAATTATGCATTATGGATGTTAATTAATTAATTACTCAGAGGAATAAAATCACACCACCTCGATTAACATACAAGGGACATGATAAGCTCACACCATGTATGGGAAGCTTTTGTGTCTGCTTTGTCTGGTTCTGTCCATTTTGCTCTCTAATTGTCATCAAGTAAATAAAACTGAAACTAGCAGAGGATGAGGTTGATGAAAACTGAAGTTTTGTATGGCTTCTAATACTTCTCTTGACCTTAATCAATATTTGTAATAACATTTTGTGTGAAACAAAACACTTTTTTCTCCCTTTGCTGCCAGTGACTCACTAGAAAAAGACAATCAAAGCATGAGTTTGCAATATGTGTGTGGTGGCGGGGACGTGGTAGGAAACCGGTCTGTAAAGAGAATGATGGTCAAGTGAGTGGGAAGGAATGCACACCTGGTGAGAATGTCTAATTACTGTTTTGTCTGTTGCAGTGAGTCGACAGAAGCTATGAAGACCAAGCAGGGAAAGCAGGCAAGAGATATTGCAAAACACTGAAGGGTAGTTATTTCTCCACAACAAGCAAAAGAATAAAAATGTTGACTCACATCAACCACCTGTGCCTATCTTCCTTCTCAAGAGCCTTGTCACAGTCTATTATTTAAACTCAACCAATATATTACTGACAGGAAATTGCACACTTAAATAACCACAAACACAGCTGCAGGCTGATTTGTCCATTTGTAATAAAAACTATGAAATGGAGTTGTAGACTTTTGCATGATCATACAAAATTCACTACGATATAACTAAAAACAATTTTGACAAAATATTTTGCCATTTGTGCTATTTAACACCATTGGACCTCAACAAAATGCACAAAATATTCCTTCCAATCAACATTCCATAAAAATGCTTCTGTAGTGTACATCACTCTGTGGACAGCCAGCCTTTTTTCTGATGACTGTCTGTGGCCTTAGTGTCAATGATTACACACTTTCTTATTTAATGTTTTTGCTTTATTTTTATTGTTTTCAATATTGTATTTTCATATAGAGGACAATGTCATTACGACAAATCAAATATGGAATTATGTAGTCGACAATAGTGTGTGAAATAACCCAGAATATGTTTTATATTTTTTGCACCTTTTCTTTGATGACAGCTTTGCACACTCTTGTCATTCTCTCAGTAAGCCTCATGAGGTAGCCATCTGGAATGGTTTTCTAACTATTTTGATGCAGTTCACAGAGATGTTGAGTACTTGTTGGCTGATTTGACTTCACTCTCTGGTGCGACTCATCCTAAACCATCTCAGTTGGATCTAGATTAGGTGATTGTGGAAGCCAGGTCATCTGATGCACTCCATCATTTTCCTTCTGGGACAAAGAGCTCTTACTTTACCTAGAGGTGTGTTTGGGTCACTGTCCTGTTGGAAAACAAATAATTGTCCCACTACTACAAACCAGATGGGATGGTATGTGGCTGCAAAATGGATTCATGTTGGGTAAGTGTCCCTTCAGTTTTGACTACTGTAAGTCACCAACAGTGTCACAGCAAAGCACCCAGATAAATCAAACATCCTTTTCCATGCTTCACAACGGGAACCACACTTTAAGGAACCATGCATTCACCCACTCTATGTCTAACAATGATTATAGTCTTATGCAAAAGTTTGGGCACCCCTTGATAAATAAAAGATTTTGGTGATTTTTTAAATGAAAAGATGTTAACACAGTCTCTCTTGGAAATGGAAAAAATGCACAATATTTTCAGCAAACACTGATGCATAGTTACTTCTTATGCCATAAATTGAACAAAAATAAAAACATTATTATGGCACTGTGCAAACGTTTGGGCACCCTACGAGTTCAGAGTCTCAGATTCTTTTTACAAGGTTTCAGACCTTAATCAGCTCGTTAGATCTGATGCATGGCAACAGCTGTTATTAGTAAATTCCAATTTCAAAGCTTTACAAATACTTTGACTCTTCAAACCTTGTGCACACACTTGCAGACACTCAACAACCATGGGTTCCTCTAAGCAGCTGAAAATGAAAGTTATTGATGCCCACAATGCAGGAGAAGGCTACAAGAAGATAGCAAAGCTTTGTCAGCTTGCAGTTTCCATAGCGATAAATGTAATTAAGAGATGGCAGTTCAGGGGAACTGTGGAGGTCAATATGAAATCTGGAAGACCAAGAAAACTCTCAGAGAGAACCGCTCGTATGCTGGTCAGAAAGATAAATCAAAACCCCTATTTGATTCAATGCAATTTTATTTGTATAGTGCTTTTAACAATTGACATTGTCGCAAAGCAGCTTTAGCAATCAAAAGAATCATTTAAGTTTGTATGAAATTTGAATGTGTATGAATCAAAATGATAAGATTGTCCCTGACGAACGAGCCGAGGACGACGGCAACAGTGGCAAGGAAAATCTCCCTGAGATGGTAATAGAAAGAAACCTTGAGAGGAACCAGACTCAGCAGGGAACCCATCCTCATCTGGGTGAAAACAGATAGCAGGGATTGATCTGCACTCATACTGGAATTGTGAGACTGGAATTTCAGTATAACAGGAGATGTGTTAAAGTTAAAATAGAGTCCAGTTCATTCCTGGAGGCTCAGGTAGTCTGTAGGAAACTCCAGTCCTGAACTATCGGTTGACTGAACTCACAAGTCCTCAGGGAACAGCTGTCTCATCAGCCGAGGACAGGACCGTCTTTATGGAACCGTCTCCAGTCACCACACGCATCCCAGGCAGACCACACGGGGCATCCATGCGACGAGATCTCCAACCAGAAGCAGGACA
>JAQMYG010000038.1:14544788-14558093 GCA_030014215.1 Clariallabes teugelsi | reverse complement strand
CAGGCCTCTCTCATCTTTTTAAGTGGGAGAACTTGCACAATTGGTGGCTGACTAAATACTTTTTTGCCCCACTGTAAGCCTTAATAGAGACAGATACTGCACATATTCCCTCCCAGCTTGGTTTTACATCAGACACAGACACAATGAAAGGACCAGTGGGAATATGAAAGGCCATTTCCACCATGGCTCTGTGGACACGCAAAGAAAATATATGACTGCGCATAGGAAAAAAAAAAGTGTTGTGTGCAGAGTCATTGCCATTTGTGTGGGCATGCCGTGCTGCATCAATACCAAAAGTACAGTACTCTATATAATTCTAATAGGTCTGAATGAGAAGAGGATTGTGCCGGCAGTGTGTGATGTGTGGGTGGCTGCCCTTGGTCAGAGTGAGGTGGTTTCTATATGAAAACAGTTTCCTGAGATGCTCATAAATTATTAATAACTATATCTGTCTAAAAAAAATATATATATATAAGAAGCTATTTGTTTTTTTTCTCGTGTGAATCTTAGGCTCTACTTTACTAAATTATGATTAGGAAGACATTATTTGGAATATGTATTTTAGGTTAAATATTATGTGTATGTGTTTGTAAGACAGCGAGACTTATCGTCATCAGTGTGCAGAAGTGTCACTTGACGTAAAACAGAGGTACTTTTCATCCCCTGAAGATGCTCCACCAAGTAGTATGATGTGTTTTTTCATATAATATTTTAAATTAATAGAAGGTTTGAGAATTTTTAAATATTAAATACATTCAAAAAGGTTAATATTTACTGTTCAGGATTCTGCACTGTTTTAGGTCCTTATTAAATTGCAAGCAAACTTGTGATAATTGACCACCAAACCTCTAAAATTATAAAAACAGATTTTACTTTTCACTCACGTTCTTGTTTAATTCAATTTAATTCAATTCAATTTTATTTGTATAGCACTTTTAACAATTGACATTGTCGCAAAGCAGCTTTACACTTTACTAATATAAACAGGAATGAAAATTGCTGCCAAGTAAACCTCAGTAAAGTGTTATAAGTGTAGTTCAGACAGTCATCACAAGTCAGAAGGGTGTTAAAAATTCTATTATCCATATCAATAACTTGGATGTTACTATTATTAGGTCTTTTTGAGTGAGTCTTGCAGGAATATAATTTGTAATATGCATACAGTACAACTATTATACATTTACAAAAAAATATGATACTTTCTAATGTGCTACAGTAAGTTTGTAATACTGCTGTTTTTTTTATGTTTTAATGAGTAACAAGCTTGGTGAACACATTCTGCTTGTGTTTTTATGTTTGTCGGATTAATATGGGACTGTTACAATAAGCAGATGATCTGATTAGGTTTTGGAATTGAGCCAAACAGGGTCAAGGTCACAGCAATGTCAAATGTCTGAAATACATTTCTCTAATAGCGTTAAATATATTTGAAGTGTATTTCTGGCATACAAATTAGTAACAAAAAGTACTAATTAGAGAAGCATCAATATAAAATTCTACTTGTTTCTATTTTTCTTGTTTCTAACAAAAAGCAATCCACTATAGGCTGTTTGTCAATAAGAAAATTCAAACGGCACAGATCCGTGTCGGCAACACAGCATAGGTCAATGACATATGAAATATGAAAGCCTTGCTGGCGTCTGTTAACGGGGAGGCTTCAGACTACAAATGGTGTATTTGGGTTTTCAGATATGTCAAGTATCATTACTTATATAACATGTAAATTTTACCAGAATATGGGAATGATGCAAAAATGTAGAACTCTCAAAATGAGCATATTATTATTCTATTTTGGTCATAGAAACAACCGAAACCAACAATGAAATCATGTAATCATGTGTATCCGTGCTATTTCTTGGCCTGTGTGACCCATTTTTACATTTTCTGCTCAGTCATGTTTGGGAACTAAAATTCAGTTCATTTTAACAAACAGTTTAGTTCTATTTTGTGCTACGAAAAAGGATATGTCACACCATACTGCACAATCCTAATCCCTATATATGTTTATTAAAATAATAATAATAATAATAATAATAATAATGGCTAAAATGCTCTGAGTTTTAAAGGCCAAAAAGCAATAATATGACCAAGATGGCAAAAATTAAGCCTTTTTAAAAAAATATATTTTCTTTCCAAGAAAGGGGAAGCTAAGCCCTGCTAGACCATTTACACTAGTCAGCCCTGGCCAGTACAGTAGGTCTTACATACATATACTTAATCAGTAAGCAGTTTACCAACATAGGTTTTTAATTTAGGTAATTAAATTTAAATTTATGCATTACTCTGGGCTAATTGTTTTATGCACAATATTACTTTTACCATAGCTCTTACTGTGTACTTTGCTGCTTTGCCAGTATTCTACTGCTGACTGTTTTTTTCTTTTTTTTTTCTTTTTTTCTTCAAACTCAGCTCTGCTGTCTGCTGGCTGCTGCACCAACTCCTGTAGAAGTGTCAAGCTTTGGGAAAGGTAAGATTTTTACATAAGCAGTGATAAATCTGATGAATGATGTTCCTCTACACACACACACACACACACACACACACACACACACTCAATGAAAAGGATCCCTGCCACACTAAACAGTGCTCTGATTTCCCTCTGCAGCTTTGATGCCTCCTGACCGTTGCCTTGACTGGAACCATCCCTGGGTTCTTCGCTTTGTAGGAGCCCAGACCTCTGCTGTCTTTTGCACTGGGAGAGAGAGTGCACGATATTGTGCAGCAGCCAGTGTCTTGTGTCTTTTCCACCCCATACTGGTTTCAGGTGTCCTGTTTTCCCTGTTAAAGCTCTGCGCAACAACAACAACAACAACAAAGGAAAAAAATGGAAAAGGGGTTTCATTAAAAGGGAGAAGGCTAGAACCCCCTAACAAGATAGGAGATAAAAGATGATCCCTGTTTTGCCAACTAAGTAGACCTACCTCCTTGAAATGAAATGAAAGCAGTTGAAAATAAGCATAAACATGTGAAATGGGATTCAGAGGCTAAAACCCTTCCTGTTTACAGATACACCATACACAACTCCATATGGACAGTAAATAAGTATTTCTAATTGGATCCACTAGTAAATTGAATTGGACTTGCATAGCACAGGAATTAAAAAAAAAAGTATTATCATAGCAATCACTGCCTTGCTTCTGTTAAGAGCTTTGTGGCAACCCTACGTTCGTTATTACAACAATATAAGTCACATTAAGTCGAGATGGTACAAACAAAACATTGCTCTTATTTGTCATCAACCAGTGACTGCTGATGAACCTTGTGGTAAATGACATGCGGAATCAATAAAATGCGTTTTTGGAAGCACAAAAACAATCTTAAAATGCTCCCTCTGCTCACAGTCGATATAAACCGACCATTCCGGAGGGACAGATATTTCAGACATATGAAACATTCTCTAAAAACACACACGCACTCACAAAAAACAGAAAATAAATAAATAAATAAACAAACAAATGAATGAAAAAAAAAAAAAAACTGTTTCCCATTCATCCCATACTAAGTACCATCATGCCTTGCTTCTGCCCAGGTGTTTCTGTGAACTGCTCTGATAGACTATAGAAAAAATGCACACACATAAACACACATATAAACACACAAAACATATGCACATTATATTTTATATGGGAATAACACTTAATTTTGGAGAACTGGACAGCACACAGTTGTATACTTGCGTAAGTGATTTTTGGTAGCCCTTTATTTATTTAGGCCTAGATCACAAGTCCTGTGTGCCAACCATTGATCCTCCAGTATAAATCAGTATTACATACAGTACAAGCTACTTTGTAACCTCTTTGACCTGTGATCTTTTTTATTTTTGTTGACAAATTATATGAGACAGAACCAATATTAATATCTAAAACTTTTATGTTTTTAAAAAGTAAAGAGTAGTTTATCTGCTTAGTTTTTTAAATATGATGATTATTATTTTTGACGTACTGGTATTATATAAATATATATATGGTTATTATAATGAGAGATCTGTATGTATATAATAAAAGTGTCTTCTTTATGTAAATCACTTTTACTTGAGTGACTCTCATTTGTAAGTTATTATTATTATTATTATTATTATGTTTTTCAGGGAAGTAGGTAACATTGGCGCCTCACAGCTCCAGGATCTCAGTTTGAATGTGGGAGTGTGTGTTGTGTGTGTATGGTGTGCTATTATGGATTGGAGTTCCATTCACAGTGTGTTGTCCTGCTTCATACCCAATCAAATCAGGTTAAAATGTTCACGAGGAGACATTAGAGACATTATTTGTTGTGTGGAGATTGCCATTATTTCCATATTATCAGTTTCTTGTGGTGAGTAGCATAATAGAGATTTTAGTATGGGTTTGTGGTGCATTCACATAAATAGTATTGATAGGGAAAGAAAATACAGAATATAATAAATACAGTTTACCAACATAGGTTTTTAATTTAGGTAATTAAATTTAAATTTATGCATTACTCTGGGCTAATTGTTTTATGCACAAAGAATGCAATATATTTTAGAAATTATAGTGGAACCTTGGATTACGAGCATAATTCGTTCCAGAAGTCGAAACCAAAATCGAAGAATTCCCATAAGAAATAATGGAAACTCGTTCCACAGCCTAAAAAATAAATACATAAAAATAATTAACACAAAATATAAAGTAAAAATAAAAAAATTAACCTGCACTTTACCTTTGAAAAGAATCGTGACATAGCAGTGTTTCTGTGTAGAGCAGAGAGAAAGAGAGTGTGTGTGTCTGTGAAGGCGAAAGTAGGAGGGGTGTGTGTGTGTTTGTGTGTGTGGGACGGTGTCCAATGACACACAGAGCAGGCAAAGAGCAGGCTAAGCCTTGAGCAGAGAGAGAAAATGGATTTTTAACCTTTCTAATGAGATTAGCTTTTGCTTTATTCATTATGTGTGCTGTACACACGCATACAAACACAAAATAAAAGATGTTTTATGCGCACACACGTGGTCAGTGTTATAGTAAACAGTACACGCGTGCACGGTATACCAGTAAGAAACGTGCACTAAGACCCAGCAGGGGAGACGATTACCCAAAATTCCGCAGCACAAGAGAGAGAAAAACCATTGGCTCAGTTGTGATCATGTGACGCTCGGCGTCAAAACAAGAAGCTCATGCGTGATACATGATACTCGGTGCTCGTAAACCAAGACTTGTTCGTTTTTCAAATCAAAATGTATTAAAAATATTTGCTTGTCTTGCGGAAAACACTCGTAAACCGCGTTACTCGTAATCCGAGGTTCCACTGTACTCAGATAAAAGCATATATTTTTCAAATAATAATAAAAAGGGAATAAATTAATAATACCAATAATCAGTGAAATGAAGTTAAATGCAATTGGTTACATTTTCTAATCACCCATAGTGTATGAATGTGTGTGTGCTTGTCTTCTGCTATGGGTTAACAGCCAGGATGAATTGCCAGGCTGACTGCAGGCCTTAAGTAACATGATATGTGGTATACAAATGGATGGATGGAAATTATTAAATAATTTAGTAGGAAATACAACAGGTTTTGATAGACTGCAACTGGGTTTTACAAATATCAAGTTAGAATCCAAACCACAAGATGTTTAAAGCATTAAATTAATTCTGTGTCATTATACATTTCTTGAATTATATACCTTAGTACATTTTGTTTTTAAAAACTATTTGTCTGTAACAATTAAATATTTGAAGGTAAGCGACGGAAGTCTGTTTACTCGACTTTCTTAGTACATTTTGAAGGCGTTCATCAAAACTTTCTGATCTTGTTTTTGTTGAAATTTGTTTGTAATAAACCTAAAATTTAATTTTATGAACTTTATATACCGGTGCATCTAAATAAATTAGAATATCTACAAAATGTTGATTTATTCAGTAATTCAATTCAAATAGTGAAACTCATATATTACTGTACATGGATTTATTTCTTTTCATTTTTTATGTAAACCTCACATTCTAACTGTATTTGCAGAGAAACTCTACACATGCAACGCAAAACAAGTCTTACACACACTTGAAAGTTGTCCAGAAAAGTCATGGTACACACATATTTATGCATAGATTTCCTACAGAGATAATGGTATGATGTGAATGTAAGTCTTGTTAAAAGAACAGAGGCACTGACATCTACACAGTTTTCTTGCTAGGAATATTCCAATGCTAAAATATCATCCCTAATTCAATAATTGTTCATTTTATTTAGTTATCAATTTTTTTTTTTTTTTTTTTACAAAAACCTGCTATTAATGTCTGTGGACACCATGCCAAAGACAGGACTGTCAGGAGTGATCTAAATGAGATAAAAACTAACATACTGTAGAATGCAACTATTCCAGATACGGGATGTACATTTATTAACACAGTCACTCAAAGATTGTTCTTTTAATCACTTATTTGCTAATCCTTATGTATCACCACAGGGCTTGTTGCTATTTGTATCTGGAATAATGGAGAAGCCTAAATAAAACTTGCTTTGTCAAACAACTCACTCTCTCTCACTCACTCATCGTCGTCTATACCGCTTTATTCTGTATTCAGGGTCGCGGGGGGCCTGGACCCTATCCCAGGAGACTTAGGGCACAAGGCAGGGTACACCCTGGACCGGGTGCCAATTCATCGCAGGGCACACACACATACACACTCACACACTACGGGCAATTCAGGAACGCCAATTAGCCTAATATGCATATCTTTGGACTGTGGAAGGAAACCGGAATACCTGGAGGAAACCCACCAAGCACGGGGAGAACATGCAAACTCCATGCACACGGAATTGAGCCTGGCCGGGAATCAAACCCGGACCCTGGAGGTGCACGGCGACGATGATAACCACAACACCACCGTGCTGCCTTTTACTTCATAACTTCATAAACTCCCCATGATAATACAATATGTATGAATGTGGAACTCCAACAGCAATGGAGGTCAGTTACCATTAATGATACAGTATAACATATAGCGTAGCTTTATGTTGCAATGGCATGTCAGTGAGAAATGTCATAGACTCATCCATGAAAAGGGATTTACCGTTGTAAATAATTTGTTTATTTTAAGGATCAGCAAGTTTCAATCCCTACAACTTCAGAAATATTAGATTAAATAAATAATACATTATAACTTATAATGTATTAGATTAGATTCAATTAGATTATGTTTACTGCTTACTGGTCTGCACAAAGTGTCTGATCAAATCTACATGTTGTCCAGACCAGGAAGTATCCCAGTAGGTATCGACTCAACAAGGTAGAAATCAATTTCCCTCTTTAGCAGTCACCCTGTTCTGTATGATATTAAGAGAAAAAACATATTGATCACATTTTGGCCAACTGCTTCTAGAATGAATCTAAATTGTGCATTCATTCAGACTATTGCGGCTCAGGGGATGAAGGTTGTAGGTCTTGAAAAATTGTGTGTTCTGTATGTGGCAAAGAGTAGCCAATTAAGATGCATGATTTTAGAAAAACCAGGACCACACACACACACACACACACACACACACACACACACACACACACACACACACACGAGGAACAAGGTATATGGCTATTTAGGTGCACATGCAGCCTGGTGCAAATGTCTGAATTTTCCTTTTCCTTTCCCACTGCAATGCAGCACACAATGAAGTCTTGCTGCGAGCTGGCCTGTGTGTCAGCCTGACCAAAACATCCAATCCATCAACACAACCATCAGACCAAGGGAAAACTAGAGGTCTATAAATCTCTCTCTCTCTTACACACACACACACACATACACATACACATACACGCACATTGAACTTCAAGATCTGTACCAATCACTGGGACAATGTTTCATACCGTATATGGATATAATCTGGTATTTACAGTCCAAAATATAGGAGAATCCGAGAACCTGAGTAAGTGTGAGCTGGGTAAAAAAGTATCAAAAAATGCAGAGTTGTACAAAGACAAATAAAATAGGAAATGCTGAGGTGGAGAAATAAAGCATAATGTGTTTGCACTCTGCTGGGGTGTGAGCCAGTACTGCAAGAACTACTGGCCATGGAATAAGTCACTTTGTTATAATTATACAATACCATAGATATTTTTTATGAAAATATGCAAATGATTATATAACTTTAAGAAGGCATTAATTTATTCTGTGGTCTGAATTAATGAATATATACAGTATATACAGTATATATTTTTTATCTTGTCAGAATATGGTAAAGGATGCGGACTTGACTGTGTAAGAATGTCCACTTACTGACTAGATATCAGATTTATGGCTAAGTATAGTAGATTATACAGTAATTTGTTATTCTGCAGAGCAGTCGAATTCTTATTTCTGATTGATCAGGAGATGTTGCATAATGAGCTGTTGATTAATTTTCTAAAACAGCTCAGACAATAGTAATTGACAAACGCTACATGACAAATCACAGCACACTGCATCCTGTTCATGTTAAAAGAAGATTTTATATTACTATTTACTATTATGAATAAATCATCAACTATAGGGAAACTTTAGAGAAAGTATGTGAGTATAAGATGCAGCACAGTGGTGCAATGGGTAATATTCTTGCTTCAGAGCTCCACAGGCCCCGGTTACAGTATGAGCTCAGTTTTTTGTTTGTGTGGAGTTTCAAATGTTCTCCCTGTGTTTGCGTGGGTTTCCTTTGAGTTCTCTTGTTTCCTCACAAAAGACATGACAGTAGGTGGATTGACTAGTCTAAATTGGCCCTAGGTGTGAACGAGTGTGGGACTGTATGTGTGCATGGTATCCTACACTAGACTGCTGTGCATTTCTGTCTCATGCCTAGTGTTCTCATAATAAGCTATGGATCCAGCACAACCCTGACCAGGATAACGATGTTACTGGAGATAAATGAATGAATGAACGAATGATTGACTGAATGAACAAAGTTACGTATAGAAGATTGTAGAGTCTAGAACCAAAGGTGAGTCCTGGGTTTTAACGACTTTTAATTTGTTAAAGAGCTCATACTGTATAAGCTCTTTGAACACATATACTGTAACTAGATTTCTGTGTGCTAGGGGAAAAACTTACAAAGCTTGTACAGCTCCAAAAAGAAGCTAAGTCTTAATTTAAATCCAGATATGATTCGTATGGGCTCAGGGCATTTTTGGCTGAATTAAGCAACTACTTCATATCATTTCATTTTATTGCCTGAGATCCACTGAGCCAGTGACTCAAGCTCATTAGTGCAGCCTATTTTTCAACTTGAAACGAACTAAATCCAATTCATTTTAAACTGCAAATCAGAAACAACAAAGCAACCTATCAGTCTATAAACTCAAATAAAAAGAATCAAGAAACTAAAGCATGCTGGTATGAAATTTCTCATAAAAAGCTCACATTAACTGTGAGAACCGCTAAGCTTGGATTTATGTTTTAAATCTTTTTGGGTCTAATATAATGACGGATATTAATTTAAGACTACAGATGGCTTTGCCACCCTAGAGACTGGAATGTTTTATAAGCATGGTTTTGTGTATGTGTGTGTGTGTTCAGAGACAACTATGAAAATTCGGGAAAATCTATAAAAATCACCTGATGTTCAGGGACAAACCTTCCATGATTTCATGAAGAAAGTAATTTAGGTTGCCTCACGACGAGATATTTCACACCATGACACAACATTGTGTGGCATTACATCTTTTTTTCCCAAAGAATAGCTTGTGTTATTGCACAGTGTATAATCCTTACTCTGGGCTGAGTCATCTTTCTGTGCTTTGGCCTTTCTCAGACCTTTATCAGAGAGCATTCTGGGAGTTAACGAGAGCCAGAGGCGATGCAGCTTCAAGCGAGGTAGCATTGCACTGCTCAATATACCGAGTGGCCATGTGGGGAAAATACAGCTTATGGTTTTCTAGTGCATTACACTGTTTCATCAATAATGTATCCTCTTTAGCTCTTCTATTCCACTGCTCCTCCCGGTCATTATATGATTTGATGATCAGGTGCCACTGGGTATTTTAGGCCTGGTGTTAAAATGATAGAGTGCCCTTCCCCCCAGGTAGTAATGTGTGTGTTTGTGTGTGTGTGTGTGTGTGTGTGTGTGTGTGTACATATGCGTGTGTGTACCAGCAAGTGAGAGGGTTACACTGGAGGGTACACTGTCACTGTTCCTTGGACACTCGTCTCCATGGTGACACATGCAGACTTTCACATCTGCTTTAAACTCACACCCATCACTCTGCACATTCTACAGATGTCTTCTCCTGCCCAGCTTCCACAAGAACAATGATTTATGGTTATGATTTACATCTGTCTTCTATGTTAGTCTGTCTCATTATGATTAATTTATTTTACAGGTTATTGTTGTTGTTTTTTTATTTATAGCATGTGTGCATATTTTAAATTAGCATATTACACTAAAAAAGTAGGGAGTGTACTGAAAAAAAGATGATGATGGGAAAGTTATTTGATCCCACAAGCTCGGTTAAGATTTCGCCAGAAGATTGGATTCTTTTTGTTGTGATTGTTGTAACATTGTTTTTCAATGTTACAAAACCACAAAGACGAATTAGCCATGAATATTCACACACATTTAATGGAAACTCGTCTTGAGCAGGACTCATATCAGCAAACTAATTGTCTCTGACTTAGCAGACAAAGCATTTAAACAGCACCACATCTCCAGCATTAAACTAATTGTCCTCTTACATGCAAGTGTGTATACAGGGTTTGCCTGCAGCCCAGGGGCACTTTGTGCAGGTGATTGGGATGATCCTCTGGAGGCGGCTGTTTTTGCTATTGATTTGCTTTCTTAACATCTATTCTTGTCATCCAGTCTTTCAGCTCCAGCAGTTCTGTCAATTAACATCTGCCTAACACCCAATACGCCCCCAACCCCACCCAGTGTGTCACATTACATTTTTCTGTCATATTAAGAGAAATGCTGACACTATTCCTCCATTAGTTTTTTTTCTCTTCACATTCAAAACCCATTGGGACCTTAATTTCTCCATTCATATAAATTTTTATATTTCTTCACTATTTGTCTCCATCATTTGAAAGTGTATTTTGCCAGCCCTTGACAAAGCATTGAACCCCTAACTCTTTAATTACCAGAGCCAGTTATAAAGCATCTAAATGCCGCACTCCTCAATTACAAATTACCCTTTATGTGTAATAGAGCTCTCAACTTCTAATCCATTGCAATTACTGTAGCAATGAGATACTTGTATCAAGGTGTCATATAATTTATCTAAACCTAACGTATGAGTCAAGGATTTCTCACTCCCACACTAAAAAATGTGACCATTGGTTACTCAAAAAAAAAAAAATGTGGCAACGTTAAATAAATAATTTACACTTAATCAAAAGTTAATCAGCTAATTGTGATAAAAGCAATAGCTAAATTGCGTTGCATTCAGTAATAACACAGTAAATTATGAGTTGATGTAATTAAATGCATTACTGTAAGTAAATATAAAGCAATTTAGACAAAAGCAAGCTTTACTCATTATGATTAATGAATATTTATGAAATATCCAAGTGTAAATGATTCAAGTTGACTAAATAAATTAATATTGTAAAATCATATTTTTGCATTATGCTGCTTAATGAAACTCATTTTTCCTGCTTACTTTTTATTGCATTAACTACAATTAACTTAAATAAATTACGGTACCAAGAAATTGACATTATAAATATAAGTAAAGTCACAAGATGGTCATGCAAGATAAATGAAAACATTTATTTTTGCAACTTGGAAACAAAAATGTTTTCCTGCAAAATGGCAAAACACATTCTGAGATCACTTAGTTAGCATCGCTCAGATGGCTGAAGCCTCACACAAGCTACAAAACTTCTGAACACATCTTATGAAGAAGCCATGAAACAGGCAGTATGCACAAGATTAATACTTACAACAAGAGCTTATGTAGGCACATGACTGTTGCTTTACAACATTTTCAATTGTACAACATTGTAAACAGGTTTGGTAAAGGTTTAAGAAAAAAAATACAGCTCCAAAAACAGTTTCTGAAAAGTCTCAAATGTGTACTTGAGCTCTTTGGGCTGGGCAAGATCCAGTGCATACAGTATGTCAGGCCAACCAGCATGCAGCAAGCCCGCGAAACATTGCCCAGACCAGTCAGAACTTTTACCCCTCAATTATACATAATAATATAATCCCAGTGTCCTCTGGTTTTTCTGACACAACATTCTTGGTCACATAGATTTTCATCATTGTCATGAGGTCATGCAACACTGTCTCCATCAGCATTCTGGAAAAATAAAAAAAAAACATATTCAAGATTGGAAACCTCTCTCTAAATAGCTATAAACTGAAATTATTAAAAAATATCCATTCATGTAGACATAACCCACATTCTCCTGGTGTTTCTCCTTATGTACTGATGAATAGTTTACTATACAATAACTTATTTCACATCACTTTAAACCTCCTGAGTAAATTACTCATGAAACATGATCATTATCATAATTAAGTATGCAGCTTGTCTCAGTTCAGTGGTAGAAATGATTAGTGTAAAATCTCACATACAACTAATGAAATATGTACATAAAAATAAAGCTGTTTTAACAATGTATGAAAAAGAGTAAAAGAGAAGTATCAGTTTCAGAAAGTATGTTTTGTAGGTAACATACTGTATTACTGCAGTCATCCTTAACATCCCTTAATGAAAATGCCAAACAGCCTTTAGATTTGAGGCAGTAGAATGTTTACATGCTAAAAGACAATCATTTTCTATTTATTTGTTAAGAGAAATTTAGTTATGTCTTAGTCAATTAAAAATCAAGAGACAGTGTGAGAGAGAGAGAGAGAGAGAGAGAGAGAGAGAGAGAGAGAGAGCACTTTTTTATTTTATTTTTTATTTTACAGATTTCACATTTGTATTCACTTACGTCACACTCTTTAATGAGTTGATCTAGCTCCCCTACATATTTCATCAAGTAGCATTGTTTGGGGCCTGAAATGGCAAAAAAAACAAACAAAAAGAAACATTATACACCAACATCATGTTACTGTAATTAATACTGTAGTTACTGTAATACCTTTCTCTCCAAGGAAATAGATTGCTGAATGAGCTTTATACTGAAGTACTATAATAAGTAAAGATGAGATCAGAAGTATCCGGACAGTAACAATTTTCATCGTTTTGGCTCTGTACACCACCACAGTTCATTTTGAATGAAATGACAAAGAGATGTGCTTAAAGTGGAGACTGTCTGCTTAATTTAAAGGCTTGGTCGAAAATATATACACTACCGTTCAAAAGTTAGCAAATTTCTTTGTTTTTGTTTAGTGATTTATTTTCTACATTCTACAACAATACTGGGGATTTCAAAACTATAAAAT
>JAQMYG010000038.1:14510619-14523996 GCA_030014215.1 Clariallabes teugelsi | reverse complement strand
CATTTTATGCTGGAAATTATAGAAAGATGTCAGAACACACAATGCATAGCATGCATATGATTGTTGTGTATGGAGCTGCAGACCAGTTAGTTGAAGATGCCTGTCCACTACCAAAGCACCTAATAAACAACAATCCTTGGACTCTTAATCAATGGAAAAGGTGACCTGGTCCAATGAATCACATTTTCTTTTACATCATGTGGAGAGCTGAGTGCATGTGTGTTGCCTACCTGGGGAATGGATGGAACCAGGATGTACTATAGGAAGAAGGCAAGTCAGGAGAGGCAGTGTGATGCTCTGGGCAATATTCTGCTGAGAAATCTTCTGGTATTTATTTACATGTTCATTTGAAATGAGACACATACTGTATTACCTACCTAAACAAGATAGGAGCAGAACAAGAACACTTGCAGACCAGCAACACACACTGATGGCATTGTATTTCCCAGTAGTGGACAATACAATGTAAATATACATCATTCAATTTATTTATTTATTTATTTATTTTTTTACGTATCTGTACTTTACTATTTTAGCTGGCTTTTTTACTCAAACCCCACTATATTTCAAATTGAAATGTCCACTAAATTATGTAACATTACAGTAGTTCTTCTATCTTGTGAATGGGGGGGGAAAAAATCCCAAACGAAGCACAGGAAATATGCCAATTATAGTGCAACACACTTTGTTTTGGCTGATTTATTTTGACTTGTTGGTTGCACCTATTATTTGAAGCTACATGGCAAATACAGAATATGAATGTCACAATAGCACAACAGCCTATAATACTGACACCACCTGGAAAAATGACATACGAAAGCCCTGACTCTAACTTACCACCCAATGCCCTTTATATTACATGAAAAATAGCAGACACTCTCTCCTCTACAGCAACTGAACAGAAGTGGAGGGTCTCCCCAGTTTCAAGTTCCTAGGTGTCTACTTCTCAGAGTGTCCTGGCACCGTAACACTATGCTTCTAGAAAAGCATCTTTACTGCCTGATGAGACTAAATAAAGTTAATCCATCTTCCCAGATACTAGAAAGCTTTTATTGTTTCACCACTGAGAGCATTCTGACAAACTCTATCACCGTCTGGTATGGCAGCTCCATGATGCTAGCCAGGGAAAGCCCTGTAAGGGGTGGTGAAAATCGCCCAGTACACCAATGGCCCCCAACTACCAGCCATTGAACACCTTCACCACAGTAGATGTCTTCACAGAGCACACAGCATCATCAGAGAATCCTCCCACAAATGTTACAAACATTTTGGCCTCTTTCCATCTGAGAAAAAGGAAAGAAACATTTGTACCAGAACAGGCAGATTCTGGTCCAGCTTCTTTTCCACGATCATAACACTTTTTAACTGTACACTATACCACTAAACCATGTAAACCACTGATACCTGTATTATTCTGTACTTCCCCCCCTATCTATCTATCTATCTATCTATCTATCTATCTATCTATCTACAGTAGGTACAATTCACCATCCACTGCCTGTGGTCATAAGCAACAATCCAATATCTTAGTACATCTACGTACAGTCATGTTCAAAAGTTAGGACCTCCTCTTTTAATTCTATGTCTTTTTGTGTAAAAACATAATAAAAATCATCTGATGACAGTAGGTCTTAGTATTAGGCATATACAAACCTCATATGAATAATAACATATAACTTTTGTTCACCATGCTATTATTGATTTAACAACAAATTAAACAAAAAAGAAAAAAACAACAAGGACGCCCACATGATTTAAGAAAGTATCAAGTCGCTGCTAATCATCAGCCTTTGATTAGCTAATCATTAGCAGGTGTGCAGACCTCTTTAAAGCCAGAGGTTTTGGCAGTTTGCTGGTCTGGTGCATTCAAATGTGTGTTAAAACAATGCCAAATGGGAAAGACATTAGCAATGGCTTAAGTCAGTAAATCAATCTGGAAAGGGTTATAAAATCATTTCCAAATTTGGAGTTTAACATTCTATGAGAAAAATTACAGGCCTGGACACCTTGCAGTCAATCAGTTGATCATGAACTCTTCTGTATAAGAGAACATTCTAGAGCCAAAATGTGATTCCATCTGTTTGACAGCTAAAGCTTGGTCTAAATTAGGTCATGCAACAGGACAATGGTTTGTAGCACATCAGTAAATCTATATCAGAATGGCTGAAAATCTCAATGAATTGAAACAATGTTGTAAGGTCGAAACGTCTTCATAATGATGTGAGAGACTGACAAAGACATTACTTCAAGTTATTGCTGCTAAAGGTGGATTTAAAAGTGGGTATTTATTATTGCCCAGATGTTTCATTATTTATATTTGTTAAAATAAATAATGGCACAGTGGAAAAAAGTTACAAATTGTTGTTTGTCTGAGGTTGTAGTCGCTTAACACTAAGAACCACGATGATCTGATGATTTTAATTGTGTTTTTACACAAAACCACATATTATTAAAAGAGGGGGTACTCATTTTTGAACATGAATGTATGTATTACGCTCAAAGCACCTAAAACATTGAAAACATCAATTTTCATTTTAAACTGATTTTGGTTAAAAATGTTTGGGATTTTTCATTTCTTTCTACAGGAAACATGGTGGCCATGGCAGAGATGGTAAAGTTTAATATTAATCTTAAAACATAAGATTGCCTGTACTAAAATCCTGTCATTTTACAGAAATTACTCACATGCATTTTGACATATTAATGTTAATTGACAGTCTCAAACTAATTTAATGACCTTAAATTAACAGATCTCTGTGCCCATTGATATACGAGTCTATTCACCTTTATTGTGGATAAGGCAAGAAAAGTGTAATCACAAAAATAATAATATAACACTAGTTAATAAGTGTATAATACCATAATAAAACACAATACAGTTAAACCTTGCGAGCATAATTCATTCCAGAAACATGCTTGTAATTCAAATCACTTGTTTATCAAAGCAAAATTTCTCATAAGAAATGTTGGAAACTTAGATGATTCAATCCACAATGCAAAAATGATTAATGCAAAATATAAAGTAAAAATAAAACTAAATAACCAACACTTTACCTTTGAAAAGAATCTTGACTGGTATAAAGGAGACCAGAGCGAGGAGAAGGGGGGTTGTCATGTAGGACAACATGTAGGTTGTCATGTTTTTTCATGGTTGAAAAAGTAAACTTTTTTTTGCAGTTATTGTTATACACGCATACAATGCTTATATGTGCACACGGATGTTGACTATACGAGTGATACACACGGACTGAGACTTAGCATGGAAGTCGATTACCCACAAACCAGCAGCTTGCAAGAAAGAAGAACCATTGGCTCAGTTGTGATCATGTGACGCTTAGTTGTAATCATGTGACACAAGCGCACACCCACACACACACACACACACACCCACACACGCGCACACATACACAAAATTATAGATAGAGCAAAATTTCGCTTGTTTATCGAGTTCACATTTATTAAAAGCTTTTGCTTGTCTTGCAAAACACTCGCAGATCAAGTAACTTACTATTTAAGGTTTTACTGTGCGTTTACTCATAATGTTTATTTGAAGGCAAATACTTTTGTACTTTACTGAGGTGGAACTGAAGTATTTGGTCTAAATGCAGGACTCAAGTAATATTTTACATAGGGTAGCTCTACCTTTTAACAAGGATTTATGTCCGCCATTGGAAAATTATAGTCTAATGGCAGTGGGGAAAAACTGCTCCTTACCGCACTGCCAAAAATGTTGTGGAATGGTTTGATGAACTTGACAAAGAGTTCAAGGTGTTGACTTGACCTCCAAATTCCCCAGATTCTCAATCGCATCAAGCAGCTGTGGGGGATAAAGGACAAGCAAAACTAACAACACTTGAGTATCGGATTCCATAGAGATAGTATATTCAATAAAGTTTATTTCTAAGCATTAAACTAGTAGTGAGGGTGCAGGAGGATATAAATGAATGTCTGGGGAGGCATCCAAATAACCATTTGTTACTTTATGAGGTGTAAAACACTAGACGCTCAATTCAAATCAATAATGTACGGTATGTGACTTGTAGGAGGACTGACACAAAAAGCAAAAGCAGTGGCAATGTATTGAATGGCCGGTATTTTTTGACCCCACTATCATGTTTGAGACCACGGAGCAGTTCTTACCTATGTGGCCTGGCGAAAGTGAACCAGCAAAGGACACAGTAATGTCTTTTGGGTTTTTCTTATTCTGAAAATAAAAATTGGGGTTCAATAAAAATAAAATAACAGTCTCGGGGAATTCTCCCCTATAAGCACAGTCCCAACATGTTCAGTGTTCTTCAACTAGTTCAACCTGAGAGGCTGTGCAACTGAGTCTCAGCTTCTAGTACAAATAAATTTCAAATTGAGAACTAACCAAAATTGCTAGTACCAAGCAGCAAATAATTATATATATACTGTATATATAAAAATATATATATATACTGTTAATTGAAGACATACAAAAATAACTGTGGTGGCTCTTCCTGATAAAACAACAGAAGTGACACATTCCACTGTCAAAAATCTTACATTTCACAGTGTTTGTATAAAACGTACTTTACAACAATGAATGCAGACATTTCCCAAAATACTGACTGTTCAGTGCATCCACTTAAGCACAGGTTATCTTGTGGCAGACTTCTCACAAGTCATACAGTACTTTAAACATTTCTCAACATATCTGTTAACATAAACAACAATATTAGCCACTAACATCCAACAGTATTTCTGTATACCACACTCTTAAACATTGCTAACAAAATATTTTGATGCAACAGGCACACTTTACAGCATATTTACCTGAATGAAACAATCAGATGCACCTGAAACATAACATGCTTCAATTGCTGCAGCCGACGGTCTGACTTCCTGTTTTTTTATTCACCGGTATCCCACCATATCCCCAAGGGTGCCCCCAAATGGCATAAAAATGCATGCATTATTCCCACCTGGCTACACCTACCCTAACTGAAATGCTAATCTGCCTATCCATATGCCATTTCTGCATTCTCTATTGCGGAATGACACTGAGTCAGATTTTTCCTGCACCAGCTATATGAGGGTGAAACACGAACTGAAACATTTTTATGTGTCAAAAATGATCCAGTGATTAATTTATTTTGGGCAGCATTGTTCATTGTTTGGCATCAGCACAAATAACTTTCAAGAGAACAGTTTCCGACTGAAATCGATAAAGTTATGAAATTAAATTCAGTATTCAGTCCCCTGACAACACTCGTCTGAAATGGAGGACAGCCAGCGTAAATGAAATGATGCAGTATGAATCTGCAAAATGTTTTGTCTCTCTTCACTGACAATATCCAAATAGTGTGGATATTATCAAGTATACTTTCAGTCATGCATTTGTAAGAGTAAAGCATTAATACGGTTGTTATGTTGTGATAATTTAATACTTAACAAGGATATTAAAAATACCTACTTGCTAATTAGTATTTGCATAGTTTTAAAAAATGATATTTATCCAGTGTAGTTCCTTTAAGGACTTCTATATGGCAGCTTAATTGATTGAGATAGAAGACTAGTCTCAAGAGGAACATCATGGTTGTACTCTGATTGTCTGTGCCACGGGGGGAAACCCAGCATGGGAGAGATTCATTGGCAACCAGCTGTGTACATGGCTGTCAGTTGTGTGTCTGCAGATCTCATGAAGAGGAATAAATCAGGCTTCAAGGCTGAACATGATGGTGAAGTAACCATTTCCCTCAAGCACTTCATTTAGCAAGTCAAATAATTAAAACTTCGGATTTAGAAAAGAATGTGTGATTACTTGAAATGCAGTTGGCTCACAAAACTACATAAGTACTGTAAAAACAAGGAAGCTACTTTGGTGGTGTTATACTAACAGACTAAGTAAGTGGCAGACTGTATGACTGTGCTCTAAAGCCATTAAACCACAGTGTCTTTCTGCCCCCCTGCCCCCCACTGGTCTTATGTTAGCAGCACAGCACCGACATTTGACATCATGTGGAGTGGCACAGGAGCAGAGACACAACAGGAGTGCAGAGCGTGTTTTGTCCTGATCAGAGAGAATTCAGAACCACATGCCCCCCCACCACAGCTGGTTTATTCTTAGACATGTTTAGGACAAGCAGACATTCACTTACAGTGTTTGTGACACATTTTCATCTTGAACAACCTGATTTATTAGCAACACAAGTTTTAATATAAAGTCTTTTTGTTCCATGCTTTTATATGTTTTATATTGTGTTATAAATACATTATTTACTGATATTTACAGATACATATTTATATACAATAGATGTCATAATTTCAAATTTAGATTTATACTTTTGCCTCATGAGCTACAGAACAGAGTTCCCAGGCAGTCAATATAAAAATCACTTCCCCATTAGTCACTTAATGGGTACCTTATGGATTATTACCCTGCAGTTAAAGAAAATATAAAGTAACAAAGTATTTGTCATTACTGTACTATATGCATTGTCGATAAAGGTAAATATAATAATTAAGTCAATTTGTTCTTATTTGCTGTATGATTCACACATGATCCGAGAATGTTATTTTAACATGTTCTAAGATGATTTATACACTAGACACTTCAGTTGGTTGCCCTCGTAATGACCCCTTTTACACACTTCGCTTGGAGGATTTATCAGCATGCGAAGCTTTGGTTTTCCCATGTGGGACATTATTATTTGATACCCCTATGTCACAAGCTAGACTTCCCCTGATAATGACATGTCTCATTAAGTCCATTTAGTGTAAGTGTTGTTGATAAGAACAGAAAAAATAACATGTGATAAAAAATAGTCTTTATCATAATGAAAGAACAACTACAGGAAAGGTAAAGCCTCCACTGTGAGAGATGTTTGAGTGGGTGGATTCAGGTGCAGTGAGCAGAGAGAGAGAGAGAGAGAGAGATAGAGATGATGATGCTGCTGATGATGCTGTTCCTTCACTGGACCTTCACTGCAGAACAGCCAGATCCAGGTTGCCCACTCAGAATAATTTCTACTATGTGTGTGTGTGTGTGTGTGTGTGTGTGTGTGTGTGTGTGTGTGTGTGTGTGAGAGAGAGAGAGAGAGAGAGAGAGAGAGAGGTGAAATCCAGATAGGAAAATAATGAGAGAGCAGCAGCTTGGAGAAAATTGTGCACTGAATGAGGTCTTTCTTGTTGGGAAAATAGTGCTTAGGAGCACTAAGCAGTCATGGGGTGAAAATAAACAGGCGAGGCAATCCTGCCATTTCAACAGTATTGATTATTGTAATTAAAGCATACGGGAGCCCTGTAACATACAGCTTAATGAGTGGCTGGTGAAACCCATTATTTCAACAGAAGCCTTTCCTCTATCTTTCGCTCACAGAGTTTCAGCAAGAGCCGATCACCGGCTTTTTCTCTATTGTACCTCCTAATATCTGGCATACAAAAGCACACTTATGTACTAATTTGACCAATGTTAATATCAATCATGGCGCTTGGCCAGTTATTGTTTTGTAAATCATGACTCAATGAAAGTGACATACAAATACTTTCTTTCCATCTGGTTCTAATCAGTTTAATAGAATTATGTGTGACATTATAGCTTGGGATGTATTCAACCATGATTGAACATTTGTTTTGTTTTATCAAATTGCTTGATAGACAGCACTAGTGACACATTGAGACATTCTCACTGTGAACATATTTTACTTTGCAGAAATGCAAGGCTACAGTTCTTAGTCAAGACATGGCGGGATATACTGTATCTTGACATGACTAGTGTAAAGGATATTTCTAGAAAGTAGTCAGTTGGGAGTGCAGCATGTGGAGGAAAGAAGGGGAAGAATTAAAGCAAACGCAAATAAAGAATTCGAAGAAAGTCAGGAAAACATACTAGAAAGCGCTTGACAAATACATAAATCCTCACAGAGGAATCAGATTTTCTTGTTGACACACATGCTCTGTGTAACCTCCTCTGACCAACTAAATCCCTATAATCACAGATCTGGCACTGTGGCTGTAGGGATGCTGATGTCAGGATAATGAGAAAAACCCATGTCTCATATGGAGCTGCTAGTCAATATGGCACGTCCCTCCATTAATCTGGATCAGTTCAGGGACACTCAGATTTACAGATATCCATATCTACACATCAATTCCACATGAAACTGGATTGTCTATCAAGTTTTTAAGTTTTCATTTGATGCCAGAGAACGCAGAGATTCACGGATGAATTTTTCAAAGTCAGATCGAAGTCACTGCTTTACAGAAAAGGCTTATTTTTTTCTGAGTAATCCTTTACAGCTCAACTGTCTCATTTTTGCTTCAAAGGCAATGGAAAAACGTCAGCAACCATACAAAAGTGGCTAGGTTTATAGCAACAATTTGTGCTTTTCTGCTAGGCAGTGCAGGAAATCCACATCATACCCTGGTCAAGGGTCCTTTTTTTTAAAAATCACATTATAGTATACAGTATGTGAAAGTAGAAGTGAGCTTGTGGGGCTGGGAACTAGAGAATAGCATGAACAGTTTCATATTATTTATAGACTATGCACTCACTAGCCACTTCATTACGTACACCTTGCTAGTACTGGGTTGGACCCCTTTTGCCTTCAGGACTGCCTTAATTCTTTGTAGCATAAATTCAACAAAGTGCTGTAAACATCCCTTAAACCTTCTCGTCCAAATTAACGTGGTGCCATCACACAGTTGCTTCATTTGTCAGCCGCACATCCAACTATATCACTAGACTGCATTAATTCTAGCTCTACCTATTCCATCCAAGGTCCCCTTGCACGAGGGTAACCCGGTTCAGCATGGGTAATTGGCTAGAGAACAGGTCACTTGACATTGGAAATAGTGCCAAAATGTGTGATCAATACGATACAGTATCATCTAATGGAAAAGCAATAAAACACTCTCAGATGCGCTTAGCCGCACAGCATTTCACAGATGAATTGTGCGCTGAATGAACACTCTCTGTCTGGGACGAGTTGTTGAATATTTGCAAGGTTTAAGGACTTCATTTCATATCAAAACAATATTACCCTTGGGGTGTAGGGCATGTTTGTATGTACAAGCTTATGTTTTTCTGCTTTAATTAAAAAACTTGTTTGGTGTCTCCTGCTCTGTTAGGTTTTTAATAGATTCCTGTGGTGGGTCTGCTTTCGTTTCTTATTTTCTTTCCTGTGATGAAATGAAACATATTAAAATTAATGTTTTTGTTTTAGCAAAGGCTAGTTTTCTGACCTTCCATTTGCTTTATTATTATTATTATTATTACTAGTGAGGATTTCTGAACTATTTATGTGACCTGATTGATAAACATGGCTTCTGTCGAGGTATTTGAGTTATTATAGACTAAATATTTCCAGTAGGATAAATATTACATGGAGTTTAATCCTACTGTATAAAGAAAGATTTTGCCTTCGAAATATTTGTTTAAAATGGAACACTGCTATCTTATTGTTTTCACTCTGCTTCACCCTACAAATCTTCGAGCTGTCTGTCAGGGCCTTGGTTTCCTCAGTTTTATTGGTGGAATAGGAAGTGACATGGCTGATGTGCTTGAGCATCCATCTCCTACAGCACCCACAGGCTTGACTGATCAATGAAAAGCACATGTTCTACAAAGCATGTTCTCCATTTCCCTATAATACTCCTAAAAAAGCACAAACCTTTTTAAGAAGGACATCTGCACTTTGCATTGTTAGATATCATTGTGTAATAAACAATATGAGAATTTTATAATTAATAGTCATAGTATTATTCAGATTGCATTTACACAGTTGTTTGCATCAGTATGTATAATAAGAGAAAGCGTATTTGGAGGATTGCAACCAAGTCAAAATATCAGCATTTCAGAGGAGTCAAATTGGCTTGCATCAAACCTGGAAGGATAGTGATGAATCACTAACTTAGTGAAAGAAATATGGTTGACAAAATCACTATGATTACTTAAATGCTTGAAGATACATTGTAAAACGTAGACAATAGAAATCATAACTATGTTTAATAGTGAAAGTAAGAAAATTTCCACATGTACAATGTGATGAAAACTTACAGGACTAAGCAGCTGTGTGTCCATAAGAAAACAACTCATTAGTTAGGCTAATTGGGAAAAACAAGGCTTCAGTTTGCTAAGGAGCATAAAGAATGGACTTTGGAGCAAGTGAAAAATGTAATGGGGTCTCTGAGTCCAGAGTAACAGTATTTCAGAATGATGGGAGTGTCAGGGTAAATTGGAAGTGCATGAAGCGATGCGCCCGTAATGCATAGTGCCCACTGTACAGGCCTCTGGATGCAAGGCTATGATCTGGGATTGGTTCTGTTGGTCACGTCTGGGCTCAGGAACATTAGATGGCAATAAAATGAAGTCAGCTCATCAACTGAAAGTACTGAATGAACAGGTTCCGATGGCACAGGCATATTCAAGCACTCAAATTGTGAAAGTGGTTATGGGAGTACGAGGAATAATTTTCACACATGAATTGGCCACCAAATTGTCTGCTGTAGTTAAAGCTAAAGGTGGCCAAATAAAATATTAGAGTGTGATATATATGGACAGGAAGTGTGTATAGTGTATATACAATAACTGTTTATATTGTGGATGTAATCAAATATTAATACTTTGCATTTTCAGGAGGAGATAATGTGTTCTCAACAAACACAATAGAAAAATTTTAACAGCATGAAACAGGTCAATTTATTGAAATTAGAAATAAACTAGAAATAGAACAGAACCAAATAAATGTATTAGTGGGCTAGTCCAAACTAAAAATATAGTTGTATTAGTAGGATAAGAAGATAGAAGAGGAAAAAGAAGTTGAGTGATATAGATGAGGTTGAGGAGTTATCAGAAACAGAATTTACCCATCATGATGATACCTCTGGCTTTTCCTCCAGTGTTTACATGGTTTGTGATGAATAGTTAGTTATAGTTAGTTACTGTAATATTGAAAGAAAAAAAAAAGTTTACACCTACATTAGCTTCAAATTTTAACACAGATACAAATATGGAAATTTAAAGCACTTAACAGATATAAATAATAGCTTTGCATTATAATTCTTATGTACTGTATATACATACTGTACAGTATGTGATTGTCTAACACATCATAATTGCTTGTACTGTAAATAGAAGGGTGATTAATACAAGTGCTCAGAGGGTGTTTAATGAGTGTAAAGACAGAACTGTTCTCTGATCCTTTCACTTGGCAAAGTGATCTGTCTAAAGAATATGATTCTCTACATAATTATGACAGCTGTGCCAACTGCTGTCTTATCCTGGTTAAGCTCATTATCAGCAAGCACACAACTGAGACAAAAATAGAAATAAACCACTTCTGGAGCACTAGCATAAAAAAAATCTCTTCATATTAATTACATAAAGCTGAACTTAACCTTGATTTCTGTAACACTGATCTTTTATGTTCAGTTGGAAGACATAGTAACTGAGCCGAGGCGGACATTTAAGAGGTATTGCATATAAGATCGTCTACCGATGAGGAAAGATAATACTGAATAGGACTCTGTTAGCACATCTGCTAGTTGTCAGATTGCATGTAACGGTGACAATGTAGTGTCTGGAAGTAGGCTTTGTTTTTTTTCCCCACGATTCACCAGCACAACCAGCTCCACTGTCAGTTCATGACAGAACTGTGCCCAGTGCTGTGAAAACTAATCCATCCAGGACAGGCTGAGTCAATGTAAGCTTCTGTGTGTGGTGCCAGCCCTAGCCCAAACTATTGTCTTCTTCCACTCTCTTAATTGGTTTCTTCTTTATTGTGGTTTCCATCGAACAAAAAAACATTTAATTCGTCCAATTCCTGTGTTCTTAATGGAGGACTAAATCAGTTTCCTTCTAATTTATACTGCTTTTATCCCAAGAGGTTTATTCAGTTCTATGAATGAGGCTTAGGAAACCATTGCCACAGATTCCAAAAGAAAAAAAAACCCTGATAAGCACTGTTTTTCCTGATCATTCACCACATCACAATAACAGCTCAGTAAAATTGTGTGTATGCTTATTTGTGTATTTTGTGGGGATTGAACAATTTGGGTTGGACCAAGATACCATTAGTCGACAAGAGCAGAATCATACAGTACATACAGTATCTACCATCCAGGAGGTACTGGCATCGACAACTACACACATTCTCTCATGGTCAACTATTATTCAGAATTGCAATAATATATAAAAATAATAATGATTTAACAAACATTGTATTACACCATCACCTTATACTGTCAGTTATTGACACAAATCAGACCTTGGTATTTCTTTACTGGAGATTTCTCTTACGTTTACTTTTCTTCTGACCTTGCCATTGCACAAGCCTACGCTTCAGCAAATGCTACAGTCAGATCGATTTGGCATGAGAATATATTTCTGTTCTAAAGGTGGTATTAGTGCTAATGGTGGTGTCAGTGCAGTCAGGTTGGTTGGGGGTGGGGGAGAATAAAACTGATAACATGATATTTACTATATAATTAAAGTCAGAGCTCATCCTTTTATGTGCTGTGATTTTTATGCTCTCTCTGAGCACTATAATTAACGCTTTGTGTTGAAACTACATAATATTAAAAAGAAAATATTTTATATTAAGTCTTTTCTTTGTAAAACCTACAGTAGTTGATGTACACTGCTGGAAAAAAGACACTGTACTGAAATCGACTTTGCAAGGATACACAACCAAAAACCATTAACTGAATATAAATTCATCCCTGTGTCCAGGGAGGGCTTTGAAACCTTTAAAGAGTTTTTGCTTATGTAACTACATTTTATTCATACAAATTTTTTAGGCATTTTATCTATAAAGAAGCACTTCTGTTAACTCTTGAAGCTTTACAGTAAGGTTGGTTTATTAATGCCATATTTAAATTAAAATTTTACGGTATTCATGACATACAGTATACAGTCATACACAGTGTGATATGCAGTGAAATGCTTATACAACTGCCCATGACATAAAAAGAAGGATTCCTCTGCAAGAGAAAGTACATTTGAATTAAAATAGAATATTCCAAAAAAATTGTAATTCGTAAAAATATGAATTACAAAATAAATAATTCTTGCTTTGTGCACTGGTGCAGTCATGTTGGAACTGGTGTGGGGTTGTTTTTCAGGAGTTGGGCTCAGCCCCTTAGTTCCAATGAAAGGAACTCTTAATGCTTAAACATGCCAAGACATTTTTGACAATTTCATCCACCCAACGCACCAGTGCACAAAGCAAGGTCCATATACAGTAGACAGTTTGGTGTAAAAGAATTTGACTGGCCTGCACAACCTGACCTCAACCTGACAGAACATCTTTGGGATGAATTAGAGCGGAGACTGCGAGCCAGGGCTTCTCGTTTAACATCACTGTCTGACATCACAAATGCGCTTCTGGGAGAATGGTCAAAAATTCTCAGAAA
>JAQMYG010000038.1:14487079-14503487 GCA_030014215.1 Clariallabes teugelsi | reverse complement strand
GTAGGCGCTCCGGAGGTCCAACTTTGTGAACACGGTGGCACCAGAGAGGGCGTCCAGGGCTGAGTTGGTGAGCGGCAATGGGTGTCGGTTCTTAATGGTGATCTTATTCAACCCCCGATAGTCGACACATATTTAAGGACTCTCTCGAATGGGGAGCAAGGGATAGACACAATCTAACCTGCGTCCTATAAACACACACTCAATTGGAAAGCAAACCCAAGAAAGTGAGTACTCACGAATCAGCGAAAGGATCCGAAGCGGCATGGGCGAACTCAATGACTGAGCGATGTGCTGCGCCATTTTGTCTCCTTTTATGCTTCCTGGTTCACGACCGCATTACTTCCGGGTCCTAGTGCCGGTCGCGGACCGAGTGTGCATGACACAATGCACGACCTCATATTGTCCAAAGCACCACTTGCATAATACTGGAACTTGGCTCAAAGCTGTTCTGACTTTGCTCCAAGCGATTTGCACATGTTAGGGCCATTAAAGGAGGCCAGTGTTCCAGATGTGAAGCATGCACTCCAAGCACTAGTGAAATGCTCGGATTAGTGCATTAGTGTTAAAGGGGATTGTAAAGTATATAAAATCTATAGAAACAAATTTTTTACTCTCATACCGTAACTGTTCTGTTCTGCACAATCAAAAGTCCCAGTGTGACTTGAACACCCCTCATATTTTACAAGGCTAGGAAAAGCTCAAGACTTAAATTCCTGGTAATAATTCTAAGGTGTTGAATATAAAATTGAAAAATTTCACCCTCTCTGAGAAAATCTATTGCAAACTAGTCACAGAAGAACAGTTTGTAACGCGAGTTGTGCTGCATGGTGCAGATTAATCTCACAGCTTAGAGTGCCAAGTCAATACACAACGAGAAGCCAAGTCTATGTTCCAAGCAGCATACTGCACACTAAGTAATGTAGGCAAATAAATAATCTACTGTCATTATGCTATTACAGAAGTATTATGAGAATAAAAGTTTTATTGTGTACACCAATGCGATTTATCAAGAATAAATTAGGAGAAAGAGCAAAGTGTTCTTTGTTTTAATTTTAACAATAAATTTTATTTTAGATGCCATTACAGCTGGTAAGGTCTAACTGTGATGAAGCAGTGCACATCAGAGATCTGCCAAAGTTAACATGTTGTGCAGTATCAGAAACAGCACATACAGTAAGCAACATAATGAACTAGTCATCTAACAGCATACTGGGCTATATTTACTCCCTCTCTCCCCTGTTAGGCTACATGTCACTATATACTGTAGATGGACTTCTTTTGTGCCTGCAGTTTAGAAAGAAGGGATTATAATTGACATATCTAAGCTGACATATGACACGTTTGTAAATTTTCTGCCAATTCTGACCAAAAAGCCCTTAGCAGGCTGACCCAGAGAAGCTCAGCGACACCATGTTATTCAAAACTGTAGAAATTACAATCATTTATTTTTTCTCCCCTCTTCAATACTATATTAATGTTTTGAACATAATAATTACAAAAAAAAAAAAACATTTACACTATATAAAACAATATACAGTACACAATACTATACAATATATACAATATATATATATAAAGCCTATACTGTTTGAAATAACATAACATAAAAAAGAGCATAATTTTTTACCTTCGTACCATATAAACTTGCTCAAACAATAAAGTTGTTCATTGGAAACTGTGTATTATTTTAAGTCTCTGCTCTCATTCTTCTTTAAAATCCGACTGCCAACATTCATGCCCCAGATCCTCATACAATTTGAAATAGCTGCCAGAGTAGGAGTGAGACCAAAGTAACAAAAAGTACCCATGCCAAACAAGACAGACCAAAATATTTGACTATCTGATATAACCATAAAGAGGTAATACACATTACATTCCTAACCCCTTTTTTTATTTTTATTTTTTTATTTCACACATTTTTCACGCTTCTTATCAGAGGATATTTGTTTTTTCCACCCCCACAGGACCTTGAATGTTAAATGATATTTTGTGTTATGAATGATAAATGATGATGAACAGAACATGTGATAAATGATAAATGAGACTCTGTAACAAGCACCCACTAAACTCAATGGCCTCAGTAAACAACACCACCAGGGTTCCTATTGTTCCAAAGAATAAGCTATTGCTCTTTAACTCATAATGGAATGCTGACTACTACAGTGCTGTGCAAAGGTCTTGAGTCACCCCTCCTTTCTTATATTTTTTATATACTGTACTCCTGAGGAATAGTTCTCCCGGCTTCCTCACTGACTTTTATGTCTCTCATTTTCAGTCCAGGCCCTGTTCCTGACCAAGTTCAGAGGAATGTTTTTTGTTTGTTAAGCCACACAGTGACTTTACAATCATTTAACCATAAAAAACATCTAACTTAAGGCATGAACCGGTGAGAAACAGGTACAGATGATGACAGATGATCAGGCCGGTGATTAGTATACTGGTGATGCTGAATGCTGAGTGGTTGGAACAGACAAGAAGGGAAATGAGGTTGCTGCTAAGGTTGTTACATAAACAACGATTTTTAAAAATGCGTCTTTAGGCACATTGCGGCCTGTCACAGTAATTCGGTTATTAAATTGATGTTGAATTTATTGAATATTTTCTGTAATCCAAGCCAGTTGGAATGTTAATTTAGTAAATAGTAAACACATGAAATAATAAAATCACAATTTAAGCACAGGTGGGTTTATACCCTCATCTCTTGTGTGATGAACTCACAAGAGCCTGGTAACTCCAACTTATGTGTAACTGATGATCATGGCTTAATGAGCAGCAATGCCTGGTGTCAAAGCCCAGCCTGTCCATGTTTTACTGATTTTTAATAGAGCCTTAGGCCAATTGTGGTTTATCGCTCATCACTACTACTCACACTTTAAGTGCTCTCATGAATGTACTTAGTTCTTAAGTGTAATGCATGAACTGGTACGACCAATGAAGCGGCATACCTCTGAGAAAAAAAATGGCAATAAAACTCAAGACAAATTCAAGAAAATAATGATTGCGCTCATGGTTAAGTACTCTAAGATAGAATCAAATCCTGAAGCATCTTTCAGAAGGTGTTACACATCAAGGATGTGTAATAAAAAATAAATAATAATAAAAAACTCTTTTTTTTTTCAAAGACTATTCAAAGAGAGCAATTGAATAGTCTAGGTGATGAAAGTGCACTTATGGACAGAGCTTAAAATAGATCCATGTCCAACTACCCCCTTGAGCTCTAGACACTAAATTATATCTAACAGCCTCTTGGACACAATAGTTCAGTCTGTGCTTTAACAAACCATTATGTCAGAAAGCCACAAAGAGCCATAACTGAAGTGAGGAAATAGTTATAATCAAGCATCAAGTCATCTATATATCTATCTATATCTATATATCAGCAGATGAGTGATAGATAATAAGGAAATCAATTTCACATTGGGCTTGCTATTTATTATAGGTCTTGCAAACCTCCTGTTTAATCTATGATCATGAAAATGAAGTTTTATTTTTACTTCCCCTTTGTTACTCAGAGAATTAACGTAGACATGGGATCATAAGAATAAGTGCATTGTGTGTTCAGTGGTGACTGTGTAATGTACAGTATGTAATCAGGGCTCAGCACACTGGAGTTTGCTCTGTGATTTCGTCTGATTATCATGACTTATAATGAAACCGCATGTTTTTCATCACACTGGCATCATAGAACGTGGATGCAAATGAAACTCAGTAGCTGTTTGAGGCAAAAAGCAGGCTGTATAAATGCTAATATTGGCCAATATACAGTGTGCTGGGGTGGTTGGTTTAATAGTGTCCATATGAAATGCAGTTATCATTTCTGGCCACCATACTGTATATGAAAGCTAAATAAGCATCAGAGTAGATATTTTTATTTTGAATAAACAGCATTAAATATGTTTATCCGATGACAGAAAATATCCTAGCAAATATAAACTGGGCTTGTGATGCTCAGAGAGGCTCAGCTGTTATGATGCTACCTGAAATTAGATCACTTCTCTCTGTCATTAGGAACCATCTGGGGAAGGAAAGGAATGAAATTTCAAAATGGACTCTTCTACCCTAAAGAGAAAGCCACGGATACGGTTCTGTAATGAGCTATGTGTGTAGGGATTTATTAAAGCTCCACTAAGATTTTTATACTGTAAGAAAAAAAATACCATTGTAATAACAGAAAGCATTTGTCAAAAGCATCTCAGATTTTTTAAAGAGATATAATAATGATAAGAATAATAAGACTAAAGAATTGTAATAATAATAGTAAGGCATTTCTATTTATTTATTTATTTATTTATTATATATCCATGTTAAGCAGGATTTACCGCTTATTTATGACACATTTGGCACCTTTGTGGAAGAGATTGGTGCTCTTACACTCACCTGTTTGTGGTGCAAATGTTAGAATCTTTATTATTAGAAGTGATGCATTTGGTGTAATCATTATGAACCTTATGGTGTGGCAGTGGTAGTGGAAACTAAAAGTGTTTCACCTAACACAGTTCACAATAGTGAACCATTTTATCAAATTATAATAATTTTACCAGGCGGCACGGTGGTGTAGTGTTTAGCACTGTTGTCTTGCACCTCCAGGGTCCAGGTTCGATTCCCGTCTCTGTGTGCATGGAGTTTGAATGTTCTCCTCGTGCTTGGTGGGTTTCCTCCGGGTACTCCCACAGTCCAAAGACATGCAAATTAGGCTAATTGACGTAGCGTGTGAGTGAGTGTGTATATGTGTGTGTGCCCTGCGATGGATTGGCGCCCTGTCCAGGGTGTACCCTGCCTCATGCCCTAAGTGTCCTGGAATAGGCTCCAGGCCCTCACGACCCTGAATACAGGATAAAGCGATATACTATAGATGATGAGTGAGTGAGAAGAATTTTACCTGTAGGTGTTATGTTATGTGTAAGGGTTATGTGTAAACATGGATCAAAATACGAAACAAAATAAAAAAAATACTCATTTAGACTTAAGTGGGAACATTGCCAAGTAACCCATCCTACTATTGCCATGTGACAGGCATTGTTGAAGTAACTATAGTATGATATTGGTAAGACTTTTCCAATTAAACCAATATAAACAATTAGAAATATAAATAAAATCTGTAATAACCTGGTTGTATATTTCCTTCCGCACCGCTTCACTTTTACTTTGGCGAGTCACCTTTTGCTTGTAATATACTGTACTGTAGCATGCAGTCTTTTTGGGTAAGAGTCTACTAACTTAGCTAGGGCTGCACAATTCGATAAAAAAATTCATATTGCGATCATTTTGATACACATTGAAATTTAAATTACAGTGCCATTAACATACAATGTACCATTTAGTATTCACATTTATATATATAAATGCAAATTAGATACAGTACAGTGAAAGAAGAAGCACTGCTTTTTTGAGGCATATATTATCGATGAAAACTGATCATTCCAATCTCCTACAGAGCTTTTTATATGAGCACCAGCTCTGTATGTGCTCCCAGTTTGTGTGTATTAGGGGGGTGGGGGGGAGGATGTGGCGGGGGGTAGCTTGAGAGGCTTGTGTTTTTTTCCCCATGGCAACCCTGCATTCCAGAGCTTTCACTGACAGAAACATCCGCTGAATATTACAGCGTAACTTGCCCATACAGTTAGAAACAATAGTCTTTTCAGGAGGTTTTTACCCTTGATTAGCATGAAGTTTGGTGTGCATGTACTCCAACAATTGTGGTTTTGGGAACAAGCTAGAAAAGGTTTTTAAAAATTGGAAGAATTGTTGGAGTGTGTTGTCCATTCATGTCAGTAGGATTTTGGGGTTGGTGTCACATCTCAAACAGCTTTATAACGTCCAAACTGTTTGAACAATCTTCTCCATTCCTTTTCAGAGCAGTCAGGAGACCCTATTTTCTATTCTCTCTATTTTGATATAAGTTTTGTGGAAGTTGGTGCAAAATTAAGCAAAATATAGCAGGTTAAAGACATTTTTTGCTGATTCACTTCTACAGCACCACACTTTCATTTTCACTAGGGCTTGTTCAGGGCTGTTTTGAAGAGGTTAATATTCTGTATTGATTCTTTCCAAAGTAGTATGGATTTTCAAGCATTTTTTGTGAACCATGGTCCAATTCCTTAGAAAAGTAATATCACACACTTCGCAGGCCATGCCTCCTTCTGTGCAACCTGTATTTTTTAAGAGATATAAAAATGATAAGAATAATAAGAATAAAGAATTGTAATAATAATAGTAAGGGCTTTCAGAAATTTCTAATAAAGACAATAGAAGTAGCTGCATGAAGAAAACTTAGATCTCATCAGTGTACTAGTTTCTGAAATCCCTACATGGCCACCTTTGCCAAGTAATACTTGACCTCAGCTGTGATTTTCTTGTCTCTGTGACGTTTTCTTATTCAGCATGATGCATGCAAACGCTTGCTATTAACTCTTTATATAAATTTTCAAAAGCACCTGATTAGCCTATCCTGGTCACCAAAACCACACACATGCCACTAGATTAAAACTAACAATGCACTGGTGAATGAGGATTTTGATTGGACAGTTTCAGCATGACTCTCTGAGTTAATAGGTCATGTTTAGTATAGAGTACTTCAGGCAAAACTCCACATGAATTAGTGATCGTGCATGCATTACCAGTAATATATTGCGCCTTTTTCCTATTAGTAGTTGCATGGGTTCGTACTAGAATTTTGAATGAACTGAACATCTTTACATACTGTATTGATTTGCCAATTTTATACACTCTTCCTAGCAAAAACAAACAAACAAAAAAACAAACAAAAATCTCAAGATCATTGTAGAGTTGTCCTTTGGGTCATTATCAGTGGTGGCTGGCGCAATTTTTTTTGGGGGGGGGGGGCGCAAATAAAATTAAACTTTTAATAATCGCCAGTAAATAGCCATTTATCAGGTGATTAAGCATCATTACTACTAGTATAAAATAAAGGCATGACTCACATTGCATCCAGTCAGCCAGCTCCCCTTGCATTATAATAAGTTCTGGAAAAGCACAGAGTGTAAGCTCGCTCGTGATCATTTGATTGCTGCTAACTTAGAAGACCAGGTCGATCTTGTCCAAGAACTTTTTTTCTTTCTTCGTCCGATCGCCTTGCGAAGGGGTATTTTATCAAAGAAATTACAGAATTTCCTCTCATATTTAGCTGGCTTCCACGTCAATTGCTATTCAATGCATTAACTAACAATCTGCTGATCGTTAATAAGGCTTGTTGAGAATGGTCCAATCACATGAGCCCAAATATTTAAAAACAACATTGATTCGCTAAGAACAAAAGTGGGAGGGTTCGGGTCGCACAGTGCTGCGCTCCAAGGATGATCTGAAAAAATCTAATTAGAGCTCAGCCTCAAATCACATTTTTTCAAACATTTACGTGCCTACATAGACACTAGTTTATCCGGCGCCCCGCGTACATGAACACAAATGAACGTAATACAGTTTAGAAAATTTTTTTTTGTAAATAAATTATGTTAAGAAATACAGCGAATATTGTGACTAAATTACTTTATTTCATTATTAAAATAAATAACTATTATGGTAAATAATTACATGTTAAAGTAGCATTCTTCTCTAGTCATTATCATGCAGGAAAGTGATTTGTATATCTTTACTGAAGAGAGTCTTGCAAGTTTGGAGCATTTTCTCAAGAAAAAAAAATTCTGGAAAAAGGATTCTGGCCTCGTGTTCTTGGTAATGCCACTGCTATGACATTTTCTACACTTGTCGATAGCCACCACAGTGTTCCATGGTTTGGAAATTCGTTCTAACTCCTCTCCTTATCGATACCTTTCAATAATAAGATCCCATAAATGCCTTGAAAGCTCTTTGGGATCCATTGCTTGAGACTGATGAGTGCTGGAAGATGCCACAAAATTCCCACAGACACAGCTGATCTCTATTTGTGGTTAATGAGAATTGCTTTATTAACAACAGGTGTATCATACATACTGTATATTTATACATGATTTTGAATGTGAACATTGTTTTTTTTGGCCTAAAATAGTTCTATTTGTTACATGTTTTTGGTTGCTATATCACATTATAGGTGTAAAAATATATCACATGATTTATTTATCTTTTTTAAAATCACAAACTCTGCAAATCTCTCTGGCCTTTGTAGAACCAATGAAAGCATATACAAATGGTTTCGAACAAGGGCTCTTAAACCATGTTAAATGACTTTTGCAATGGTCAAACACACTGTATCATGCAGTGACAGTAAAGCAGTGTGACCTTTAGTAGTAAAAGGTCATGTCTCTAGGCAAAGGCCTGTTGGAATAGCATTTGCCTGTTCCGACTCCCCTGATTGATGCCCATGGTTAATAAAGCATGAGGGGGAGGATGGTCATCTTTATTTAATGGTCATGGTGTTCTTTCATTTGCCTGCCACTAAAAACAGATCTGCCCTGATCTACAGCTCTGTGTGCCACAGTAATGAAGACATTAGCATAAACCTAAAAAGTGTCTTTAGACTTCAGACATCAGTTGCATCTCCTTTTCATGTCTGCACACATTTGCCTAGAAACATTGCATAATACTGCTAATTTACTTTACATTCATTAGCCACATTAGAATGTCAATGTTGTGGTATATGTATTAATTAGATTATTCATGTTGTATTTTGATGTATTTTTTGGCTCATTGTACTGCTGTAGAAGCCAGTGATGATTCAGCTTTATTTTCTTGATATAACATTTGGCTATAGAATTTACTAATATTTGCTAATTCTTTATATACAGTATTGTGGCAGCAGGGGCATGGTTGTAACTAGAGGGGAGCTGTTGAAGCTGGCAGGTATCACATAATGCTTTCCACATGTAGCTCATTATCAGGTTTATTTATTGCCATTTTTTTTTGTGTTGACAGGTGAGAGAGAGAGAGAGAGAGAGAGAGAGAGAGAGAGAGAGAGTGACCAGAGAGAGAGAGAGTGACCAGAGAGAGTAGAGCCCAAAATCTAGTGACAGTGCATGTGGGGGTGTGCATGGATGCATGGCTTTCACAATAAGAATGGGATAAAATAAGGTTCACGATGAGAACTTCCAGTACAATAAAGAGAAAACTGACTGACAGCAACCCCACTGTCTACATCCTTCATCATCCTGAATCCACAAGTGTCACAAGCACTTGGCCCTGGCTTGTCTAGATATTGTTTTTCAGAGATCATAATGATGAAGTCACAAGCTTCTGATGACTCTTTCATGGTGATAATATTTGTGCATGTACTGTAATGTTGCAGGTCCTTCAATGTTATATCAGGGTTTTGCTTTGCATTTCTGGCAAGAAGACAGGCAGAATATTTTTCTGAGTCCTCCTTATCTTGCCTTGACCTTCACAGTTCTTCTTAACTGCTATTTCATAATGACATTTTGGACAGTGAAAATTGTGAGCTGAAAGCACTTTGATATCTTTTTATAGCCTTCTTTTCGTTTGGAGGCATCCATTAGCTTTATTTCCATTTTCTTGAATCAGCTGCTTAAAGAAGTTCATACTGTAGTTGCTGGGTGTTAGCACAGCAACTTTTCTTGTCTTAAGAAAAGTCCTAATGTCTTAATTGTCCTATTGTCCTTTAGAAAAGTCTTAAGTCCTAATGACTGAGGCGATTCTAAGATTTAGAGGGGTGGGGTCATGGCAAATCAGTTTCTATGAGTAATATATAATGGCTTGGAAAACATTAAACATAATTTCCAATATGTTTAGCAATGCCCAGTATGGGTATATGTAAAATGTAAATGTATGTATAGGTAAATGTGAGCCTAAAAATCATTAGTATTTTTAGGAAAATATTTTTGTACATTTATTCATAAAAACAACTGATATTTACTATCTTTACCCCTCTAGAATCACCCCTGCCTAATACGGTAAGTCAGATAACGCCTACCAACTTCCTGTGTCCAAAGTCCTGTGATAACTGGCTAAAATTTTTTTTATATAAAATATTAGATTTGATTAGATTAGATTCAACTTTATTTTTACTGCACATGTATGGTACAAGGCAATAAAATGCAGTTAGCATCTAACCAGAAATGCATTTTCACAGTGCTAAATCATTTGCATATACAGTATAACAGCATATACAATGAATACAATGAGTGCAAATGAGCAAATGATTATAGGTTGTTGAAATAAGGAAGGTATTGTATACCATGACAAAAAAAATGCATAAGTAAACAGTATACAGTGGAACCTCGGTTTAAAAATCACCTAAAATGTGTCTCTATTCACGACCTCCTCCATGCAACTAGGAACGACTAGGAAACCGCCACCCCAAGCCGCAGCTATCAGTTGAAAAAAGGCATAATTGCTTCGCCCAGCATCAGTTTACTCAATCAGCGGTCGCACATGATAAAAGGATTTTGTGCAAAGTGGAGTCCAAGCCTTTGCAGAGAAGAATCATCCAAACTAAATTGAGTGCTACATCATAAGAACGATAACGGAGTGTCTTTTTGTGCAGCGCAGAAGTAACAAATGTATCTGAAAAGATTTTTAGTGAAAAACCGGCTGCTGCATACAAACCAGAGGCCAAGAAACAAAAAGGAGAGAAAACCCCTGAAGGAGAACTACCCAGTGTTATTATGGAAGGGCTCTCCTTCCAAACACTAACCTCCTCCCTACTGGCCCATCTTCTTCTCCTCCATTCCTTCACGTCAGCGAGTCTCCCTAAGAGAGGTCCGTGAACAGTACATGTAAAAATAAAGTGTTCGCTCTCTCTTGTAAAGTTTATATTTATACTGTAGTGCTGTATTATTTTTGTATAATTAAGCCTTTTTCTTACTTTATATTATGTTTTGTGATATAAACAAAAATAATAAAATAATGAAATAGAATTCATAATGACGGAGAACAGATTAAATGCAATGTGTACTAGGCTTCTTTTCTCCCATTTCAAACTTCATATAATTTAGCTTTTTTTATTTTTTAATTCCACATTTATGAATCGTTCTCTTTCCAGACAAGAGCTCTCTTGAGACTTTAGAAATACCAAGCTTAATATCAAGAGGACTCCACACTTTGCAAAATCGAATCCCTTGAGATTAACAAACGAGAAACATGTTAGCATTCATTCATAATGCCTAATACTCAATTAGTGTGACAGGAATGAAACATCTCTCACCAGTGCTAGTTCAACAAGAATGATTGTGTTTGTGAGGCTGTATGCTGTGTTCGCCTGTTTAACACATCAGTATCCCCCAGGAACAATTTAGCATGTGCAGCAGACTGTTCTGATTTCGACATGCATAGTGTCCATGTCGTTTAGGCAGTGACAGTTTTAGGTTCCTGTGCTTTACTGTAAGACAGAGCTGCTGAGGCAAGCAGGCACAAAACTGACAGACAACCACAGTATGACAATTATGTATTATGTGACTCAAGTCACTAGTTACATTATTTAAAAACAAAAGGATACTCTTCCTAATATACAGCAATCCTTTCAACAGTGGATAAACAAATTTATAATTTAAATATATTTAAATATAAATTTGCCAGTTATAAAAGTAAATAACAGTTCCTGGCAAATTATTTATTATTATTAATAATGATAATAATAATAATAATAATAATAATAATAATAATAATAATAATAATAATAATAATAATAATAATAATAATTTCTTTTTTTCTTTATTTTCTTATTCTAAAAAGTGGCACACTCTAATATGTTGTTTGGCCACCTCCAGCTTTGCTTACAGTGCACAGTGTAGTGGTCAGCGCATGTGTGACAATGATTCCTCATGCTCCCAGTACCACTCATTTACAATGTAAGTCATGTACTATGCCCATTTCATCACAAAGGAAAAAATGCCATAATGTGATAACCTTGCCATTCAGTGCATTCAGGTAGTCAGCTCACTTAATTTCATTGCCACATACCATTGCTAATCCCGGACTTGACCAACCGAAGCAAACCCAGATTAAACTGTCTCTAGAGGCTGGTACAGTGGGCACTATGTATAATGGGTTCTTCTTGTCCTCCCCTTCTTACCTTGACACTCTCATCACTCTGAAATACATTTTAAAATTTTCTATTTTTCTATTTTAATTATTCTTTTTATTGTTACTTGTAAATTGTAGATTTGTACTGTGCTGTATGTTTATCCCAAAATTAACAATTATTTAAATGTACAATTCTTTTTCTATCTTTATATTTTATCCTACCTTTCTTTTCTAAGTCATAGACAGTCATATAAGCTCTCTGGCTCTCATACTGTGTGGCTGTTTATGTGACAAATAAAATTCTAATTTAAATAGGGTAAATCTGGACTCATCAGACCACATGACCTTTTTCCATTGCTTCAAAGTCCAACTTTATGCTCCCTTCTTTCCAATTTACTTCCAGTGTTTACTAACAAGTGAGGTTTTTTTCACAGCCATACGCCCAAGCTACAGTAACTTCTCGTGTGGAAATGCTTATTTTCACTATTAAACATAGCTCTAATTTCTACTGTTCTGAATTCTTTTAATAATGCAATTTCACCAGGTTTTTAAGAGATCTCTATTCATTCATCCAACTATATTTCTCCGTGAAGTTGATGGATCAGCACCATCCTTCCAGATTTTATTAACATTTTGGATAGTTCTTAACCCAATTCCAGTAATTTCAGCTTTTTAGCTTTTTATAGTCTCATAGTTTTCTAATAAGACACAACGTTTTTGTTTTGTGACATTTTATAAATGAAAACTGCCCCAATCAAAGGGGAAAGGAGGCACTGAGATATCTCACAAAACTAACTTTTCTGCTATAAAAGACAGTGGCCCTCAGGGAGCTGTCACAAGGACACCTACTTAAGTCTCTTATTCTCTTCTTTTGACATCCTTGCATATCCACCAAGGCCATTTTAAAAAACATTGCTTTTCCATTTGTGTAAAATGTACATCAAGTTCTATTGCCATGAGACGAATTTACACTTGATTTAACAAGCTTGTCATATTGAAGCTTGTCACATTGATACTGAAAACACCATTTCCATGTTTTTTCTCTGTTAAATACACATAGCTTGACATTACAAACTGCATATTATGCACATTATCTGGCTAATAAAATAAGAAAATGCTGTACATGAAAACATGAAGCACAATTTTAAATAGGAAAGGAATACAAAGAGGTATTATGTAAAAAGGCTTCCAAAATATTTATCTGTGAAAGAAAATCTAGAAAAATGCTGCAAGCACAAAATCGCACAATAGGCAGTCTCCACCTATTGCTTAACAAAAGCATAATAGGGTATAGCGTGCAGCTGGCAAATTGATCATCTGATACTGGGTTTAAATAGAAAACAAACTGGATGGCAGACTTTTGAACTGCTGCTGTCAGTGCCTTAAAAGGTATAAATGTATACCGTATGTACATTCCATTAAAAATAATAAAGTAAACAGTGGTAAAGATAGCTCTCACTGATATTTCAAGCACTCCCTATAAACAGTACAGTATAGTGTATACACTATAAATGCATCCACCTCGAGATTTAAATAGGATTACCCATGATACTTATACATTTTCTTTAAAGGAACTATTTAATCTACATCTAAGCAGTGAAAGAGCAATTTAACTCAAACATGAGCAGTGGTTTTAAAGTAGTGACTGTAAGCATTTTTTTCCTTTCCTTTCCTTTTTTTTTTTTTTAAAGGTGCAAAACCCTTAAGAAATTCAGTCCTTATTGCAACTCTGATAATCTCAGAAAATGTACAGTAACATACACGTTGATTACAGCAAAGCGGTATTAATTGTTCAGTGGTAGGCTTCTCGCCTGCCATATGGATGGCCCAGGTTCATGTCCCAGCCAGTGCCCCACCCCCAGTCAACAGGGCACCCTTAGTGCTGGTTCCATGCCTGGTTTAAAAATGGGAGAATTCCATCAGGAAGGGCATCTGATGTAAATTTGAAGATCAAAAATGTACAGTGAACTTTGTAATGAAGCAGAACACATTAAACCTGTTACTGACCTGGTAATAGTTGATGAAATAACTGATCCATCACAGCTGATGCATCTAGATGCATGACCACCAATATTTTACAGCTGATTTTAAGACTGAAAAAAAAAAAAGAACCAAAAGCATTCACATAGACCTACTGATATTCTCACACACATTGCCTGCCATCTGTTTATATCTGCACATGAATACATAAGAGACCATAAAGCCCTTAAAGTCAAGCCTCTATAAGTCAAGTCTCTTGTACATTTTGCAAAGCTCCAATGAACACAGAGCCTGTATTTATGCAAAACAGAACATGAAAATGGACATAGCGCATGGTGATTGAGTTTTATATACATGTCTACAGCATAAAAGCACTACTCTTTTAGCAATTTTATGATGCATATATGGTCAGTGGTTATGTCTGTATTGAAATATTGCTGTTATTAAGATTTCATTTGTAATTGGAGTAGTTACATGGAACGTGTAGTGAACCCAAGTACCTAATAAACATCCTCACATCTGGAAATTGTGCTTTATATTGCAAATCTGATCAAATAGTTCTATGATCCTAGGCATGAAGCAACTGCAATTATAAGTTATGCTCAATTACAAATGTGTTATAAAACCAAGCAAACGTGCAGTAATGTAGAATGAATAAATGGTTATAAACTTAGCATATGCATATGAATACTTTTTATTAAAATTAATGCAAGATTTAACTATTATCAAAGATGTATGTGAGTGATTGTTTGGAACATTAAAATCTATTACACAAAGTAACACTCAGTTACTGCTCAGTGGCTAAACAAAGCTAAAGATACTATAGCTAAATCCAACAAAATATAACATCGATGGACATAAAAATCCTTATTGCCTTAAGATTTCATGAAAGAATGTTTCTGTTTTGGATCTTTTCAGCTCAAGCATGGAGTGTACATAGTGACAGTGTAAGTAACATTTGTGATCACAAGGATCCTTTGATGATCTTAATCAAATAATCTGACATGATGAATAGATTTCTCAGACTGTCTATTAAGGAATTCAGCCAATATTTTGCTAGGATCATCTCCTACAATATGAAAAGTAATACTGTTAAAAAATAATAATAATAATGTTTGAAATGCTTGAACATACCTATAGTACTTGCAAAGTCAAACAACCTACTACACTACTTGAGCAATTGTATTAAATTGCATCAAGCCACTAGTGGGCAACACAATAATTCAGCTGCTGTTGGTTGCATACCAAAATGTGGAACAGACTCACCTGTTTTGGGTGCAGTCCTTTGTACCTTTATGATTTACCTACCTGTAACATATATCTATAACAATTTAAAACTGTCAAAAATGAGTCAAAAACAGAATCGCAATTGTGGGTGACTTAACCTGGATTTGACATAATCATACTGTATGGCTCTATGCTGCTATAAGCTATAAAAACGCCACATGTAAGCCTTCAACGTAAGACTGAATCTACTAAGTTTAGTTATATGGAAAAAAGGGTGATTAGTATTCTGGAGCTGAACAAAGGACAAGAGCAGCTGGTACTGTATGTGGTCGTTGCATTGTGATAGAGAGAGAGAGAGAGAGAGAGAGAGAGAATTATTTTCACCCATCTGAATCATCTGTGTCAAATGTCAAACATACATGGTCAATTTTCAGGAACATATAAAGAACATGCATTCAATATACTTATATTGCTTACAATTCTCATTAAGAACTTTAAGCACCATTTTATATCTTGCTTCTGCCAATCTGTCTCATTACAATAGTGATAAATTGTAGTGTTTAATCACTGCACCAAAAGGAAAGAAACACACTGGAGCGTGACTACTGTTCCCTCTACAGCCATTCTACACTATTTCTTCTCTACTGATCATTATGCTCCTCTCAAGCTTCACCGATTCATGGAGTTACATCCATTACTAGCACAATGCATCTGCTCACAGGTATTGAGGGGAATTTAAATGGGGCTAAAAAAACCTGAAATATTTAGTGAATAGATTTCCAAAGACTAATTTTAGAAAAAGACTATGCTGTTTAATGAGAACAGGCTGCTCTACATTACAGGTCCAGGTAACTATCATCAACTAGCACATCAACAATTTCTACATAATTCTGTATATTATTTTATTTCTTCATTCATATTAGCCACTACTATTTGCCTAGTCAGTAACGCAAGAAGACACCCTTGCTTAGATGCCAGTCCATTGCAGGGCACCATGCACACAGTCACATAAGTAACTTATTCACACCCAGAGATAGTTTAGAGTAGCCAGTCCTTATGGCATATTCCTGCGACATAAGAGGAAACCAGGGAACTTGAGCTAAAGAACACAAGGACCTTGTTGTGGCAATGCTACTCACTGTATTACTGTACCATTTGTGGTTGTTTAGTAACCTAATTGTAATCTAATTGTTATCTATATACACTTTGTAGAACATTATCTTGTTCGTCTTTTGAGGGTACACTTTACATTTGTTAACAGGGATGTTTATCT
>JAQMYG010000038.1:14471127-14481954 GCA_030014215.1 Clariallabes teugelsi | reverse complement strand
AATGATGTAGTAGGCTCGATTTAGATTTTAGCTAATTGGTGTCAGATACATGCTTATGGGTTTTGTTTCACTTGGCTAAATCGACTTTTCTAAACAATACTGAGGTCGGTGAAAATAATACTAAACCCAGAATGTGTTCTGTAATACATTATTTACATACATTATATACATTATTTCTAAAGGAAATAATGTTGTCACTACACAATTGCACCAACTTGTATTCTGAAAAGGTTTAAAAGAAGTGGTTTATAGCATAAAGAAGGAGGCCACATATTTACAGTATATTTAAGGTATGCTTAAATAGTTTTTGTATTTTAATTAGGACAACTTGATGTTGTTTATCAATGCTAACATGCTTTTGTGTTAATCTCACAGTTTTTCTCCTGGGCTTTTCCATTTCTGTCTCTCCTTCCCTACCAAGACAACACACCTTCAACAGGGTTTTTCCCCACAGGACAGCAGTGGGAGGTGCTGGAGGGAGGGCAGTAGGAGAAGATGATGCTGTGACATTTCACCCATGGTGCTTTCCTGTAATGGATCGCTGGAGTGGTGCCACAAACATGACAGCTACTGTCATGCTTGGTCACTGAGACTTGTACAAGCCAGTAACTGAGCTTCACCTTTTTATCCATGCTGTCTCTGTGGAGTTTCTAAGGAAGGTCTAGGCTCCTAATCACTTCACTTGTCCCCTGAAATACCCTGTGTACTCAGACAGAAGGAATGAAAAGGCAAAACAAATTTGCTGTAGACAACAGGGTGCAGGAAATAAGATCATACAGTATATTTGCAGTATGTTTTGCTAGTTATGAAAATGCCACTATGTTGCTTTGAGCACACTTGAAGGCAGTGAGCGAAGCTGAAATGATTGAATATCACAGCATCACACTTAACTGTACCTCAATGTGATCATAACCAACCTGTGTTTACAATTGTACCATCAGTGCTATATTACCATCTGTAGCCGTGGTTATTAAGGTACCAAGAATATACAGAAATATGCCTTACCTTATTTCTTGCTTTGTCATTTGATGCATACAAAAACAGAAAACTAGAGCATAATGTGCTATTCACTATTCAAGACAATGGCACAGCTTTGTTTCTGGCAACACATCCTCTGTCCTCGACCTTCACTGACCTCCAGTCACCCGAGGCTTATTTCACATATCATTTTCAGGTTTGTATTAATCCTTCTCTCAGTGTCTCTGTTTTGTGAAATCATGTTTTTCCTTAATTTTTTCCTTATTTTTTCTTGTCATTGTTTGTTCTGCCTTCTGTTATGCTGCTAGCTTGGTCTTTTGCATCTATTGTTTTAATTCATTTGTTTGGAGGCAGTGGTGGCTCAGAGGGTTAAAGCACTGAGTCACTGATCCGAAGGTCAGCAATTCGAGCCCCAGCTCCACTAGATTGCATTTGTTGTGTCCTTGAACAAGGCCCTTAACCCAATCAGCTCCAGGTGCGCTGTAAATGTCTGACCCCAGCTATGCTGGAATATGTGAAGAAAGAATTTCACTGTGCAGTACTGTATATGTGACAAATAGGCTGAACTTAACTTTCTTGTAACTATATGCTATTGCCTGCTCATTAATCTTGATGTTAGCCTAGAAGCTTGTTTAGCCTATTTCTTTTTTTGCCCACCGCATTGCCTTGTATATACATATTTCTTTAGACATTTTATTAGCATACCTCAGCTTAGACTTATTACATCTTAGAGTTATGTTTGTTTACTTCACTTATTGTGCTGATGTTTGGATTTTTACCTGTATTTATTTCTATGTTTATTAAAACCCCAAGATTAAGTTTTTATTTATGGTCCAAAATGATTAATTCCAGACAATTTTGCCTATAAAACACTGCAACTGCAGAGGCAAAATTTCACTCCAGCTACCACATCAGTCGGTTTGACGAGGATCTTACTCAACAAATTACTACTGCTATTACACCAAGCCAAAAAACTGCCTGCAATACATCTTTCACAAATAACAGTCAGTCTCTGGTGAGGCTTCCCTGTTGTTCCCAATGATTGCAAGATTGCTTAAAAGGAGTATGATGGGAACCCAGCAGCCTACAACGATTTTTTGGTACAATGTTCTCCATAATGTAGATCACCCCAACCCCAACATAACATCACCAAACATTACCAAAACAGCTTTCTGGTCATAGAACAAGCAAAAAAATAAATAAATAAAAAATCTGTCAATGACAGGAAGTTCACATGTGGTTTATTATACATACCATAGAGGAAAAAGAAACGTATAGGCATATCCAGGGCAACACCACAGTTAAACAATATCCTCTAATATTCCATACCTTTGTTGTGAAATGGATGGAATTCATAACAGCCTTTCATTGTGGGGTTACAAACTGAGCTAGCATGCCATGATTATTCTCTATCCCTTGACTATCTCATCTCATCTCATCTCCCTTGTCACCCGCCTTTACATCTGCCATCAAAATAAAAGACGTAAGGCTCAAAGTACCCCCCTATCTGGATCCCCTGAGTCCATGGAAGCCAGCTGAACACATCTGACCCAGCAAGAAAAAAAGATATGACAGAATCCTTCATCTGCTTGTACTCGATGGATTCATGTCATATGCATTCTGACGGTGAACTTCCGCTTGACATCCACAAAGCACACTCTAGGGAATGATGAGAGAATCACTAAAAACCAATGCTACCAAATCATTTAAAATGACAGTAGTTTATATTGGGATGTTAATTCAATTCTGCCAAATATTACAAGCATAATTGACTCAGGAGCTGCAGGCAGCTTTATCAATCAGCACCTGGACCAATCACTTCACACCTCCACTCAGATTTGGCACATGCCTCCCCAAGGACACACAGTAGATAAATGCCCTCTGGGCTCATGGGGGGTTCCAACTTTAAAACAACAACATCATAAAAAATATTTTTGGTACAAGTAGCACATGATTATTATAAAACCATGACTACAACCTGATAACCAGACAAAACATCCTCACCATCCCTGATGCTGTGGTATAGACTAATTTCTCACCAAACTGAACGTGCATAGAACATACAACATTTGTTTTTACAAGAGGAAAAAAGACTTGTGAAAAACCACCGTATTTGCATGGTTATACTTAGTTCTGCACAATTAATCTCAGAAATATTACTGCAATTATTTAATCGCAAAAGGCTGCATTTTTATTTTTATAATATACACATAGTTAGGAATTTATGTAGAGCGTGTCAATAATAATTAATTTTTACTTGTTTTTAATACTTTTGAGGTGACATTTATATATTTGCTGTTAGCTCAGATAATAAATTAGTTTGAATACAAAATGATACTTTTAATAGTTAAATCTCACACTTTAAATCATGATCGCATTTAATTTTTTTATTTTTATTTTTTATATCAAATGATGTAGCCCTAGTTATGGTATAGCCCATGCCTTTTCCTTGCAATTATAAACATTAAAGAACTGTCCAGTATATGGGTTTCACTAACATTTACTGGTGATTCATCCCATGGAACACGACATTCTTTAGGTCACTGTTCAAAGATTGCCTTAGCTACAGTAGAACTGCTTATCCTAGAGTAGTTTTATATTTGTTTGCTGTTTGTTTTGTTTGTTTATGGCTAGTTTGTGTTTATGTTTCTGGGTATGATACTGTAGATCGGTTTGGTATTATCCATCAACTATCTGCTTTAATGTTCATCTCTCATTTAGGATGGTTCATTGCAAACAAAAAGGACTCAATAAAAATAAGAAATAATTGTTCAGTTAGTTTCTTAAGCATGCTCAGGAAAACCGTTTTATTTATATTTTCATATTTTTATATAGCTAAAACAAGAGTATGACCCCCATTAACAGGATTTCCCATTACAGTATGTTTGAAAGAGACAGATGATTAAACAGTGCTGTTAAAGTTTGCTAATGCATAATAGGATTATATCTTTGTATTACTCAGAGTGAGCCCAATGAAAAATGCATGCTGATGGAATTTTTTTTTAACATAATCAGATTTCTTCCAGACATGAGTAACATTTTCTCTCATGCAATGGCAAGGTTTCTGGCATTTTCACCCTTTTGCAAAAATGGTTGATTTAGCAATAGGCTACAACCCTCTTGAGAGTCATTGCTCTGATATGGCCACTTACACTTTACTGAATTATGGTCCTTTTTATGTGTGACAAACACTCTGTCAGTGTTGGTCATGTCTACTTATTTATTATGCCCAGTATTGTTTAGGTTCCCCCTCTGCCACCTGGGCAGTTCTGGACTCTTGGGGCATGACTCCAAAAGGCCTCTGTGGATGTGGTCTGGTGTCTGGCATGAGGATGGAGTTTGGTGCACTGGGTATTCTGGTGCCTTTCTATCAGGGCCAGCATTGATTTTTCTCTGCAAGTTGGGCTGCATTGGCTTTTCTGTGGGATCGGACCCTACAGGCTAGCTTTTAGGCTTTGGGCGCACATGACCCTGGCTGTCTTCAATTTGAAGTAGGTGCTCTCATTTAATTCACTACACTGCAGTGTAAGGATGAAAAAAAATATCTGACACTTATACTACACACTCAATTAAGACTGGAGTCCTGTAAAGGTCAGGTGGAATAGAACAGCAAATGATATTCTCAGGTCAGCCTTGTAATTAGCGTACCATGTTAGAAGTGTCAAACGAAAGCAATAAACCAAAGCAAAAGTGAGATGACAACAAGTGAGACTCAATCAAGTATATAATATGAGAACTATGTATGTTATAGCCATTAAGTTTTATGATATTTGAGTGATATTTTGTGATTTAAATTTGGGCCAATATATTGGCAAGTGGTAAGTGGCACATTTTTGTCGAAAGGTGATTGTACCAAATAACAGGAATTGTTGGTGATGCCAGTGCAAATCTGGGATAGGATTTAAAAACATACTACTTCAGTTGCTAAGATTCACACATTACAATTTCTATAAATTGCTCCACTGTCAAGTATGTCATGTGTGTATGCCTCAAGCTTTAACCCTTTGATAAGCAGTAAGGAATTATAAAGAAGGTCAGAAGATTTAAGATATATACAGGATAATTAGTCTTAAAATGTATTCTTTAACAGTTTTATTTATTAAATTTTCGCAACAGGCCACATCAGAAGTATGGTTTAGTTTTTTTTTTTTTTAACAATTAAATAATCAGTGACCTTTAACTTGTGTGCCTGACAGTAACAGCATGTTACAGTACAGCTGCATGCTCTTTAGCCCTGAACCTTAAACTCAGCATAAACATTAATAGAACTGGGGAGCACTTTCCTTACTCCCATGCAGTCTGCCACCAGAATGCACCTTACCTTGCTCTTTTCAAATCCCAGGAAGCACATTTACAAAAAAAAAAAAAAAAAAACAGTGATTGAAACAGTAATCAACATCATTCATTTTTATTACACCTGCTGTTGTATTTACTTTCGCAATCCCTGCCCATGACATGTTTGGGAATCATCCGAGAAGTGGCCTTGATCGGATTAGCACCAACATGCAGTAAATCTAAGGGCATTTCAGAAGGTGTGATCAACTCACTGTTTCAATCAACACAATGGTCTAGAAGAAATTCAGCCCCAGCCACCAATTCATATTGAATTACGCCTGCTGGTTCTTGGTTGCAGAAAAAAATCAACAATTTCTTAACAGCAAATAGGATGATGTGAATGCCAAACTGACTCTTTTTTTCCTCCAAGAATGCCCTGCTAGCTCTTTTATACCTGCCAGCGCTGATTGTGCGCAAATGTTAATGCATCTGTTTGAATGGGGAAATTATATGCCACATTCAACATGGTTTCTTTTTATAGGTATGTCCCTCTGGAAACATAATAATGGAGTGTATGGATGCTTGCTTGCAGTCTTCTGTTGGAGCCAGAATCTTTAAAGAAACATGCATTGATTTTGGAAACTTCTGTGGACTTTATAGTCAGATTTGAACTAAGATGCTGTTAATTCTGTATATTTAAAGCATTTGCAAAATAAGCTGTCTAACATTCATTCTACCAATGTATTACCTCATAGCTTGTTTAATGTATTTAGAAAGATGCTAAAGTTCCATAGGATTTTATTTCTTTTGTATTCTTTTTTGTTTTTTTGTACATCAAATTTAAGTCTACAATGAAATGCTGAATGAAACAGGAACATGTTTTATATGACCTGAACTTTCTATCCACAAAACAATGGAGTCCCTAAGGTCTATGCTTGCCCTTTAAAAGGGCAACACCCTGAGAAGTCAGAGGAATTTTGGAAATACTGTAGGTGCTGTGGGCTGATCACCAGAGATACACTATATTTGGAGAGGAAAAAATTAAAGTTATTTAATGAAAACACAACAGTTAATCAGAAAACACCTTTCTAACTGTTAAGGATGGGGGTTGATCCAAGAGGTATGGCTGATCAGCCATACCTCTTTCTAATAATGTGTTGGTCCCCCTGGAGTCTCCAACACACTCATTGTGGCATTGACTCCACAACACCTCAGAAGGTGCACTGTGTTATCTGGCACCAAGACATTATTAGCAGATCCTCTAAGCCCTATATATTGCAAGGTGGGGCCTGCACATACCCCAGGGGAGCAATCACATTGAGATAGGTGCTATGTGCTAAAGTAACAGCCACATGAATGACCCAAGCTTTCCTTGCGAAACATTTCCCAGAGCATCACACTGCTTCCACCATATTGTTTCCTTTGATAATGAATTCCAGTACAATCTCTGTCCCAGGTAAGCAACAATGATCTAAGGAACAGACATCAGCCAGAGCACCCATCCTGACCCCTGTTCACCATCAACATGATCTAAAATAAAATGTGATTTAACAAAATGATATAAAATAAAATGTGATTCATCAGACAAAGACAACTTCTTTGATTCTGATGTTCTGATGCTCACATGCTCAATGTAGCTGCTTTTGATGGTGAACAGGGGTCGGGATGGGTGCTCTGGCTGATATCTGTTCCATAGATCAATTTTAGAAGGTACTAAACACTGCATACTTAGAAACAATCAACAAGACCTGTTTTGGAGATGGTCACAGTCGTCTTGCCATCACAATTTGGCCCTGGTCACTCCTAACACTTGCCCATTTGTCCTGCTTACAACTTTGAGAACTGTCTGTTCAGTTTCTGCCTAACAAATACCATCCCTTCACAAGTGACTAAGTAACAAGATAATGTTATTTTCTACACGTCAGTGGTTTTAATGTTATGGCTGATTGGTACAGTACTGTATATGCTTAAGGATAGTATGGCTGCAAACTCTGGTGGCATAAAAGATACCAAAAGAAGCTAAAAATGAAGCTGGGTTAAAAGTTCCCGGTCATGACCATCATTGAAATATCTGTTTCTTTTTTAAATTTTTTTTTTTTATTACATTCATGCAAGACAATCCAGGGATATCTACAAACTGAAATTGTTGTGCAAGATATTTTTTAATTATTTAAAAGAAAATAAAGAAAAAATTAAGGGTTCACCAGTCTTTCATAGTTCCGAACACTGTCAAGTCAAAGCACATTATTGTCATGTGTTCAGTGTCTTACACAAAGTATAGCTTATACTGTAAAACATTAAATCCTAACATACCATATATTCCATACACTTCAAATATGAATAAACAGGTATGCTCTAGACATTACATTGTGACTGTAGGTTAACAAGTAAGTCATAAAGTCTCACAGAGACTATAGTGACAAGTTGAAGTTAAACTGTTTAAACATAAAGCATACTACGCTGTGTTTAAGCGTAGTTAAATAGGAAGCACATGCAGTTTAATGTTTATTGACCAGCCGGCTGGGCTGCAGATAGAAACTGTCTCTAAATCTTATGGTCTGAGTGCTAATAGCTCTGTAACTTCTCCCAGACAAGAGAATAAAGAACATTGTGTGCAGCATGATTAGTGTTCTTATGGGGCATAGCGCATTACTTACACAACTACAACTTGTATTCAAATAGTCTACATTCATTAATGGTAATTACTGGTGTTCTGATGTTCATGATCATCTGTTAAATGGTGTTTTTTTTTTGTCATTTGCTGAAAATTTGCTGTAGCACTGTCTTAAAAAAGACTACTATGTGCATTTCAGGCTGTCACTGCACATTGAAAGTTAACAACATGAATCATGAATCATTTATTAATCGTCACCATATTTATGGAGTCTATGAAACCAGATAACCTGTAGGAAACCCACACAGAGATATGGAGAACAGACAACAAACCAGACAGGCAGGACTTCAAGCTTTCCGGATGAAACAGCAGCTAAATGTTTTACATACTAATCCTCTGATTCTTCTATATTAATTGATATTTTAAATATGAATTCATGGTATGCAAATTCATATAGCTTCCCTAAAATACAACAGTGGCAGAAACAGAAAGAATCGTTGGAATAGAAACATGGTTTTGATTCTAACCTAACCACTAGATTTTCTCCAGATGTATAAAAGGTATGCAGGGGATTTGTGAACAATTCAAATTTCATACTGTAGCTTCAAAATTTGTATGCACATGTATAGTCAGGTGTCATCATAACCCTGGCCAATAGTGTGGTATAACAAACACTGTAGGAGCTACAGTATACAGTATACTGTATATGAGATGACCAAGCATATATAATATTCATTCTTGCTTTGGAATTCTCTCTTACTGTTTACTGCAGGCTATCCTTCTATCCTGACATGTGCGTCTGTTGAGACTGAATCATTGTAAACAGGACATTGCACACTGTGTACTACTTCTGGTGACCTCATCATCTGTTGAATAGTCCAGGCAGTGTAATCTACGGAGCTGTGATCAGCCGGCCAGACTGATTGGCCAGGACTCTTGGAGCAGGTCCTAAACCTCCCAGAGCATTTGGTGGAGGACAGCATGGCCATATGTCTATTTTAAAATGTGCGATTGGCTACAATGGATGAAGTAGTGAACGGAAGGGGGGCAATGTGGGACTGATATAGAGGTCACTATGAGTCAGTGTATCAGATGACGTCATCACACCCGGAAAAGGTTTCACGTCTGCAGAAAAGCCGAGATGAGATGGATTGATCTAATGAAAAATGGTTTTATGAAAAATTTGTCATGGCACATGTAAAAAAAATCTGTATATCAGTAAGGCAAAAGCTAATTGGCTGGCTTCTTAGCATTAGCATGCATATGACAATTCATTTAATTACTTAACAAAAGACTGACATTAAAAACAGAAAACCAATTGCAAAAAAACCATTGTGTTTTCAGTTGTGCACCAATAATTATATCGTTTTCAGAATGAAGAACAATTGATTGATTGTTGTTTTTCCCTGATCTGGCTTGCATTACATATACTAACCCATGAACACTACCTCATAAGCCGATCTGTGCTGTTTGACTCTTCCTACAGGTAGCTAAATTCCAAATGTGGAATTAAGTAAGGTACGATTAGGCGATAATTCAGCATTTATTTTTGACTTACTGTATCTCTGTGCATCTACCTCAGTGTAATCTGGAGCAGTGGAAATACATTGAATAACAATCCTCTGGATAGGATTGAACGCCATTTCATGGCCTTTTTTTCAGGACTGGACCTATGTGTCTATGTTCTTTCATGACATAGCCCATTAGTGGCCTCGCTGCACTATTTCAGTGACTGCTTCTGATTGTGAATCAGCAGGGTAGCTAGTCACCAAGAGTTCAGCACACATTTCTGATTTCGAATCCAAACTCCTGCGTATATTTCTGTTAACACTTTCTGAACCACTGAGCCACAGTCATGCTTATGTGTGTGCATTTGCGCTCTGCTCCTTATTGTGCAACTATAATTCATATACTGTATATGAATAAGGAAAAGTTAAAATAGAGCAGATAAAGGGCTGCACACTGATTAATAATATCACCACCAGAGTAAGCCTGTGCTTTCAGGAATAAAACAAATCTCATGGTGCATTAGTGCAGTTAGGGCTGTGATATTTGGATAATGAAATCTTTCTTGGTAAATTTCAACTTGAAGAGAGTTAAGAGAGCTTCAACAGAATGTGATAGATTTTAATTATATTGTTCTAAAAGTCCTTCAGAATATGACCAGAGAATTAGATGAAATAGGAATTAGGAGACTAGAAGCCAGGGTTTAACAATAGAAGATAGCTTTATTTCTCACATCAGTCAGCCTGAGCAATATAGTGATAATGATATATGTAAATGTATATAGTTATAATAGCAAACATGAGTTGTAAAGAGACCATTGCACAATATTAATCTAAACCATCATTTTCATTTAATTGTAAGATGCCTTAACCTCTCACATGTCAGAACCAGAACTATGAGTTTTACTATCACATAGTTCTATATTTAGTTTTACTTTTCCATGAGACTAAATATTTATTTTAGTTTCATTAGTTTTAAATTTGTGAGAATGTGGTAACAGTAACTCATACAGTACAGATGAAGCATTACTCACTGATGTATAACCATGATAGAAATGAGAGCTGAGTAACATAATGTATAAGCCAATGGTTATAATCCATCCAGCATAACATTCTACTCCAGGCTTAGCTAAAACAGTTTACCAACCGTCTTGTTACCCCAGGAAGCAAAATTTTAAGCTATGTAGAAATCTTTACCCTACTACCAACCTGTAGTTGCCAAGAAGTTGTTTTTACAGCACTATATTCAGCAGAACCAAATAAAGAGATATGGTATGTTTGTGTCTTTCATCATTTATAGCCACAACATAAACATATACAATACCTGTTTAGACATACTGTATGTGCACACTGAGGGTTTCTTGGAACGTACACAAACTTACAGTAAAAGAAAAGTGAAAATATCAATAAAAATATTTTACTGGCAAGGAAAAAACTTGTTAAACTATATATATA
>JAQMYG010000038.1:14441788-14471027 GCA_030014215.1 Clariallabes teugelsi | reverse complement strand
ATAATTGTGCACACTCCTGGCATTTCCTCAACCAGAATAGAAGCCACCTGCTCTTCCAATAGATGTGAATAAGGTCCCTATATACTGTATGCCAAGTGTGTTAGGTGTTTTTGCCTCAGCACTACTTGTTGGGTTGATTTTCTAAAAAATGTATGGTTTGTTATAAATAAACAAGTTAAGTGTTAAAAAAGTTAAGTCAGTACAAATGTTTGATTGGTACTGTAAATTCAAACTTACAGTATATTAAACACATCTGTTCGTCTTTTTGGTAGTTCTGGTATATTGCTTGTCCTGGTTGTCTTCCATTAAATGCGACCAACACATTTATTAAAGCTACTCCTTTTATGGCGTAGCTTCTATTAATACTATAAGCTATAATATTACATTTTATATCTGTATGGCTCTGGAAGGCCTTGATAATCTTAGCTACATGATTGTTGTTTCCCACCAATCACTTATTTGATTGGGCTTCTGTGCACAGACGGCACCGCAGCTTTCACCTGATTATGGTACAGTCATGTTTTGATATACCGCTGAGTGCTTGTGCTGCTATGATTAGTGCCTTTGTGCTGGGAAATACATTTATTCAGTTTCTGGTAGTATCTTTGTTTTCATATGAGCCACGGCTGATGTGTGTTTATCAGTGTTGGGTGTAACGCGTTAGAGTACTTGGATTACTTTTTTGATGTAACGAGTAATGTAACGTGTTAGGTACGCTATTTAAGTACTCAGTTATTTAGTTACATTTTGAAAATGTAATCTGTTATTCAGACAATTTATGTAATCTGTAAGCCAGACAGCAGTTATTCCCAATCCGTTAGTGTGTGTGTGTATGTGTGAAAGTCATCCTACAAGCCCCGCCCCCGATAACCCGCCACCCTCTGTTATTCCTGCTGTTATACCCCTATCCCACCTATGCGGTTTGATTATGTGAGGACCAACGAATGGAAAGATGGAAACGTAATCACAGCGCCAAAACTCAGTGTGAATCAGGATGAACCCTGCGAAACCGTGTAGGTGAGATAGGGGTATTAGAAGTTAAAAGATTATGGGCCAAAATTCGCTGAGTGATGATGGTAGAATAATTATGAAGGTCTTGACTAAAACAACATGCATGAGGAATCACATGAGTTTTCATTTTCTGCAATGGAAAAGCACTCTAACTAGTTACTTTTATCAGAAAGTAATGCTGTAATGTAACTGATTACTTTTTAAAGACAGTAATTTTGTAATGTAATTAGTTACTTTAAAAAGTAACATCCCCCAACACTGGAGTTTATTGATTGATTGAATGATTGATTGATTAATTGATTAAGCAATTGCTTGATTGATTGGTTCAGTCGTTTGGCGATTATCCTACCATGGCATTTAATATGCTTCCCTGTTGTCGCCATGTAGGTTAGCAGGCATAGATCTTTACATAGGGCTAACAGCTTGATTATACTTTTATCTTCTGCAGCATAGTATATCTCATTCAGGATGTTGGTATTGACACTTTCAAAGATTTCTCCAAGAATATATGCATTCTATACGCCAGATTTCCTTACACAGGTATATAGTATGAATGAGTTAATGTGTCTTTAGGCTTGAAGCCAATTTCGAAGTCATTCAGATGATGGCTGATGTTAGCTGCACTCTTATTGAAAGTATATCCGTATTCATGTGAGAGAATGAAGAACTAGCTTAGAAGATTTGTGCCTGTGCAAAACAGGAGTGCATGTGTATTACTTTTCTCACACAGGCTGTAAATTGAGCTTTAGGGCTGTACTCCATGGGGTCATATGTCAAGTCCCTAAAGAGTTGTAAAGGAGAATGAGCCACTGCGCTAAAGTGTAATAAAATAATATATATATATTTTTAATTTAAACATAAATAACCACACAATCAGCTTCTCAATTCCATAAGATTTCAAATAATCAGTATGCTGATAATGATATCCACTCTGTGCAACCAAGGGATTCTCTGAAACACTGCACAGAAATACGGCACACTCCATCGACCCTTTAAAACAGGCATGCTCCACTATCAAATTATGCCTCATAGGATCTACCATACTTATCAAGTGATTGACAGAATGAAAACAGGTCATTTAGGGCATGAGGCAGATTTTCAACATGTCAATCGACTTCACTGTAGTGCTGAAGATTCTATATTGTAATAAGGTGACATTAGAGAGAATCTGCTCTTACTGGTGCATATATAAATAGATCATAATGCTAAAATGATACCAATGGATTTTCATACAGAGATTTTCATAGCAGATTTTCAGAAAGTCCCGACCTTGTAATCCAGTGTGACGTGTCATTCCTCAGGCCTGCCATATCTAAGGAGTATTCCATCTATCACTGAGCCTTATCCTGCTGTGGTACTGCTGTGTGAATCTCACACAGTGACTCACCACTGCATAGGAGCTCAGAGGAAGGTTTAAAAAAGTAGCAAAGATGACAGTTATATGAGCCACGTAAGGAAAATAAATAAAGAATCACTTGTTCTTAGCTGTGTCATTTCACATTCGCACTTCTTCATCTTAATAGTGCAAACTTCTGAAATGCTGCCAGGCAAAAATGTTATAAGGGGTATATGTTGCTTCTATCAACTATCTGAAAATTCTTGAAGATGAAGTAGGTAAGCTATGAAGAGGCTTGGAATATTACAATTTATTACAAGGTACAATATATCAAGAGATTTGCTCTGTTTTTTTAGATGCTTTAAAACCAGGCAGTAGAATTCGTTATTGACGGTCTGGCCCCTGGGGTCGAATTCCCAGTGCACAATCCCGAGAATGTCGAAAATGCTTAGCATGCACGTGGTTGAGCTACAGACCTGCCTTGCCTTTTTTTGGTCATGAATTTGATGGACTCTTCCACTGTGGAGACTGTTGCTTCATCTCAGGATCATATCCATACACCCAATTTTCCTCACTAGTAATAATCCTCGACATGAAGGATGGGTCGTCTACAGCACACTGATGCAGTCCTTGGCAGCCTTCAACGCAGTATTCCTTCTGCTCCTGGGTCAAATCGCATGATCTCACAAGGTGCATGATCAAATGGCAAGTAAGGATTGCACGGATTGTTCCATTTGACACACTGACAATGGCAGCAATGCTGTAGATTGTTCTCCGACGATCATCATACATCAAATTGCTGGATGGTATCGACATTTTCAGAGGGTTGAACCTGTTGAAGGGCTTTCTATTCTCTCGTCATCTTCGAGTGAAGTTCTTCTGCTTCAAATACCTTGAATGACTCATTGCAGAATCGGAATAAATTTGTTGAATCATGTCAAATGTCTTTGTTTTATGCAGAATTTGTTTGTTCTTTGTTCTAATTTTCTGTTCATGATAATATAGCAGACGTGGTAATGCACGAGGTCAGGATGATGTCTTTTGACACACTGACTTATGAAAGTCCGTGATCCCTGTGACTGTTAGTGTGCAACTAGTCTCTGAACTTTTTGGCATCACCTTAGTATAAAATTTGTTCTCATTACCCATCACATCTTTGCCTAATTTCTTCCATTTCCTTTTCTCCAGTGGCATGTAAGGTGTGATGTGGTCTCTTTCCAAGGAGTAACTCCAACTTTTCTCAAAAGACCTGAATTCAATTCACTGTTGGGAGTGTTGTAAAACCTGTGCCAAATCAAAAACACGCAGATCAGACAATGTGCTGTAATCAATAGCAGAAGCAGCTGAAATTATAACAACATAATTTCTTACATTATATAAGTAATATGTATCAAGTATCCATAAAATACTACAGTAATGACACGACGTGGCTCAGTGACTCTGATATATGTAATAAATATGAATAAATATATGTAATAAAAATATAAATATGGCACAGTTAGCTGTCATCATTGGCTGTTAAACTAGCATTATGAATGATTTTGAATTGCATGAGCTATTTAGACTGTTTAATAGTGATGCTGGTCATGATGTTAGTGATGGTTAAATCTAATACACAAAAACCTGTATTTATCTATAGCTTAAAAAGGCTAATATGGTCGAGCAATGTGTTATATCATGAGGTCTGGATAGCATAGTTATCACACACAACACACACACACACACACATTAAAAACTCAGGGCTGTTACATTAGCATATTTTCAAGTGTTTTATGTCTGCAATGATCTACTAGCTCCATGTATTGTTTCACTTAACTGAGGGTTAAGTTATCTCTCCTGGTGTAATTTGCACATTGATTGGACAATGAGTGCTTAGTCCATCTACTTCTAGCTTCTCCTCCAAAGGCATCTCAAGGGGGGAACAATGACAGAGTAAATAATCCACCTTATTCATATTAATAACCCTTGCTTTTGTATTCAATCCTGAAGATGTTTTACAGATCTACAGTATTATAGATATGAGTCCAAAGTAATAAATCCAAATTGAGAAGGTATTTCACTCACATGGTGTAAACAATAAGCTACAGTACATACATCTACAGTATGGTCTACGATTAAATCAGCCTGAGTCTCAATTATTATTACAATTCTTTGTACTTTTCTTAAGACCATGAATGGGTCTGTTGCTCAATTCCACATAAAGTTAAAATAATCCAAAATATATTTAAGAAAACATCTGCATCACAAAAGTAATCCTTGAATTCCACTTTCATTAAGATGTACTACCAGTACAGTACTGTGTCACAGAGCATTGTTTGTAAATGATCCGTGCTTAACTGAATGGAAACTGGAATGGTTTATTCTTCATGTATTAAAATTGTTTGACCCTATTGTTGAGATGAGGCTTATGTTTCCTCCTCTACTCCTGTTTCTCATAATGTCAGGCAGCACATACACAATATTAGAGACTACTGCCCATGTATGATCTACAACTTAAATATAAGGACAGGCAAGCAGCATACACTGGATGAAACAGGTTAGGTTTAATCTGTTCCTGCATTACTGATATTAAATAAATTGAGCAGCATTCGTGCTTGCTTCTTGTTTACCTAGGCACTGCTTAATGTAATTACTCTGAACAACTATGAATATTCATCAGGGGAAATTCATTGTGTTAAAAGCCAAAAGGAAACATCAAAGCCTTATTTATGATGGCTAAAAGTTGAGTGATACCTAACTGTATATAATTTGACCAGCAGGATACTGTATTAGGTCAGTTTGCCAATCTTCCATTGATCAATGATACACGTAAATAATTTCTGACTGATGAGATGGTTTAAATCCATTTTCCCTTCATTTCTGATGCATGTTAAGTGAAGCCAAAGAAAAAAGGTCAACTGCAAGCTCATACTGTATTATTGTAAATTTACATTGAACATGGAATTCAATGAGAAAATTCATAGATATTGCAATTGCATTAACCATGACATAATGTAATAGAACCATTAGCTTTTATATCGTAAAAGCTATATTAATGAATATGCTACAAAAGCAAAACAAATCTGTGTTCGACCATTCCATAATTGTATAAATATGCTTTGCTGAATAAAGATGACATCATAGTCTGAGGCTGTGACTGCACACGGCTGGATGAAAAAAATGAATTTGATCAGAGAGCCATGCTGCCATCTGCTGCTTTAAACAATAAATACAGAGCAGAACGGACTGTGACCTGAGACCAATCAATAAAATCAATAAAATTAAATGAAATAAAGTGAACTGTATAGATTCAGTTCACCAAAGCTGAAGATTGGACTCATCAGAGACGATAACCTTAGTCCGTAGTCCAATTTCTGTGGTGTTATGCTCACCTCAGCCTGGCTCATCTTTGCTTCTAATTGATGCTTCTTCGCTTTTTCAAGCATCCTAACCATGCATTTTACCCCAGCTTCAGTTGGTTACTGTGTCTGAAGGTCACTTGCTGTCATCCAACAGTTGTTGTGGCTTTGAGGTCTTGCCATCACTAAAATTTTAAGGATGGAAGTAATCTGATGCTCACTGTATCCCTGTTTCACTAAAGCCAGGATTGAAACCTTCTTTTCCTCATTCCATCTCTTTTGGCATGGGCAATGGTTATTTTAAAAATAAATTCCAATTACCTTTGAGGTAGTAGCACTTTTCTTGCCACCCAGCTGGTCACAATGCCAGAGGAAAGTGATGGCCACAGCAGTGGTTTTATACTTTTCCTCATTAAATAAGATTTGATTCAGGTGATAACCTCATTAGTACTTCATGAAACAGAATGAGGTGTGCTTGTGTAGGAATTCAACAGATAGTGGAATGAAATGGTTGCTTTACACGTAGAGATGCTGATTTAAGAAAATTTGCAGGGATCTCGATTTTTTCCCCCAGAACTGTATATAATCAATCTTTGGTAACAAAAAGATTTTGGCAACACAATTCCTGAGTAACATATTGTTTGTGGAAAATTAACATTTGGAAATCTAAAAGAAAATTAAACATCACAGATCAAAATAATATTATTGATTATTTTATTATATCTAATATTTTTGGCCAGTACAAGAAGGCGAAAATAGTGTGTACTGAAAACTCAAAGAAATTCCTTTAAATTCTAGCATGATTTGCATTACAATGATTCCAGCACTAATCAGAGGTAGTGATGCTAGTTTCTTGCTAAACTCTTTCTGATTGCTACAATATTTGCAGGTGTTATGGTTTCCTTTGTTGAATAGAGGGGTATTCATAATAAATACTATAATAATCTGAGATTATTACCATAATCAATAATACAGATATGAAAAATGACTAACTTGAGTAAAGTTGCAGAGATACATTTAGTATACTACCCGCTAAGAATATTACTTAAATACATCAGAGGTGTGATTTACAATAAGAGTTTAGGTGAGACCTCTAGTGCTTTTCATTATATCAGCAAAGGGAATCTCATGCAGAAACACACTCAGCTGATAAATAATCATACTGATCTTTGGGAGACTAATGCAAATAAGCAATTGTACATGAAGATCACTGAAGATCTTATTTATATTTCTTGTATATTTTTTGAAAATTTTATATTTTGTTCTATTTTCTTATGTTTTATAGATAAAATGTACTCTTTTTTTTTATCTTATTTTATTTTATTTCACTATTTATTTCTTGTTTTTTTTATTTAAAAAAAATGTTTTTTAAGGTCACGGGCGGTTGTATAAACATTTCACTGCATATTGAACTGTGTATGACTGTGTAAGTGACAAATAAAATTTGAATTTGATCTCTGTGACAGATGGTATCACAACCGTGCTGGTATTCAGTACAACAGCACAACCTAGAGTGGGATATTGTTTTATACAACAGTTCCATAAACACCATTTAGTATCAACAGCTTATGATTTACAGTTAAACCTTGAATTGCAAGCATAATTTGTTCTGGATGCGAGCTTGTATATCAAAGAACTCGTATATCAAAACAAAAAAAGAAATAATATTCATATAAAAATAATTCATACGAAATGTAAGATAAACATTAAACAAATTAGGAATCCGGACAGAGCAGTGTTTCTAATAATTTGTGTGTGTGTGTGTATGTACTGTATGTGTGTGTGTGTGTGTGTGTGTGTGTGTGTACGTACTGTACATGTGTGTGTGTGAAAGTCGTCCTACACAGTAGCCCCCTCCCTCCTCTCCACTCTCAAGTCATTGCTCAGAGAGTCAGAAATGCTGAAAACTGGATCTTTAACAAGCATGCTCTCTAATGACACTTGCTTTATGCATGCGCACACACATGTGGTCACAATGTGCAAAATAAACAGTACACGTGCGCATAGATTTTGATTAGACGAGTGACGCACACGCAATGAGGCTGAAAATGGAAGATGACCCACAATCCCGCAGCACATGAGAGAAAAGAACCATTGGCTCAGTTGTGATCACGTAATGCTCGGCAGACAAAGTGCATGCATACTACTCGTATCAAGACCTCTAAATATTATGTATTTAAATTAACCAAGTTACTCGGAATCCAGGGTTCCACTATTTATGATTTTAACTTCTGGAATTTGGGTTTGAATCTTAAATAGCATTCAACGGAAAGCTAGTGTTCTATGTAGGGTGGCCAATCCTTTGTTCCACACACCAAGTAGTGCCTTTGATCGGGGGTCAGAAAGGGATTTGGGATTCAGCTTTGTGTTAGAAGCTACTGTAGTTAGCTTTGAGCAAAACATCACAGAGGATTCAGAGAAAATTCTGAACAATGTACGTAGAAGCAATTTTTAAGAGGACAAAGTGTTTTTTACGATGGCATAACGTTATCAGATGTGTTTCCTTGTTGAAAGTACTTCTGTGACTTGTTTTAAATGTGTGTTTTGGCAGGCAGCTGCTCTCATCTCTTTCTAGTACTGTGGCCAGTACCAACCTACTTTCACCCATACTTAATGTAATTAACCAGTGTTAGAACAATTGTGTGATACATACAGTTAAACTTTGAATTGCAAGCATAATTCGTTTTGGAAATGTGTTTTTTTTTTTTATATCAAATCAAATTTCCCCATAAGAAATAATAGAAACTCAGATGATAACATAAAAATAAAAAAAATTAAACTACACTTTACCTTTGAAAAGAATCGTAGCTGGTGTGAGGGAGACGAGAGAGACACAATTTTTTTAAAAATGCTTTAGGCGCACACACACATGGTCACAATGCTTTAGTAAACAATACACGCGTGCATGAATGTTGGCTATACGAGTAATGCATGCACACTGAGACCAAGCATGAGAGATGATTACCCACCATCCTGCAGCGCACGAGAGAGAAGAACTATTGGCTCAGTTGTGATCACGTGATGCTCGGCAGACACATTGTATACGTGCTGCTTGTAGAGCAAAATCTCACTCTTACAAATTTTGCTAGTCTTGCAAAACACTTGCCGACCAAGTTACTCGCAATCCAAGATTTTACTCCATAGTTAAACGTCTCAGCGCTGTTATGCTCTACGTCAGCAGGCATGGAATACCTCTCATCCTATCAGATTACTTAGTCTTAACTAACTGTTGTATAAATAAAAATGTAATTAGTCATAATTTAGTTAAAGTGCTTTGACTCCGATGTTAACTTCAAATTATTTAAGGCAAATACATTATAAAGAAAGAATACCACTTAAAGTGACTGCAGCTCTCTGCGGCTCAGGAAGAGATCTGAGGAAGCTGAAACTGCTAATCCATCTCATTAGAGCGCACCAAGCCAGGGAGTGTATTTCCCAGTTAGAGTAAATCCCTGTAACAGAAAATTGTGATTGTGGAATCTCACAGCTCTCACAGGCTCATTGTGGAAGTGAGAGGTAACACACTGTTCAGTGTATGGCTCTGTGCCATCCCTCTGAAAATAGAGGAGATGGGCAGAGTGCCCAGTGCTCACTGGGAGTCCATGACCAGGTCTTATCTTTAGTCCTCTGGCTACACTGTATGAAACCCCATCTTATTCAATCACTGTCTTGTTAAAGTGCTGTCTATCACCATGTCTGTGCCCTAATGGTCCTACTATCACACACACACACACACACACACACACACACACACACACACACACACACACACACACACACACACACTTTGTCCTATGGTGGATCTTCTTACCAATAGTGTCTACGCCAGAGGTGCATTACACATCACCTATAGATTTCACCTCTTTGACATGTTTTGTTGCTTTCACATGAAAGATTTAAAGGTATTCTGGAAAAGATATTTAATCCCAGCATAATGCACAAGATAAAGCATGAAACCATTAGGTTACATATAGTAAAATCCCCTACAGACAGAAACAGTCAGTAAAGTATCCTGATGATGAAGCTGCAATGCGTAGTGCCCGGAGGGACCTGCATGGACAGGATGCCTATCAGAAATAGATCAACCTACTGAGCTAGATGGAACAAACTTCAACTGGCAGAGCTATTCAATTTAGCATGAGTGCCAGGCAACAGGAAAAGCATTCACAAGACTGAGCATTTAGCAGCCTCCTGCCCTGGGACTCTTCAAGGCTTTAGTAATTCTATCCTCCTGTGAGAGGAAGTTCGTCCGCCATTCTGTATGCCACAGGAAATCCTTTGTAGACTCTAGTGCTGTGCCAACATCCCATTACAAATCCTGTCAAAAATATACTGAGTCACAAGAGAGCTCCTGAATTGCACAAAAAATGAATATCCCAGCTACTTATCTACATAGATAAAGGGCATAATTACCCTATATACTGTAGGCTACAGGAGGGACAAAGAAGAGGAAAGAGAATCTTACTACTGTGGAACATGGACCATAGATCATCTAAAACCTTGGCAATACTATAGTAGTAACTAACTGTCAGATGTGTCAGCTCAGAATTTTTTTTTTTTTTTTTTAGATATCCATTATACGGCATCAAGAATTATTGTCATGAAACTGGAAAATTTTGGTTTATGCAGAGTTGATGGTAGTGACTTAGATTACTAGTTAGATAAACACATGCTGAAAATTACAGATTGGTTTGTATTTTGATTTCCATACTGTTCTATAGTTAGCTAAACTCATACCGCTGCCCAGGGTAAACAGTGCAGACCAAAGCAGAGATAAATCTTAACTGCTACAAGCTAATTATTATAATACTTTATTACTGTAAATATTTAATTTTTCACTCACTCACTCATCGTCTATATGATTTTATCCTGTATACAGGGCCATGGGGAGCCAGGAGCCTATCCCATGAGACTTAGGGCACGAGTTGGGGTACACCCTGGATGGGATGCCAATCCTTTGCATGACACATACAGACTTTCACAGGCACATTCACACACTACAGACAATTTGGGAGCGCCAATGAGCCTAATCTGCATGTCTTTGAACTGTGGGAGGAAACGGGAGCACAAGGAGGAAACCCACCATGCACGGGGAGAACATGCAAACTCAATGCACACAAACCCAAGGCAACAGTCGAACCCGGACCCTATTTAGGTTTTGTCAATATCTGTCAATATTCTGTCTTACTTTATTTGCATCACAGCCGCATACTACATGACAACGTGTTACCATTGTTCTGATCATACTATTAAATGTCTAGAATTTGTGATGCAGTTCTTAGTTCTGTTTAAATCTGTATTAAATTTGCCACTTACAGGCATCGGATACAATAAATCCATGTAATGGAGAGGGACGCAAAATCCATGTTACAATATGTGCTTCCACTAGCATGCGATGATAAACAGCAACTGGAACCAGATTTTACACAATCTTAGGCTAAATCATTTGAGTCTTTTAATGATTTCCTCCTCTCCCATATCATCTACATGGGCTGCCAGATTATTAGACATACCAGTATAGTAATTCATATACTGTAATACGCTGACAACTCAGTGCTTATTCTTCTGCTGTATTCACCACCTGTTCTCATAAATGTTTTCAGGACTGATGGCAACTGACCACAGTTTCTTTAATTTCTCCTTACATTCCTTACACACTTTTCTCATCTTCTACTTCCCTCTCTGTTTCCCTGTCACTGCTTTCTGACAGATCAGTGGAGCTCCCCAATCCAGATGCCAGGATGTCCTGAGGCATTCATTATGCACTGCCAATCAATGTTTATTTAAGTCCAATGATCACACTGATGACAGTCAGTTTGCTTTTATCAACATGTAAGGATCGGTAATAATGTTATATCAATGCCACTTTGAAAAGGCAAAAGACACTTATTAAATATACCCACACATGCAGCAGTCAGATGCTGCCAAAGAGCTGCTGATAAATGAATGCAGTTGAGAGTTTAACTCTTTAACTCTGTGCTTGAAACCTTGAGGAATGTAAATGACTTTATTTGCTACAGTACCTGAAAGGAAGACGGAAAACGATATATACAAAACATGTCTCATTAGCTTCCAAGCCTTAGGTCGTGGCATTTTTTAATTAGAGGAATTTGAATGATCAGGACATTTTTACTGCCCCCAAGGTGATTTTTATACTGTCTCATCAGCACAAAAAATAAAAAAGAAATGCAGAAAAGTCTAATTGGCTGCAGGTTTTTGGACTGTAGTGAAAATGCTATGTATTTTATATGTGTCTCTTCCTCGAGAAATGTATTTCATTTGAGAAGCATGAGCTGTGACTCAGCACAAGCAAAAATTTATTATGATGTCTTACTGCCCTCTGCTGTTACTCATGAGCAATAATCAACTTTAACATGAAAACCTAATACTGCTGGTGGTATACAGTGTACTGCATCTATTCTTAGAGACAAAATCAATGTCTTGCCATTCTATACATAGACAAAACATCTTTAGCTTGTAAAAAGACAAGGGATAGTGAATAGGAGATACGCATACAGTACAGTAGATGAAAATTCCAGTCAGTACCTGAGCCCCAGAGCTCCAGAGAGAACCACAACTTGCAAGGAGTTTATGTGACACTGTTGAACACATCTGAATGCTTATACCATTCTTAACTTTGACCACTGTATAGTCCACACAACTGTAGAACAGGTCCATCCAGTGAGCTTCTGAGCAATATAAATACACATCTCTCACACAGTATACCCCCTGATGATTGATGTAATGGGTTTCAAAACATTTAACTGGACAAAGTGTTTTTACTTTTTTTGCCCTACTGTATATTGCTCCGCAACCACTGAGGCACCATCCAAATTGACCCTTTTTTTTTTTTTAGGAATCCCTTGTTTCTCCAGCAAACTAGAGCCTATACCTCACTCACTAAAATGAGAACACATTTCAGCTGGTGGTATTTGGGGTCTAGCTGCAGGCTGATAACTCACTTTTGAAAATCTCATCCAGCAGTTCTGTCAAGCCCAAGGGGACTGCCACTGTAGCAGCTGTCAGCATTCTGACCATCCTCAGCAAGGAGCCTTTACAGCACACAGTGGCCTACCTGACTGAATCTGATTGCCACACATGGGATGTCAGTGTCACTAGCATTCTTAAAAAATCTGTTCCACAACAGTGAAATGTATGGCTTTTTACGGTGTTAGATAGCTCAAAAACAAGTTTAAAAATAATTGGACACTAATGTACAGTAGCATAAATACATATACATGTAGATGTAGCATGAATTTGGTGGAAGAAGCCTCATATAACACCAGTGTTTACTTTTGTATGCATAAAGAAAAACATTGGTTACAAACAGTCAAGTCAGATAAGACCTACCACTTACTCATCATCTATCCTCCATCACCCGCTTTATCCTGTATACAGGGTCACATGGGGCATGGAGCCTAGGAGACTTAAGGCGGGGTACACCTCGGACGGGGCACCAATCCATTGCAGGGCACACACACACACTATAGCAATTTGGGAATGCCAATTATGGAGTAAAACCCACCATGCAGCAGGAGAACATGCAAACTCCATGCACACAGATCTGAGGTGGGAATCAAACCTGAAACCTTGAGGTGCAAGGCCACAGTGCTAATCACTATGCCACTGTGCCGCCATAAGAAATCTGCAATCTGGCTGAAGAATTTATTTTGATTAACTTTTAGAGAAGACAAATAAATAAAAAGAATTTATCACTTTGCTTTTCAATAGTTTTTTCATCTGTCAACAAGACATTTTACATTCCCTCATTACAAATATGTTTTAGGGTGAGTTGCGAGGCATGAATGCACCACTGTCTTCACTTCTTCATCAGAAATAAATCTTCATCTGATAATGCTCCAATACTGGCCCTTGAAAATTGCAGAAAACTGTAAGCATCAATTTTCCAACTGATGGTTGACTTTTGAACTTTCTTTTTCGTATTCACTTGCTTCTGTTTAAGCTCTTTTATGAGTTGTTTCGGCACCAGGTACACCCTCAGACCACAGAAACACCAAAAATAAAAAAAAACTTTCTACCTTGATGGTACTGTATTCAAGCATTATTGAAATGCTGGGATTAAGTCCATTAGTGTAGCAGGGGATTATATAGAGGAATAAAGATGTTTTTTACTCTAATAACTGTGTTCTCTTATCCTGCACAATCAGAAGTCTAAGCTTGACTGCAACACCCCTCGCACATACAGAATATCCCATATATAAAAAGGTTCAAGTTTCATATATGGCACATATTTCAAATTCATATGTGCCAATATATTACATTTCCATATGGGATGGAGCAACACTAATATCTAGTGTGAAGTGAAATGTTGATGGTAAGCTTTCAGACACTTCATCAAGTGCTGTGGGGTCAGATCAGAGTAGAAGGTTTCAATAAATCTGCGCACAGTCAATGACATGACTATAGTGTATGCATTATGACTGAGCTGCATTGTAAATAAAATGAATAATCAGAAATGATTTCAACCTTGGGTAGAGTGACTATGTTTTTGTTTTATTATTCATGTCACACGTAGGTATTAAATCTGTGTGTTAGTTGTGTCAGACAATAACAATCTCAGCAGTACTCTACTCAGCTCATCTTTTTATTATTATTTTTTTTTCTACTCTGCTCATTAGGCTTAACTCGTTGCTCAGGAAAGAAAAAAAAAAAAGAATAGAGATTTTATAAGATATAAAAATATCCACAGGACAACAAGGCTCAGGTGTGCCAAGTTAGTCATTACCCCACTAGTTCTTCCCCACACACCTCCCTCCCCACTATAAACCACGCCTCCACCTGCTACGCTGATGTATTAAGTGCTTTCAATTTTATTCTGATTGACCCCTCCTGAGTCTAATGTAGACAGAAATGCTGCTCTCAGCGGGTCTTGTGGATTATGAAAATTAATATTAAAGTACTGAGTGATTGCTTCATTTTTTTTTTTTCAGGAGGAAGTATGTAATTTTTGTAGCTACATCATTTATGGTCATTTCAATTGAGTTTAATTGATATCCAGATTTCTGGGTAATGCCTAGAGCAGTGGTTCCTGGTGGACCACCTACCCTGCACATTTGAGTGTTTTCCCAGCTCCAGGCACACCTGATTTAACTAATCGCCTAATTACCAGTCTTTCCTCAATTGAAGTGGGTTTGATAGAACAGGGAAAAGTAAAATGTGCAGGGCAGGTGGTCCTCCAGGACCAGGGTTGAGAACCAGTGGTCTAGAGTATAGTTATAAATAGCTGATATGTCTTGTGGGGCCAATTATATGAGGATGATAGGGAGGGCTAGCTTCACTTAAATCTTTGTCCTCATTTAGTCAAACCCAAGTTTCTATTAAATACATTAAATCCCTGATCAATTACATTTTCATTTACAATAAGCACTAAACACACTTAGAGTTTGGTGAAGAGCCAATCAATGACACATCTTACTGCACAAAATCTAACAACCATTGTTTCACAATAACAAAATGTCCAGTACATTAGTGCACTATGTATAATACTGTACGTATATAATGGAAAGAATAAAATGCTCTGTTTACTAAAAATATGCATCTGCATCCTGGTAAACATCCTGGTGCTTTGCTCACTACCAAACCATCTCAGTGATGTTTTCTTCTGAAAAGTGCACTATTACTTAATCTTCTTCTTTTGTTTGAATGGTCTAAAAACATTCCTCTAACATCCCAAAAATGTTCTAGTTTGTGGACTGGCTAAGATAAATTGCCCCTACAGTATGTGTGTACGAGTATGCGAAGCTGCTTTGGATTCTAGGGTGCAATAAAGTCTCCAGATGAATCTCTACACTGATCAAGATAAAAAACTGGCTACTAAAACTGAGTGAACGAGTCATTTTTAAACATATATTCACACCAAAAGAATCTGCATCTTTCAACCATTTTTTAGATGCACCTACTGTATGGCATTGATGTACAGTATACAATATTTCTTCACTTGTATTGTGGAGTTTAAAATGTTGGATGTTTTAGTTTCTGTTTAATCGTGACTTTCAAATACTCCACAGTTTACTGAAGACACATGTATTGTTGAGCTTCACTGACCGCTACACAGGACATTAAAATGTCATGCTGTTGTTCTGTTCTTCCTCTTTGGTTGTTTGTCATGAGCTCCTATTCAAACCTGTAGCTGTTTTCACAAAGTCCTAATTGGCGTAACCACAAGCTTTTCGGCTCTTCTCAGATGTTTGTATTCCTCGTCTTGGACCGAGAGCTGGTTGGCACATTCTCAGCCTGGAGATGTTCTCATGACTCCTAGCTTGTGTTCCAGTGGGTAGTGGGAGTCAAACGTCATCCTGTCTCTGTATACCTAGGGCCTTTATAAAGTCTTGGAAGGGTGCCTGCAGTAATTCTCAGCCATATCCCAGGCTTGTTTGTTTCCTAGTTACTGTGTTGCCAGCTTTCCTCAAAGCTCTAGGGTCTTCCAGTATTCTTTACTCATATCAGTAACGACATAGATAAACATGTTCTGTCTCTATCTGTCTGTGTTTTGACTCTTGTTTATGATTATGTTTGAAATAATCAAAATAATGACTTTTTTCTTTTCATCTTTTTTCTGTCTTAGAACAGTTTCTTACAGTTTATCATTCCAAAACATCGAAACTGGGTTACCACTGGGGGCCAATGTCACCAGCTGTCTTTGAATTTAAATTTTTCCCCCTTCTTTACAAGGTACAGTATGCTAATTTTCATATTTTAACAGTTTGTTTCACTTACAGTACATGTACTTCTACTCTGCAAGGAGAGGTTTGTGACCATAGTACCATTACTCACCACAGGAGGGCTCCCTTAACAGGAGGGGTGAGTAGTGCTGCCACTAATTTATTAGGTGTATCAGAAAGACTCCAAAACACCTCACTGGCACATACATTCACATGCCATTTCCATGTCAGTATCACTTCTTTGCTGAATATGGGCCAGGAAAATAATTCAACTAAAGGACAGCGCACTTCCAGGACAAATCTACAAGGATAAAGAGGCAATGCATGTTGTTTCAAAGTGACTGTACAAAAAAAAGAAAAAAAATCTGACAACAAATCTAATGCAAATGAACCATTATACACAATATGAAAAACTGCATTTGCGTACATGCAGACATACAGTGGTACTCTTAATGCTTTCCTTTCGCTCACATTTCTTTGTTGCATTATTGGTGCATTATACAGTAAATCAATTATTTTTAGTGACTTGTTACAAGTAGGTTTGAAACATGTTATTGGTTAAAAAAAGTTTTAGGGTCAATTATAACAGTAAGCGTCTGTTGCATTTATGTTTGTATCTAAATGAGTACAGGTAGTAACCTGAGCTCAGGATTAAACTGAGCATCCTGAAGCTGTGAGTTGACAAAACTACCTAATAAACAAATGGTTAAACATTGTTTGGCTGAGGGATAAACTCAGTCAAAAAGATTATTAGATATTAAAGGATAAAGTTTGGATAATGTTTTTTTTTTTTTTTTAAATCTCTCTTAAATCAAAAGTGAGGTGCCGGAGAATACATTATCATAGGTCTTGGTTGGTATAAATTTTCCTGCTCTGCACTCCAACTGGGTTACACTGTAAGTAACCAGGGACAAATTTTAGTGGTTAGCACTGTTGTCTTGCACCTCCAGGATCTGGGTTTTCCCTTGGGTCTGTGTACATGGAGTTTGCATGTTCTCCCCATGCTTGGTGGTTTCCTCCGGCACTTCAGTTTCCTCCCACAGTCCAAAGCCTTTTTTTTTTTTATCGGCAGTTTAGTCTAACTGGGGTTCCCATATTGCCTGTAGTGTGTGCGTGAGAGTATGTGTGTGCGTATGCAAACTGCAATGGATTGGCACCCCATCCATGGTGTACCCCGTCTCATGCCCCAAGACTCGTGGGATAGGTTCCAGGCCCCCGCAACCCTGTATACAGGATAAATTAGACTGAAGAAGCTACTTGGATGAGCAGTGAAACGTTTCTACCTAACAAGTTGACATGATTCAACTTCCAGATTTGTATACTGTAGTGTACAATGAACTTGGAAAATATACTACATACAGTAGATACAGTAGATCTTAAAAGACATGACCTGCACACATGTGTATAATTGACTGTAAATGCCAAGACAGAATCCATAATTGTGTAGTGTTGGTCTGCTAAAAATTGGTTTAGCTGTTCCTACAGATGACTCAAGTCTTTGGTGTCTGTATTTTGAATAAAGTCTGTTTAGTCAAGTTACACTGACAAAATGTGTCCCACCTAGCCATCTAAATCTGGATCACTTTTCAGCTTACAAGATGCAAACATCCATCTATCCATGTCCATTCAATTCCCTCGCTCTGTTCCCTCCTTTAATGATGGGCTCTAGCTGGAGTGCCTGGTGAGACGCTCTGTCTACAGAAAGTAATTTATGTAACCAATCAAGCGCTCATTTGTCAACCATCACTCTTCATTTGAGTGACTGCAGGACACCCGTGCTGTGGTCTCTGGGGTGTTGACATATGTTGTTTTGTTATTTTGATTGCAATTAGTGGATGTGTCTGAGTAATAAAGGATGGTGGAACAGGGCCATGGCAATATGGCCATCTCACAATGACAGAGATAGATAGAGAGTGATCAAAAGAAGATTACTTAACATTACACTGATGATGCAGACTTTTACACAAGAGCTAGATTTAAAGGACAATGTACAAGGACATGCAAACTAAACTTTCCTTCTTTCTTCCTTTCGGGTTAAACAACCTGGTACAGTGATGTACACTGAAGTCAAATTCATATAGATCTCACTGCATATAAGAAATAAATATGAATTTCTATAATGAATGAATTAATCTCTGTATCAGTGTAATAAACGCTATAAACTGTTGCCGGCTACTTTAATGCCGGTAGATTGGGATGAAAATAATCGTCTTTCAGTGTATACCTTCTTTCCTCGCCCCTCTTTCTCAGGTCTTTCTCTCTCCCTCTCTGTGCCTGACTGACTTCTTATTAGCTAGCCCATATTTCTCTTCAAAAGCACAGATGCCAATAACCTCACTCTGCCCCCTAAATGCTAAATTATTATTATTAAAGTGTGATTGACGGGCCCGCTTATTAATTATAATCTTGTGCACATATGCAGGGTGACAGTAGGAGAGGAAACGGCTTTGTGTGCCAAGGCGCTACCACACAGAAGCTAATTTGCTCTGACACACTATCAAAGCGGGCACATCAGCCCTCTGATGGCAGCTCCTATAGGAGGCACATGCGTTTTAAAGGGGCATGTGCAGCACAGCAGCAAGATCTCGCTCACTCACTCACTCACTCACTCAATCGCCACACACACACACCCAAAAGATCAGTAGGATGAGAAGACAGATCTTATACATACAAAACACACACTAAACAAACACGTACACTGTTGTTCTGTACCATTCACCACATAATAATAATAATAATAATAATAATAATAATATAAGGCACAAGTCATCCTGAATCTTTGATTAGTTTTTAATTTCCTGTTGAGTCCGTATGTGTGTTTCTCGACTACAAGCAGTAAAAAATTGTATCTCTTACTTAATTTATCATGTGATATCTCAAGAATAGCAGGGTGTTTTTTAATTACTGTACTACTGAATGTTTGCTCTGTTATACACCGTGTATCGTATGTCTCGCTAATGAATGAGCCAAACCTCCCAGGTCTCATCAAGCAGCGCAACACTGATATTATTTCTTCACTGTTTAAGTTTCTAGGATATATTTATTGTACCTCTTTACATAAAATGACAATGTTCGAGCTGATGCACACAGAGAGCTGCTATGTGGATCATGTATCACTTTAAGCAGTTAGTTTAGTCTCTTGACCAGGCAGAGCTGTGACTCACTAATGTAATTTATAAAGATGCTTTGTAATACACTTAAGACTCCCTTATAAAACTTTACCTGCTGGACTTTTACTGCTCTTTGGAGTGAAAGGCAGTATTGGTGTGAGATAACTGTCAAGCCAGTTCATATAGTCTCCATCAAGTGAGTGAATGGAGGGCAGGTTTATAAAGGGTTGGCTAAGAAAGTGTGGTGTGAGCGAAGTGTGTGAGTGTGGATGTCACTTATTAGGCCATTTATCACCATTGAATTCAACTTTTATGACTGGTAAATTGATGAGCATTCGATCAACACAATCAGGGAAGTGTCTTCGTAACCCTGACTACAATAACAAGGCATGTCCTTTAACAATTGAACAATTATTAAGAATTATTTTATTTGTATGCTGCGAAGAAACCGAACATTGCAGCTAAAATAAACATGCGGATATTTGCACAAACAATTACACAATTTGAAACATGCACTCGACAGTATAGTATTAATCGATGCATTACAGTATAGGATACAGTGGCAGCACAGCTGCAGATGGAATCTACCTTAACATCTGATCAATAGGGGGCACTAAAACATCATGCTTCTTAACAGACAGATAAACAAGTTATGGATTTCACCACACACAAACACACAAACACTAGTTAGGTGTGAGTATACAGATCAGGTAAATTTTCAACATCCCACTTTATATAATACTTTATAGCCTTTATATAATGAATTATTACCTGCAATTACAATAGATATAGCATTACATGTCCTCATTTTCACTAATGCATTGCCTCACTGCCTGTTAAACTGTTACTACGAGCCATTATCATGTATAGGTACGCCGTGGTGCTTTATTTCTCCATTCAGCTCAGTCACCTCCAACATTATTTAATGGAATAGAGATGGTGTACATTCCGCAACTTTGACACTTTGCACCAATAAAGGCATGATGCTCCTACTCAACTAACACTTTCATGCAATATTAAATCATTTTCAAGAATCCAAATACACACGCACACACACACACACATGTGCAGCTTGTGCTCTAGCTCTGTGATGAAATCACAGGTGAAAAATAGGTAACCTGAGTAGAAGGAACTGTGCGTGACCGTTAGAATCCGCAGCCATAATGTCTACCAAACGACATTTTTAATGGGCTAAAAGGACTTAAGAGATTAAATTAAAACCCTCTGAAGCCACTCAGCTCAATTTGTCAGCATGACAATTCATTCAAACGGGCCAGGCCGAGTTCTATAATTTCTTCATCTCACTGCTTTCCACTCTCGCAGCGTAAATGGACACCTTGCACTAGTCCTTACTTTCACATTCATCAGGTCCTAAAAACCTCCAGCACTATATGATCCTAGAGACCGGTACATTGTTCAGCCTCATAATGCCTGTATGTATATTTCAAATAAAATAAAACACAGCTGCTATTTGAGCAGCCACCTCACTCTAGCAAATTGAGTTCAAATTGCCTAAAATGAGGGGGAAAAAAGTGAGGGGAGTGGGGGGAAAAAGGAAAGAAAGGAGAATTTCTTTCTAGAAAATGTCTAATAGCTATTTCTGCAGAAAACCGTGCAATCATGTCGGACTACTCAAAAGGAGAGGGTGTCTAATTTGCGAGTGCATTTTTCTCCCCATTGTACTCTCCTCTTGCAGTCTTCTCCCTTTCTTCCGGCTCCACTCCTCCACCTCACAGCAGTCATCCCCCCTCTTCTCCTTCTCTCTAAATGCAAAGATGTACCCAAGGGCAGTGTGTGGATCATGGTCAATCACAGTGCACAGATCTGCATATTCAGTGAGTCATAAATCTTCTATTAGCTGCTCCACTCTGCCTGCCTTCTGACCCTTATTTCTCCATGAGAGCAGCATCTTGGGTAGACAAGGACAAGCTAACAGCCCACTTCTTCCTCTTCCTCTGTACCTCTTTGACTGACACTCAGTCCAGGTGCCATATACAATTCTTGTGGTCTGCAACCCTATAGACTGTCAGCTGTTCTAGCAGCATATTTTATAATCAAAACTCAAATGTAGACATATTTTATAAACGATCACAGTATTGCCACATGGGTATTCTTATATTTGAGTGAGGACTGGTGAAGATGGTAATGGGTCAGGGGTAGCTCAGTGGTTAAGGCATTGGACTATGGTTCGGAAGATCCCAGGTTCAAACCCCGCAACTGCCAAGTTGCCACTGTTGGACCCTTGAGCCAGGCTCTTAACCCTCAACTGCTCAGATGTATAATGAGATAAAAATGTAAGTCGCTCTGGATAAGAGCGTATGCCTAAATGTAATGGATTGGGTTATATTATGCTCATTATGATGAAGTGAACTTGTTGCGTTCATTTTAAAAACACACTGCGCTCAGGTAGCTTAGAGAGTTCACTTGGATCTTACATCAGTATTTTGGCTGAAATCACTTTTTATAATGTTCAGGACATAATGATATACGGATTGTCAAATACAGATGCAATAATCACAACTAAACTGTTTGCTAGTTTTTTCATGGATAAAAACAGTTTCATCCGTTTCATTTAGTACACTGTTGTAAAAATGGAACAGGATTTTTGAACAAGGATTTTTACAATTAGATGAGGTTTTAAGGCAGTTATGTTTTAACGATCTAAAAGCAAAATGAGACAGATTTCGGAATGTCACTTCACCCAAAAAGTTCCACTGCCGTATACCCTCTGCTATGCTGCTCCATATACATCAGCACAGGATCTTTCATTTCACATAAGAAGAACCTAGGCAATTATTATTATTATTATTATTATTATTATTTTTTGCATTGCATCCAAATAAGTAGACATCAGCATTATATGATTACGTTATGGCTGCATTTGCTTGAAATCAAGCTTTCCTTGTGCTTCTACTTCCTGATTATGGTCCATCTGATTGTTAGGTAAAAGCACACGATGTCCTAAGATGACAGCAGGCACAACACACACTATTAGCACTCAGCTCTCCTTCAGGAGTACAAGATGTGCAGTAAGGTGTAAAAAAGTATCAGCAACTTAATGAAGAGAAATAAAAAAAAATAAAAATTGCAGCACTTTTCTTGCGCCTGAAAATGTCTTCTCACACTGAGATGCTCACTGATAATGTGAGAGTAAGGGGGTGAGAAAGAGAACCATCAGGGATGTGAAAATTAGGGTTGTAGTTAGATTATCCTTCCACATCTCCTCTATTTTTTAGCAATTCTTCACCTGGTGCAAAATGTATGCAAATGCAATATGGCTGGGAGAAGGAACATTTGGAGCGAAGGAAATTGTGAGACAGCGGAAAGAAAGGAACTAGAGAGAAAAAGAAGTCTGAATGCTGTGGAATTTTCTGTGGAACTCTCATAAATTCGTGGTGGAGGGTGCAGGGTGAATGCTATAACAACTTGCTCTGCCAGCCATCAGCACAGCGTTTAACGGTAGGCAAAAGCCTGTGTGACAGCAGCTCTCCACATTCATTATTTAAAGCAGACCTTCATGCACCACACAGCAACGCGGGACAGCCACGGAACGGCCGCTATACGGCCTCTTAATGATCCTACAGGCCCACTGTGAACGAGAGAGAAGAGGGAACAGAAGAGAGAGGGCTATGAGGGGGGGAAAAAGTGAAAACTTAGACAGCCAGCAGAGAGAAGGAAAGGAAGAGAAAATGAAGGCTAGCCAGAAATAAGGAGTAGCACCTCAGGAAGGAGAGAGGGATGGATGGTGCAGGAAGAGAAAAGTAAAGAAGAGGCGAGGGAAATTGGGGATATGGGGAGAAGGATTCGGTTTCTTTGTCTGTGTCCCACAGAGATGACATCAACTGCTGTTCTTCACATCGTCACATCCATAACTCTTTTTATTGCCACTTTTATTTATGATGTTATCACAATGCTGGGTTAATAAAACACAGGTAAGAAGAGACCAGGGCCGGGGACGAGCCCGTCCACAATTTAGCGCCTCCATTTTTCATTTATTCATTTAACTAACAAGGCAGCAGCTCCAGGCTTAAGCAAAGGATTGATGTATCAGCCAAGTTTTCCCAGCAGGCTAAGCTTAGTCAGGCTTTTCATGGCTTTTTTCTTCTTCTTCTTTTTTTTTTTTTACTGGCAGAATGCTGAGGAAAAAGTTATGAGGGTTTGTAAAGAGACAGCCCTGGAGGGGTATGACAGCCCAAGAGTAACCTTTATGTTCCACATACTTCAGCAGCTAAACACTGTAGAAGTGAGTAAAGAAGGGAGAAGAAGCAGAGAAGAAATAAAAGCACTCTGGAAAATCTATTATTTATTTGGACCATTTTTGGTCTCTTTATAAGCTCTACCTGTACTGTGCAAGCAGATGCTCATTTATCTGCTTGTTATTGCTGTAGATGCTGTAGTGCATTAAAAAAAAAAAAGAGCAGAAATGCAGAAACTGAACTGGGAAGATAGATTAATAAGAGGACGACTCGTCCATAAAGCGGAGGCAATCATTTCATTGAATGTTCCTTCAGTTGGTTAACAGTGCACTTTGAAAGCAGCAATTACTCTATTTATGAAAGAAAATTATCTCTTTCTTTCGGCCTATCTTTCTGTCCCTTGGCATTCAGTGGCCTTTTGTGGGGTCAAGCGTTGGCATTAAGTGTGACATTTGGCTGAAATCTATAAAAAAAAAAAAGCTCCTGCCTGTATGAGGTCAAAGTGCAGATACTACAGTCAGGTCCTAGCCTTGTGACCCGAAGAAAGAAATGGAAAACCAGAGGAGGCATTTTCCTAATGACAGATAACTAGCTTTGGTGAATTACCATGGCAACTTTGGTCCCACTAGTGCTAAAATTTGCGCTCTTTCACACACAATTATACATACAAGCCACACTTGTACCTGTACTCGAATATCCTACCTGACACTGTGTCTCTCGGTCCTCCCACTCCTATCGCAGGGCTTGGGAATTGGGACACTCATCTTTAATCATCATAACCTGGGGCTTTTTTTTGTTTGTTTCATATGTGCCACACACTGTTGTGTCTCCATTCTCTTCATTTTTTCTCAGTTTGGGGTCAAAGTTCACTCTAAACATGTATGCTGAATGATACACTTTATTCGAGCCGGGGTGGTCTATGGTCATGTCACCTTGCAGTTCTGTTAGAAATGGGTCAAGATAGGATAGGACAGGACAGATAGAGGAGGAGAAATGAACAAGAAAAGGCACAAAGGAGGGAGAGAGAGAGAGAGAGAGAAGCACACCCAAAAAAAGAAAAGAGAAAGTGGAGTCTAAATCCTTGGTTATAGACCTGCTGTTTTGCATAAGTCAGGCATCTGGTTAAGGGTGAGCAGAGAGCTCATAACTCTTGGAAGGCTGATATGAAATCCGTATGCATGTAGATGTATGTGGACAGTAATGGATTACCTGGCCCTGCTTCCTCTCCCAGCTCGGTCTGGCTTGGCTCAGCCCACCGACCCCGACTGTCTGGAATGTGACAAGATAGCAAGAGGCTGCCAGGGCTGCTGCAAGGCCTGATTTATCTCACCCTAGTCTGACGGATGATAAAAATGTCACACCATGATGTTTGAACCGGGTCGGCAGCCGGAAGACCTGCCCGTGAAACCTGTGAGCCAAAGCCGGACCTGCTGACAACACACACACACGCTCACAAACAGAGAATGCATACACCTATTCAATCACTTGTTCATACAATCTGACCTCAGCCAGAACTCTGTGTGATCCCGTCATTTTTCTAAGCCTGCTGCCTAAAATAACTCACAGGTGTAGCACCCTGGCCCATCTTCTACAGCGCCGATAACATCAGTCTCCTAACACAAACACACTTTATAGTCGTATATTACATTAGAATGCATGGAAGACGGGAGCTGTGCGCCTACCCCTCTACATATCGCTTTTTGTCAGTGATGACAGTCAGTGTATTAAACTGGGAAGAAGATATTAATCGCCATTAGAGACCACTGCAAATGAACCTACAAATGCACATTAGCCCTACTTTAATAAAGTCTTTTAGTCAAATCTGCTTTTAAACTGGAAGAATGGGAGAAGGGCAAGAAAGTGAAACAGATAGAACAACTTCGACAGACAGAGAGTGCGCTAGACAAAACTGAGAGAGAAACAGAGAGAGAAATGAAAAGGAAAGAGCCTTGTTGGCAGCGGGCCAAAGTCCACAGACTGTGTCCACGACAACGGAGGGACGAGCCTTTGAAAATCAACCATCCACCCAATTATGTCCTCCTGAAGCAATTACGTCCAATGACACCAGCTCTGCCCAGCTCAACATCGCCTTTCACCAGCTTTAATTATACATGCTAATGCCTCACATCAGTGACATCACCGAGCCCGTCTCCGGCACAGTATGAGAAATTAATTTAGAACAATGCAAGTTTCAAAATTCTGTACATTGTATTGAAAAAGAGAGAGAGAGTGAGAGGCAGAAAGAGAATTGCGCATCATGGAGGTGGGCATCCATGTGCCTGGCAGGCCAGCTGTGCAATAAAGATGTAACATAGCCGCAGACAGGCCCGTCTCACAGCTTTTAATGTTATTTAAAAAGAAAAATATGCCAGCGTGACAGTTTAACACTGATTGATAGGGCTGCTGGTGTAAAGCAGATAAACAAGCAGGTGATGGATTTGCCGCTATCCGAGTGAAGACATTACGGCGGGTGCAGGAGCCGGTGCCAGACACCTATGAGCGGTGGGTGGCCGGAGGTTAGCCATTTTGTGCCCACTCAGTAATGCTGCCTTAATCGCTCCCTATATTTCCAGTTAAAAAGGAGGCTTAATGAGCCAGTTTCACAAGCCCAGAGAAACTGATTATTATCTGAGAGTTCCTACTGAGTTGGTGTTTGTCCAAGTCTCTCTCCCTTCCTCTCTCTCTCTCTGTCTGCCTCTTTGTCTTTCCCTCATGATCTCTTTCCCTCAGTAGATGGCACTGTTGTCGTTTCCGTCAAGCATTTTGAATCACATTCCGAGCTTGATGCCAAGTAGGTCCATGACAGCATATTCTCTTCCTCCTGTCCTTCTCATGAGTGTGTGTGTGTGTGTGTGTGTGTGTGTATGTTGTGTGTTCATCGGGAAATAAATGTTGGAGTTCTTCAAGTGTTTATAGACTTTGAATTGCTCAAACTGTTACGACACACAAGTGCAGCTATATACAGTACAGTCAGCACTAGAATTATTGGCATCCTTGAACAAGATAGGTAAAGGAGGTCATGTATAATTTTCGAAATGGTAATTAGCTTAACCTCATGCTGATCATATAAGAGAAATCTAACCTTTAATTGAAGTAAAAAAAATATATAAAAAAAAAACAATGTGTCATAATTATTGGCACCCTTGCATTTGGTACTTCATCATCACTTTGCCAACATTCGTGTGATTCATTTGTGGATAGCTCAGCTAGTGTTGTCTCCCAGATTAGCCTATGAATACATATCAATGTACCTGTCTCTCTCCAGACCAAGAAAACAATAAACAAACAACCTACACCGTCACACAGGCATAAGTGCAGGAGTCGAGATGGGAAATGAGTGTCTGGGGATGAGGTATCGCAAATGGAAATTTAAAGGAGTAAGTAAACACAGTAGTCCATTTAGGAAATTTCATGATCCATTGTTGCAAAGAAATAAAGAAAACGTTCGAAAATGTAAATCCATTCCTCCTCCTCCTCTGGCAGGCTTTGTACATAATGAAGATGGTAGCTGGACTCTCCTGCTTTATTTATCTACATCATGCTCCACAACATTTTATATTCATGTACAACCTACAAAAGCACGGATGAACAAAAAAAGCAATAAAATGGTGCTTTATGTATATCCATAAATATTACACAAATCATTACAGAGTGTTTTTGTGAGTGCTTCGTGCTCATTTTAGGTGTGCAAACACACAGCTCTGAGCGCTTTGGTATGTGTGAAACCTGCAGGCTGCAAGGAAGCAACTTTTCAGGAGGCACAGGCACAAACTGTGAAGAGATGGGCTTAATTAAAAACCACATGAATATGCATGAGACACTTGTACCGTTCCAGTAATTACATATTGAAAAAGGTTTCATGAGCTAGGGAGGCACTGGCGAAAGTATTCTTAAGTGATATCTAATTCCAGCACAGCACAAAGCGTGCAGATACAAGAGACAAAACACTCTGTGCAAAACAACAAAGAGATTTTAAAGAGCGCAGGAAGTGGTGAAGAATAAATAAAAAGTGGAGAACCATTTTGAAACAGTAGTCCATTAAAAAACAATAAAGCAATACTAACAATAACAGCTAGCCGGTTTCAGCAGGGCTTCGCTACATCGCATAATCTGACCTTCATCGCTAATTATATTAAAACACGACATGGCATGAAGCTTAAAACGCATAAATCATTCATCATCTCAAACATGCAGGCATCAAATGAAAATGTCCAGCACAAACGCAGTCACGGCGTAACCATAGGGGCAATTCTTCAACAACACAGAGAATTGAAAATGACAATATTAGCTTAAGATGTGATAATGAGCATCTCCATGGGAAGTATTAGTGTCTCTGATCTTAAGTGACATACAGGGGGGGAGAGGGGCGGGCGAAAGGAGAGAAAGTGGAGAGAGATACAGAGACATAGAGAGATTCGAAGAGGGTGAAGAGAAAGAAGGGAATTGCAATGGCAAGTATGATAGGATGGTTAATCACCACTTTGCCCAGCTAATTTTGAGCCCCCACGGTAACAAAGCATGTTTTATTCAAACAATTTATTAGCTCCCTATCTTCTTTGGCACTTAACACTAAGAGCAGCGGTGTGGAGGGTCCGTGATGCTCACTGTTTACTCTGACGAACGACCAAAGCTCACTGGAGAAGATCACAGGCCTTGACTGGACAACCTGTATCTGTTTAGAATTCACAGGACATACAGCGGAAAATGATCAGATTCTAAATACACTTTCAGCAAAACGTTCATGAAGATGCACAAAACATCTCATCATACACAGTCCACATCACCAGGAGTCCTTTTTTTTTACAACTCTGATAATAGCTGCACAGATTACTTTCAATGAGAGAAAATATATGCGCACAAGGGAAGAGAGGAAATAAGGGAATAGTGCGTGTCTGAAGATTACAGGACACCTTATACTTTTCTCTGCATTTCCCGATTTATGTATTTAATTATTTATTTACTTCATCCTGATTTGGCATGATATAATAAAAGCTTCATGGAGTGAGCCTTTTTTTTTTTTTACCTAAAATAAACTCATTATTAAAGTTGGTTATAAGTGTTAACTGACCATTTACAATTCACACATTACTTATGTAATGTCAAGGAAACGGATGATTCTGACAATATGTGTGGCGCTGGGTAAGTGTTAAAGTGTGGAAGGAACTGTGATATGTTATCTGGGCTCCATAAACAGGTAACATTTATCGTTATGGTTTAGGTTTTTGCACAAACATTGACAATAAAGAATTGATTCAGTGTGTTTTAAGCAAATCACATGGCAAAGGTTTGCAGCTGTGCATGCTAAATCCTCATTGCACAACTTAATGAACAGGTAAAACAATGCTGTAAAACAGTAATTAGTGAAGTAATCATATTTAGTAAAGTAATTATAAGATACAGTAATATCTCATGAGCAATATTTTGTGCACATCTGTGAAATTCCTATGTGAAACTTTTAATGTTAATGTTGAAAACTTGTCAATGTTTTACACTAAGCTCACTTCCTAATGAGGACATTACAAATCACCCTCACCCTTATATACAGTATACATACATACATATATAT
>JAQMYG010000038.1:14418825-14432422 GCA_030014215.1 Clariallabes teugelsi | reverse complement strand
GTTTCGATTGTTGGTGTACCTTGTGATTTTTTTCAATTAAAAATGTACCTTGGCTCAAAAAAGGTTGAAAAACACTGTTCTATACCACTTATCCGGGTCACAAGGACCTGGAGCCTATGCCAAGAGACTTAGGGCACGAGGCGGGGTACACCCTGGACAATGTGCCAATCCATCACATGGCACACATACACAGGCACAATGACCCTAATCTGCATGTTTTTGAATGTGGGAAGAAACTAGAGTACCCAGAGGAAACCCACCAAGCATGTGGAGAACACGGAAACTCCATGCACACAGACCTGAGGCAGGATTTTTTTTTTCACTTCTTGTTGATTTAAATAATACACAAACGGACAGTCTAAATATGGTTTGTACTGTAGATTGTTTCTAGCAGACTATCTAAATAGATTATTACTGAAATCACCTTGGTGCAAAAAGACTAAAATACAGAATTAAAGAAATGTACAAGTTGATTTGTTAGATAATACTTACTGTGTAATTGCCACAAAATCAATTGCGCAACATCAAGACCTTACTTCAACCTGTTCAGGGCTGCTTTATCAGGAATTCAAGTTGGAACAGTCACAAGCCAAACTGCTTTTTTTTTTTTTTTTGCAGTAGTTGCATTGCAATAGTTTATTGCAGAATGTACCACAAGAAGAGTAGTAGGAAACAGAGGCCAACAGACCAATAGTACATTTGGAATTTTGCAAGTTTAATTTACTTTTGCTTTGATTTATGTTGGTGCTTTCGACCCAGCTTTGTTAGTATTTTCCTTCTCGACGCCCATGATTTTACAAATAAGTTGCCTTTGGTTTTGTAGCCTTTATGCGAGTTTTTTCTCCAAGACAAAATTTTTGACCTTTTGCAGTCACATGACTACCATAACAACAACGTCAATCAGGTGTATTTCAGAGCCAGAAGTGTGATTTGCTATCATAAGGTGATTACCTCAGATAGTGTTCAAATACAGTATGTGATTCCTCCTGGATTTGTTGGCATGCTTCTACTGCAAATGAGACGATGCTGTGGAATATGCTGCACTCTTAAAGTGATGTGCATGTAATGTATATGTACAGTACGTCATAACTAACTAACTGTTCTGGGGATGAATCGCAAATAGTGTACACTAGAAAGCTAGTCCACTATGTAGGGTGTACGATCCCTTATCCCACACTAGTACCCTCCACCGTGGGAAATTTGGAATTTAGCCTTGTGTTAAAAGCTAGTTAGCCTTGTATTTTGTGTTTGCCGTTTAAAATAACATCGGTGGTTTAGCAATTACTAAGGAGACATGGTGTTATTTAAGACTACAACGTTATCAGATGTGTTTTCTTGCTGAAAGTGCTTCAGTGACTGGTTCATATGGGTTTTTTTTGTCAATGAGACCCAGTAAATATCGTCCCTTTTGTCATCCAGAAGTAGGTAGGACAGCAGACAGGCATCGTGATGTCAGGTGCAAAATGTCTATATCCCTTTACACTTGAATCTCTGGCAGTAGTGATTAGCTGTAGCAGCTTCCTATTTGGGGCTTTTGGTAAACATGACTGCTTCAGAGGTACAACATGATGAACCCCACACCTAAATATGTATAGAAAAGCACTGCCATATAAATACTATGTACCTGCTGAGTATAAGCTGTAATAGATGGAAGCAACACAACTGCTAGCAATGAAAATCAAACCAGGAAGTTAGTCTTCTTCTGCTAACCAGTAACTTAAACTGAAAGCAGGTGATACTCACTAAATCTGCACTTTTAACACTTCTGAATTCATGTTTTAAATAAAATGTTTCGCATATGATAAGAACTATTACTTACAGCACTGTAGCCTACTGTATATCTATATTTATTAATGCTCTGAATAATCCTTCCTAAATGATCAATACTGAGGAATTGCTCACATCATGACTAATTTTGCACAATCTACAGTTTGTAAATATTGGTCCCGGACTTCATAACGCCACAAATATTCACTCATACAGTTCGGGACTTTATTTAAGGCATTTTCAAATGATGCTATTTTTATATCTTTTGTGGAACCCTTCATAACTGCTGCAGTAATAAAGCAAGCTCGGTGAAAATGAGTAAATTCTTGCTCTGTTGTTATTGTTTTATGAGAGGGCGATGCAGACTGCCTTCAGGATCCACCGCTGATTTTACACACCAACCTGCAGCCTGGAGTCTTTTCCCCCCTACTTTTAATCTTTCTGCTTGAGGTGATTGATTGAAAAAGGAATGAGCTGTTTATTGGATGCAAGGGAAACAAATTGCTGTTTTAAGTGTGTTGCCTTAATACCAGACATGACTCAAGATGAAGCATCTAGCACCCTCTCGCTCCCTCCTCTCTCCCTGGTGTGTGCAATACAGTCTTCATTTGGAGAGCTGCCAGTGCAATCCCACTCACACAAACTGCTTAAGTGTGCCCTACACACACTCCCCATTTAACATGGCATCTGTTTCAGCTGCTTTTTTGTCAATCTGTAAAATCAGCCCTAAGGTTTTCCTTACGATTAAACCGTGCTCTAAAGTCTGACATGGGCGAAGTGTTAAATTTCACACCAGTAGACAGCATCTTATACATTTTTTACTCTTAGCTTCGAAGTACCCCCTGTGGCGATTGATCACATCAGAACAATGTCGGCACGCCACAGACGTGACACGACGTGAAGACGATTCAAGCACGCTGAATAGAAAATTAATAACCCCATGGTGAAAAATAGCATCAAGTGCTTAGCCATGAATCTCGAACATATGACCCTGCACTATTATGGAGAGCGTAGACTTATTGCTATGCATAATCCACAAAGATAAATCATTATGTCTTCCTTCTGTCAAAACACCAAGAGTTTTGCTTTCAATGAATTTATTCAAGACGTTCTCTCTGTCATTTCCTCTGGCTCACCCTCTCTTTATTATTTTATTGCGCGAACGTATGTGCCCATTCTCTGGAGGCGAGCAGTCACGTGACCTACTTAATGACAATCTGTCTCTGAGCTCACATTTCTCCACACGGCTTATTTATTTGATAAAGTGTGATGCCTCTACTTTTGTGGCCTTAATCGGAGCTTAACGTCTTTACTCAGAGATCAATAAACTTTATGAATTATCTCACCAGCGTCTATTTTTATGGCTTCTCTTTGCTCATTAGCATGGCTTGCTTTATTAGCTAAGGCTTGCCAGTGTCTTTAGCCCGTCCTGTGTTCCTTAGGTACAGTAAATATCATTCATGTTGTAATTAATATGCACACCCTCAGCACTAATTAAAACATAGACCCCTCCAACCAGCTGAGTCCAAGCAGCCAGAGCCGCCGCCGCACCGTAATGAACTTGTTGTAAATGTGAGCCCAGCCATCGGATATCATATCCCTAGGAGCTGACAGCATGCGATGGAGGGGGGAAGTAATAAGATCTATGAACTTGTTAATACCCAGCCAACCATCCACAAGATTCCCCCTACTCTCGTCTGAAAAAAGAGGATATTTTAATGACACAACTCTAATTAAAGCCTTCTTTTACCTCGTGTTTGCTTAAAAGGACAGAGAGAATGAAAAAGAGAGCAAGAAAAGCTTCTATTGTGTCAACTTTGTGACTATTTAATAAAAGTTTGTAGAAAAGTCACAATTTAGGCTACTTGTGATTGGGTTAATGTCGAACCCTGAGAGTCTGTTTAAATGTATATGATTACAGAGTGCTGGAAGCTTTATGTCTCAACCAGCCTCAAGAGATATTGTCTTCTAAAAGCACTTTTTGATTGCCTTAAATTGGATTGATTGTCCTTAATGTTGACGGTTATGTCCGTGCTGCAGGAAAATGAAAAGTGCATTTAATAATAAACTGACTGTCCATTACATGGTGTGCTACAGTAACTCATTATCAAATGTGGCCTACTGTTGAAAATTATGGATAACTGAACCAGTCAATATTAATTGTAATAATATTAAAATGTTTCATTATGAATTATACATGTTCATTAATTCAAAAATAATAAATGTATAAAAACTTACCTTGGTATTACAGTGCTAAATATTGTTCGTCACACAATGACAAGTCAATACAGTCCATTAAAGGACTTTAATATAGGGATTTAGATCCAACAGTCTTTCATTAACATAGAAACTTCCTTCATAACTCCCTAAACAATTCCCCTGAACACTTAATCTGCCATTATTGTATCTTTAATAATTGAGCAAACAGTGAGAAAGGTCAAGGCTTATAACAAGGAGAACAGAGATGTGACGGAGGAAAAGGACGAATGAACTCTAGCACCCAGTTCTGATCTCACCACTAGTCTCTGCTGTTGCTTCACTTTTCCCATTTCTGCCCTCATACTTCACATACACGTACATGTATACAATACATAAAGATGTATAAACTGCTGTTCAGACCACTGGTCTTTTATTCCTCACCTCTGGACTGTTCAGAGCTGAGAACAGAAAAAATGTATAGATAAGTGAGCATAGGCATTGTTTGATCATGTGTGCTTATTGTATATCCTGTGACCTGAATATGTGTGTGAATATCAAATTGAACCAAAATGTGTAATTTTTGATTGACTCTACTTATTCTTGATTTTATATTGTGTTCTAATTTGGGTATACAAAGACACAAAGACAAAGCAGAGACTTAGATTAATGTGCAGTAGTCGTGATGCATAAAAAGGATTATAAATATCTGCACATTAGACTACACAAGAGGCGTTAAAAATAATTACATAAACACACTTAACTGCTCTGCAAACAAAATTGGCTACCTTCTGATTTTGCGTCTAATTCTCTTGAGCTATGAGGAGGTTTCGATATCACACTGAGCTTTATTCAAGATGCAGCTTTACATGTGGTCAAAGTTGAGCCTAGCTGAGGCTTTAATCTGGTTATAGTTTATTAATGTCAGAGATACACGTCCATTAATGAAGTTATAACACAACTGTGTACAGGGAGTAAGGCAGCGCTTCCCCCTGGTAATAAGATCACATATGTTCGAAAGGGCTGCTATTATCTCGGTGGGTTTCTGAGCGAAGTTAGAACTCCAAAAATGATTTTCATCCCGTGCTCATTAATATGCAAAATTATTCAAATGAGATTGTAATTAAGCATCTACTCAGTGGAAACCCTTTTCATGATAATTTATGATAACCTTAGCTGCTTTGATTGAGATTGATTTTTTCTGAGGAACTGTCATGAATATAAAACTGATTTTAGCATTCAGGTAGACACTTGGAAAAAAAGAGATTGAAAAATAAATAAATAAACGCATAAATTGGAAAAAAAAAATGTGCATTTAAATCTGAACATGGCTTAAAGTAAAGTCTGTTTTTTTCTTCTTTGAATTCAGCACTATGTGATGAAAAACATAAGACAGACAAGAAAGATATTAGAGAGAAAGAGAGAGAGAGAGAGAGAGAGAGAGAGAGAGAAAGAGAGAAATGCCATAACCCACAGGCTTCTTTTTCTGTTAGTCAATTCCTGCTCTTAATAAGCCACTGGAGAGTGAATTAAAAGGTACTGTTAACTTATGAGGTTCAAAACTACACCACGCTCGATGTGTAATGGCATCTAATGGCTTGTTATAAACTGATGAAGCTAAAATAGACTAAGTACTGAGAGGCATTTATGACGGCATTAATGCAGAGCAAAGGAGTCTCATACTCATCCAGCGTTTCCTCCAACAATGGTGCCGATTTTAATTCAACTGCGCATACTTTGCAGGCCTTTATCATTGATAACCAAGATATTTTAACATTATATTTAGTGTTTGTTTATCTGCGTGTATGTGTGTGTGTACTGTACTGTATATGAGAAAGAGAGAAACACAGAGAGAGAGAGAGAGTGAGAGAGAGAGAGAGAGAGAGAGAGAGAGAGAGAATGCGGTGGACATGAATGAGCAAATGCAAATGATAATAGCTCATATAATTAACAGAACCTGAGATAACACCTCAGGGACCAGGCGTTAAGGCAGAACATGAAAGAGAAAGGTAATTTTGAACAAATAATATTATTGGAATTGACATATGTGTATTTCTGTGCAAATCTCAAAGGTTGTTAAGTTTCCTGATGAAAGCAAAGAAGAATACTGTTTATTTCTTAGATCTAAGTTCAGATTTAAGTTTGTATGTAGACTTTGGGGGAACAAGAAATAAACTTACCTGTATGTGAAGCTTTGAAACAATATTATACTTTTTTGGTTCTGTTTCCTAAATTTCTCTAACACATTTCCTCATTCATACAGTATAACAGGGCTACTGAACACACTTAGAGGAGAGCACTAATCACCCTCTTCAGTATACATGATCTGCCTAATGCTCATGATTGGCTAGCTCATTAATTGACAATAATGACAGTAATGGCACTCCAGTTATGTCATCTTAGACATAAACAGGTCTACTCGGAGTTCAGGTTATGTATGTATAGCTTTGCATGTTCGCCCCAGGGATTCAAGTGGGTTTTCCAGCTTCCTCTCACCTTTTCAAAAACAGGTTTGTGTATAGGCTATACCAAACTGCTGATTGAATGAGTGTGTGAATGTGTTTGCCTTAGCTACAGTATAACAAATTTATAAATGAGTGTGTGCACAGTGCCATGTGATGAACTGAAGCTCTAGCTGGGTTGAATTTGACCACTTTGAGGATCCAAAGCAACCCTGACAAGCATGTCTGATGATAAATGAATAAATGTTATAATCATTACTCTTTGTTGTTTCAGAGAAAACATTTTAAAATAATAATAAAAAAAAATCATGGATTAATTGATTTTTCTTCCCCTGAAAAGGCTAGAAAAACAACATGACACTAAGGTGATCATACACAAAGTTCTGAAAAACAGGGACTGATGTAGTGGGGAGACACACACAGCTAGAGAGAGAGAGAGAGAGAGAGAGAGAGAGACAGAGGTGAAACCTTCGCAGTACACAAAGGATCGGATCAGCTAAATGAGTCACCAGCTTCACACTGTGATTGTTTGCATCTCACTGAGCAGTGACAAGCTACCACAAATCACAAGAGACCTTCATACTGACTGAATATGAACTTGACATGAACAATAACAGGTAACAAAAGCATGATGTGAGGGGATCATTAATACAGAACTCACAAGAACATTCACTTTTTATAGGACTTAAATAAATATTTTAAATAAGTCAAAATCACAAGTCAAAGAGTCAAAGCAATAGCAGCAATAAAATCTTGTTCCTGGAAGAACTCCTTAGTTATTTTGACCCTCTGCTAGATGAGTCTAACAGGGCAAAAAGCTTGCCATGTGGACCGCATGGTTATACTGGGCTGAAAGTGTTGAAAGCCCTCTCTCTCTTACACCCCTTATATTTTAAGCAGCTCGCTATCAGACAGCTTAATTAACTCAGTGCTACATCTGCCCGTTGCACTGACTCCAGGTCAGAGTAAGGCTTCACTTTTTGTGCTGGAAGAGAAAGCTGGCATAGAACTGGCTGCCAAGTGTTAATTCACAGATCCATCCTTCCCCACCCTCACTGCTCAATGAGCCTCTACAAAATGGTACATCTGGACAGAAGGCAATGGAAAATAAGTTGCTGTTCTGGATAATTAATATAAGAAAAAGCTAACAGCTACAGTAAAATGAGAAAGGCACACTTGAGATTTCACAATTGAAATTATGGACAGATGATGAGTGATTGAGTGAGTGAGTGAGATGCTGTGTAACATGTTTCTTCTTACCTTGGAAGCTATGGTGCTTTTTATAAAGATTCTAAGATATTCAACTTATTGAATGAATTATTACAGGCTGTTGTTGCTCTTTTGGCCCCTTCTTCTTAAAGGGTTGCCATAACAGACCATCCAATCCGCACATTTACATACATATACTCACTGGCAAGAAGAAGTTTGGAAAGAACTACACACTTGTAATACACATTTATTATTATCATTCTCTTATGTTGGTTTTGTTCAATCAATTGGTTGTGAATGATCACGACACAAAAAATTAACAACAATTAATTTTAAGCATAGCTGAGCACAGAATAATGATCAAATCAAATTATAATGATAAACCTTACTTTAGTAATAAATAAAAAAAAGTCCTTTTGCAGCAATAGCTGCCTGACAAATATGTAGCACTCAACTGGTCTATGCAGTTTTTGTAGATATTCAGGTGTGATTTCCTCCCAGGCCTTGTGCAGCACTTCCATAAGGTCTGCAGTTCTGGATCTTCAGTCCAGCTTCTCCCACACAAGCTTGATGGATCTCAGATCTGGATCAGAGCCGGCCAAGCCATCACCAAGCGTATTTCGCAGCTACTTTCTACTCCAGATAATTCTTATGCAACCAGGTAGAATGCTTGGGGTCACTGTCTTGCTGCAAAATGAAGTTATCCTCAACCAGTCGTTGCCCAGAAGAAATAGAATGCCTCTTCAGCATGAAGTACTGTAGCATCCATGCTGATTGAGGATGCCTTGCACACAATGCAGATCGCCTATACTCCCACTGCCAAAGCATCGCCAGATCATCACATTTCTAACTGCATGCTTCTCTTATGGTGTTAGGCAGGAATTTATCATATTTTCATGATCTCTGTGTCTGACATATGTTCTTCACTTGGAGCCAAACACTGCAAACTTGGACTCATCAGTCCACAAGACTTGGCTCCTAAAATCCACTGTTTGTGCATCTTGGCCCACTGCAACCTTTTCTTCCAATCTGCAAACCTTAGTTGTTTTTTTTCTTGGCAACTCTGCCCATAAGGCCAGCTGACCTAAGTCTCCTACACACAGTGTATGTGCACACTGGTGTCTCTCTTGTTTTATTCAATGATGCAGCCAATTCAGGAGCAGTGGGGTGCCTGTTTCTCAGGAAGGACACTCATAAGTACTTGTCTTCTTGGGCAGATTGCACTTGGGCCTTCCACTGCATCTTCTGTCTCGATTGGATCCAGGTGCACAATGTCTCTGGAGACTGTAGTGTTCATCATTTAAAGAAAACTTAAAAAAGTAGAGACTGAGGAACCTTTAAGGAAAGTTGTTTGACCATTTTGTTATGTGTAGGTGAGTGAACACTTTAAGGTGTTATAGGTGATATAGTTTGTGTAAATTAATTAATTGGTGTTTACAGTAGTAAAAAAGACTAAGAATTATATATATTTTTTATATGCAGAAAAATATATCATTGGAGTTTATTTACAACTGTAACATTTAATAACAGTTTTAAACAAAAACAGATTTAATTCTAAGATAACATTAAAATGCAAGAACATTTAATTGCATTCTTGCAAATCCAGCAGATTATGTGTTTCAACACCAAATTACACAAGGTTGCTTTTTTAGTACATACACCAAATAATGTTTACATTTCAATTCATGTCTTAAAGCTTTAATGCAAACCCTGGTCACTGCATGCTCCCCAGTGCAGGCCCAAGCTTTATTAGCATATCTCTGGTCACTCTATAAAGGCAAAACAGTCACTTATTACAAGTCATTAGATTCACATTATGCATATTTGGAACAGCAATGCATCTATCATATAATGTAGAATAATGTACTGGAGACAGAACTTACTCTGAGCAAAATGATTTGTAATTGTAAAGAGTGTATTGTCGATGCTGCAAAATGGAGTACTAATGTCCTACTTTGGGGAAATGACTTATATAATCAGGAAAGATACGTGCAGACCAAAATAATGCTGCAATCTAAAGAGCATTTAGAGACAAAGGAATGGCCAGTTTTACAAGCAATAACATAATGAGTGATAATTCCATGTTCAAAATAGGCAATAAAAGGCAAAGACCTCCAGAAAGCACCATAATGTGCAGAAGAAAGATTTATTGGAAAGGAAATAATGTCCATACTTCCCCGTATCCAAATCTTGTTTTGTATAGTGTGGTGATTGATTCACCCATTCCAAAACACCTGATTTAACCATGCTGGTCTCTGGCTCTTCAGAACAAGAACCGAAAAGCCCTTGAACACTTCAGCGTCATTGCTTAGCACCTAAAGACACTGGTGGGGGACCCCTCACATTTTTATGGGAGATTGTTTGCATGTTATATATGACAGAGACAAAATAGGAGGCACATAGATAGAAAGATAGATGATAGATCATGTGTGGATGAGCTGTGCATGTGTGTAAGTAAGGGAGTGAATGAGCGAGCGAGCAAGTGAGTGCGATAGAGACAGAGAGAGAGAGAGAGAGAGAGAGAGAGACAGAGAGATAGACAGAGCATATTGGGCTGTCGTACCAGAGCTAATCTGTCAGCACTAGATGGCTATGGTGAAAATAACAGCTCGTAATCCATATTGAGCTTGTATTACTGATGGACATAGCACATTAACAGACTCATTATCTATTTCAGACCATATGGACCTGGGCTGGGGTGGGTCACTACAATGCCACCCTGAGCTGCTCACCCTAATTACAACAATTACAGCATCTCCATCATAAGGGGCATTTATGGAAAATGATGGCATGACCCATCAAGATTGGTGTCAGTGATCTCTGAACTAGCGAGGAGTTAGAGATATCAGCACTATGACCTGTACAAAACCCAAATTTGTTCATTTTCCATTCATTTTATTTGTATGTAACTGGCAATAATAGTTCGCTGGAGCTGTAGCAGAAATGTAAGTCATTAACTTATCTTTAAACCTACAACATCAACAATAATAATAATTTCATTGAATAAAAATCTTTTTATTAGTTGTGTGGGTTTTTTTTTTTTTCATAAATTTTCATAACTGCTTTAAGATCGAAGTGGATTCTGAGTCTACCCCAGGGACAACTTGGACTCACCCTGTATGGGACACCAGTCCAACTCAGGACCACTTGTACAGGCAATAGCCCTGGGAGCCTGGGACCCCTAGGGGTCCATGGAGAATAGCTAGAGGATTGATAATTTATTTTTATGCTAATAAAACTATTAAATCTTTTACCTTATTACTGATTCTTTACAGTCAAAAACACAAATAATGTAATCTATCTAATGCCAAAATGTTCTAACATAATATGTCGTTTGAAATTTATATACCATCTATAAACAATTAAGTATTGTAAAAATGTTCTTTTGTAATCCCATTTAAAAAGTGAAACTCATATTCTAAAATTATCACATAGTGAAATATTAAAAGCCTTTTTTATTTTTATTTCAATGATTACAGCTCATGAAAATCAAACATTTTGCTTAGTTGAATAAACGCAACCACAACACTGCTGACGTTATATTTATCCAAAAGATGGTCTCAACACCATCCATAAGGAGAATAAGCCACAGAAGGTGTTGTGTTGAAGCATGTTTAAGTTGATTGAAAGGGAAAAATGTAGTAGGAAAAAGTGACCGCAGAGTTCAGAAGATAGAGTGGAGTGAGACTGGAGTCAGTTCAACTGTTGCATTCCTAGTATCAAGCCACTCCTGAACCAGAAACAATATACTGTAACAAGTGTCTTACCTTGACTAAAAGAACTGGACTGTTGCTCAGTGGTCCAAAGTCCAAAGATTTCCTTTACCAGTAGCACTTGCCCCTAGTGCCAAATCTACTACTAACTGGTGATCTGCTGACCATGATATTACTGTCCTTGATTGGCCAGCCAACTCGCCTGACCCGAGCCCCACAGAGAATCTACTGCCAAGAGGAAAATGGGAAATACTAGACCCAACAATTCAGACAAGCTAAAGGCTACTATCAAAGCAACCTGGTCTTCAATAAAGCCTTAGCAGTGCCACAAGCTGATAGTCTTTATTCCATGCCACAGTGAAGCAGCCATTCATATGCTAAAGGAGCCATGAACAAGTAATGGTTGCATAAATTAACAATTCTTTTCTAATTTCTTTTTTATTTAGAATTTTGATCTTAGGAAATATAATAATATTTTAACATACTGAATTTTTTATTTTTATGAGCTATAAGCCATAATCATTAATATTAAAATAAAACTTAACTGAAATATTTACAGAGTCTAGAATATATGAATATTTCACTTTTCACAAAAATATTATAATGTTTTTGAGATTCACTGTAGATATAGTTTGCTTATTAAGATAGTTTGATTGCTTTAGGGTATTCACACTAATATCGTAAAGGTTTCACATTTGAAGAACGAATCTCACCCTTTTGTTTTCTCTTTTGAGTCTGGTTCCTCTCACGGTTTCTTCCATGTGTCATTTCAAGAAGTTTTTCTTCTTGCCTCTGTTTCCTCTGGGTTGCTGATGGGGGGAGGGGGGTGCTAGGTGCCCATGGTTAAAAGCACTACACAAATATAATTTATGATTTTGTGTCATTTAAATTAAATTTGTGTAATGCCTATCGTTAAAAGCACTACACAAATATAATTTAAATAACACTAAATTAAACAGATTTAAATACTGTATGGTCTGGGGTTCATATCATGTATTCATGTATTTAATGTTATTTTTAAAATATAACGTCAACTGTAAGAAAGTTGGTTATCATTATGTATCTGCAAAAGGCTAAGGGGTTCGTATTTTGAATAAAAAAAATAAATAAAAAAAGACGCGACAGAATTAACTGCGTTTAAAGCAAGCAAACAGGTAAGCAAACAAACCGACTGCGAGTTAAACAGCTGTGAGAGATAAAAGTTTCAATCGATTGACGTTGATTCCATCCTATGGTGCGTTAGTGTCACAACAGGAGCCCGCCTCTAAACGCAAATGATTGGTCGTTGTGATTTGAATGAGCGCCTGTCCTCAAATCCAATTGATTGAAATCTTATAAATCGCTTAAGCGGGAGTGTCTAAACCCCAACTTTCAGGAAGTTGCAACATCTGTTTAGTTAGGTGCCAGACAGAAAGAGGATAAGAAATAAACCTTTAAATATTCGGTATTCGCAAGTTACGTTTGTTTAATACAAACGGCTTGTTCAGAATTCGTCTCTGTGCCAAAATCACCCAAGTTTCTAATTGTTAGCATAGCTAGAAAGCCTGACTAGCCTGGCTACGTATACCGGTCAGACAACAGTTATACTTTCGATTACAGTTTCGATTTCGAATTTTTTTTTTTTATCGGCTAGTGAAACTTATCACATGGAAAATCTCCAAATGTCCGGTTGTAGCTTCTAGTGTAAATACTACTGCTAAATATAGTTCGCTGACAGTAATGGCTCCCAAGAAACGAGCATTACCATGTCCGCTGCCTGAAGGATGGATTCTGACCGATACAGAAAAGAGAAAGTGGCGGCTCGGCAAAATCATCGGAGCAGGCGGCTTCGGACTCATTTACCTGGGTAACTTCATGCCTGGAATAGCTTTGAATAATAAGCCTTTACAATAACCTTTACTAATATTTCGTTTGTGCAACTTACTCATCAGGCGTGAGCATTAGGTAACTTTCAGACAGACATAATGACTGTAATCTAGTCGGTTTGTGTCCTTGGGTGTAACACTTGGGTGGGGGATTTCATGACTGGGAGGGATGGAGGTCTGTCATTTATTCGTTCATTTACATACATACATACATACACGCATACATACATACATACATATAGTGCCGTGAAAAAGTATGTGCCCCTTCCTCATTTTCTTAAAAAAAAAAAAATAATTATTTATTTATTTTTGCATATTGTGTGCCAAAAGGCCTCCACAGTGATGTGAAAGACTCATTTCCAGTCATGAGCTGGAAACACAAATG
>JAQMYG010000038.1:14408464-14418796 GCA_030014215.1 Clariallabes teugelsi | reverse complement strand
AGTGCTAGGTTGGGACAGCTTTTTTCCCTTAAGTGAAAATCATTTAAAACTGCATTTTGAATTTACTCAGGTTATCTTTGTGTGATGATCTCAATCATTTAAGTATGAAAAATATGCAAAAAGAAGAAATTCAAGAACAGGCACTGTAGATACATGCATACATACATACATACATGCACTTGAAAAAACAAAAAAAGGAAAAGATAAAATGTTTAGCTGTTATTATTATTAAAAAAAAACATCAACAGCACATATCAGACAAAAAAATCCCATTTTTATCTATCTATCTATCTATCTATCTATCTATCTATCTATCTATCTATCAATCAAACGTCATCACAATCATTAGTGTCACCCAGTAAGCTTGTCCAATTTGTTTAGAAATAAAAAATAATCCAGACATTGAATTTTGAATAAACTTTATAACCTTTCTACTGATAAATCAGCATCTCCCTTGTGTTACAGCTTCAGACCGTGTGGAGTCATCTGTAGCAGAGGATACTGATTATGTGATTAAAGTTGTAAGTACAGTTTTGATGTTCCAACCACTTTTTTTTTTTAGATCTGAAATATTATAGACATAAAACAAATCTTAAAACATGTAAACACGAGATGTAAGTTATCTTAAAGCATGTCGCCTTAGTGTCTGTGATGTTTCACATAACTTACAAACAGAAGGAATGCTTTACAATGAAAATGTCAGCAACAGATTAATATCAGAGGCCTCATATCAGCATCATATCTAAAATAATAAAACAAGACTGTGCTAGATTCAAGTTATTCCACCCTATGGAAGCATATTGTAAATATTTTAAAGTTCTGCTTACAACCCCATCTCCATTTCCTTCACTTTGGCTTTTCTGATGATTCTTGTGTTTTCACTTCACTTTTCCAAAATATAGCCTCACGTTTCATAATCATCACTACTAAAATTCTGCAGTGTATTTTTTTTCTCATCATGCTTCACTACATTTCTTATAAAATCTTTAGTTTATTTAATAAGTGTTTTGCTTATCATAGCTGTTTTATTTTGTCAGGAATATCATGAAAATGGACCATTGTTCTCAGAGCTGAAGTTTTACCAAAGAGCAGCAAAACCTGAAAGCAGTACGTACTTATTTATCTGTACTGCCATGGTCTAAATAATATGGGATTGTTTGCATCACTTGCATAACCAGGATACACATTTTATGTTCCATTTTTCCACATTTTGAATCTTTTTAATCATGTCAGTTACGGCAGAGAATCTGGCTTGGGTTTAACGATTGTGAAATAAAAGAATAAAGAGATGCACTCTTGAGAGTGTTGTGAAATGAAAGTGCTGCAGACCACTTCATCTGAGAGTTCTTACACTTTGAGTACATGTCACTGATGAAGAGGCTGTGGATGTAAATTAGCCTCACTGGACAAATTAATAAGCCAAAGCAAACATGCACCTTAGCGGCTGTTAGCATAAACCCTCCCTTGTTAAGGAAAGACCCAATTGCAGATGAAGATGGTTTCTCCAAAAGGGTTTATGGCCACCTGTCAGTCTGGTGCATTAGACCAGTCAAAATGTTCTTTGTGACTACACAGAAATGTGTGTGTGTGTGCACGTTTGTCATATACACATTTATTTATTTATTTTTAATTTTAGTCAGCAAATGGAAAAGACTGAAAAGACTTGATTTTTTGGGAATCCCAACGTACTGGGGCTCTGGACTCTCAGAATATAATGGAACAAGGTATGATTTGCTTTGTGCTACTCACAATGATTGCAATTACAATAGTAGTATTGCTGACCTACTTACTTTGGCTACCCACGTGTATCTTTTTTGTTTTTTTTTGAGCAGGTACAGATTCATGGTGATGGACCGCCTGGGCACTGACCTGCAGAAGATATTCAAGGAAAATGATCAACAGCTGAAGCAGACAGTGTTGCAGTTGGGTTGCCTCATGGTAAGTCATAATCAGTACATGGTGACATGATGTCTAGTAGCAAGAAACAGAAAAGTTTGGTGCACTTGGCTAGTATGGTTCGCTAAGCTTCTTCATTAATGAAACTAATTTAAAGTGACATCAAACTGCCCAAATTCCCAGATTCAGATCGAAATATCCTGTGTTTGTTGTATTGGCATTTTGTCCATGATGTGGTTTGTAGAAAGGACGAAGGAATTTTACCCAACAGTACTAGCAAGATATAAATCACAGCAAAATGGTCTTTGCATCTCGGCCTTGTACGTTATTACGTTTATGTCCAGGCAGTTTGAACTGGATATTTCAAAACTTGTCACAGGAAGAATTTTGAAGATGATTTTAGTGAACGGCCCTCAAGTCCACCCACACAAGTCGCATGCTGTCAGCAGTCATTATGAAGGTCCATTATGAATAGGTTAAATTATTCATCTGTTAACCTTAGCCTCTATCGCTTTGTCCTCAACAGGTGGACGTCCTGGAATATATTCATGACAACGAATACGTCCATGCTGACATTAAGGCTGCCAATCTCTTACTGGGCCACAGAGATCCAGACAAGGTTAGTGAACGGTTGCCTATATTAATAAGTAGCTAATAAAAAAGGCATATGGATTTTACATGTAACCACACAGGTAAAATCCATTTAATCATTTTAATTGCCAAGCATCAAAATAGCCTGGTCATTGTTTCAGCCTGACTGATCTTCCTCATCTAAAGAAGAGCTCGGTGTGGGAGGTGACATCTCATTTCATTATCTCTTGCAGGTGTACTTGGCTGACTATGGTCTGTCATATAGATACTGTCCTAATGGAGAGCATAAAGAATATAAAGAGAACCCAAAGAAAGGACACAATGGCACGATTGAGTATACAAGCATTGACGCTCACAGAGGTGTAGGTAAAGCTCATTCATTCATTTATTGAATATATCAATTAATTAATTTTATCTACTGTTTTCAGATAATGGCTCTTTACTATCTGTAAATATTTGCGGTGGTCAGAAAAAAAACCTGTCAGATGTCATTTTGCTTTGACCAAAATTGAGTTTTTCAATCAATAATAGGCTTCATTTTAAGATTTCAAATAAACCTTGATACAAAGAAATAGTTTTCTTTAGGTTCTTTTTCTAAGCTTGCCTTGGCTTTGTGCCTGCAAATACCACATTAGTTAAGAAGCCAGTTCAACAAATGCAGCAGTAAATCTAGCATGTCTAAAGATGTCTAAAACCTTGCAAGTGTAGTGTGCTTTTCTCACACAGTGAATGTCAGGCTTTGATTGCTGTTGGAATGCAATGGCATTAGTGGAGTAGACATCAGTTCAGTGTGTGATCAGATACCATCTGTCAAAAGGTCACCGTCACATCATCAGTAAGAGAAGTGTCCTTATTGACTCTTTACAGACAAGGTTTAAATGCATTAGGTGACCTTAATATTATTAACAAGAAATGTAGTCTACAGAACTGATCAAATTAGTCAGCAATTATTGCAGTGTCGACGTATGCGTGAAGAGACGACAAATGCCACGACTCACTTTTTTACTTATGACACAAAGACAAAGATGGATTATCCTGCTTATCTAAGTGACAACTAATTTCCTCCTTTAAACTATTTAATACTAATAGAATTATGTGTTTTAACTTCTATAACAGTAAGTATTTAATTTCAGTTAGTAATATATTGTTCCATAAGGTTATAACTTAAAATTTTCAATGCTTGTTCATGTTTTCATCTTCACTTTTCAGAGTAACTTGACTATATATTCCATGTATTCTATAAAACTTTTACTTGCAGACGAGGTACATTAAAGAGTTTTCATAACAGTATTTAGTTGAAAATGATAACATTTTATAACGTCTAAACTTTTATCAGATTTACAAAGGCAGATACAAAAACCCTGAGATTTATATATTCTGCATATTTTATATTATAGACCTTGTATTTTCATTATCTGTACTTACCTCAGTATCAAGCACAGTGTACATGGACAGCAACCAACATATCATGCTCTTAATTCCTGGTTGAGATATTGGAAACACATTAAGTTGTAAATTGCATACAGTCTTTTTATGGGATATTGATTGACTTGGTCATGTGTACCTGGCCAGACTTAATTCAACAATTCCCTAAATAGTCCAAGTGATAACCTGCATCTTGTATGCATTTACCATTAATTAAAGCTTTGATGTTTTGTTAGACTGGGACTCAAAGCCAATATCTTTTTCCTGCAAAGTAGTACAGGCAGTAGAGTAATTCAATACTAAATCCATGCCAAGGTAAAGCTTCCTAATAGCTATGCTTCTGCTGTCAGCTCCCAGAGTTTCCTGTATGTGAAAAGAATGATAAGATGCTGATGTGGCAGTAAATATAAGTTTAAGAATGCCAATTTTAATATCTTTACAAAGTGGTGATATGCTCCTGAATAGCCTTGCTACACATTTAGCCTTAATAGTATACATATTTCAGTCACACCTTATTCTTATTTCTCAGATGATGCAACCTATATATTGCACTGCAAATGATCATGGAGCTGGAATACGATCACATGAAAAATCAGGTGAAAGGTATTTCCATGAAACCACTGTGGTTGTGATGTAGTCTCAATGTACATGATATTTTGTAAGAATGAAAGTAAATCACATTTAGGTTCAAACAGGGGTCTGTACTCTTCGGAGTAAACCCATGTTCTTACTACACTGTTTGTAATTTGCACCTGTTCAAGGTTTTACATATGGTCTTCATTCCATGTCCTGCTTCTTCAATTCATAGGTAGTCATGGTACATAAATTTTATTGTATAAAGCAGCGTATGATAATCGTGGGTCATGATAACCTTAGAGGATGGTCCAAATAATGAGAACTGGAGGAAAAATATATAGCTCCCTGGCTGAGCTCAACTCAAAGCCATATAGAAGTGACGAACCTGATTTTGGTGTCACAGTAGTGGACTTCTCATCATGAGCTGACAGCTGTTGTGTAGGTCGTTAGCGTCGAGTCGCCCCCGTAGATGAATGCAGATTGTGGAGTGTTCCTTTGCTCGTGGCCTCTGGCACCCTGCGTAGATGTTGATGTGTTACCATGGTGAGGAGTGAGGAGACAGGCACTCTGCTTCCCGCTGAACTCCGTGCTAAAGGCCTAATTATCACCTGTAGGGCTGAAGAGAAATGGCTGAAATTCAGAAGGAGAGGTTCAAGAGTTTGACACAGCACTTTAGGTAATTTGAATAACAATGGGCCATAATTATGAACAACAGCCTGGCACTGATGGAAGGTGTTGTGTCTAGCTTGGAACGCCTTGTTCTCACGGATGCTTGATTTAAACCCGATTCGGTTTCAGTCCCACCCAGGCAGACGCGTTTCCCCTCTTGCAAAAGCATGCCACAGCACTAACAAAGTAAGCAATGTCATTTACGCACCGAAGGCCAACATCTCAGTACAAAGGCTAATGTGGTTCAGAAAGAATTACTTATTAATGTTTTGTCAAGGTCATTGTAATGTATTGGGTCTTTTGAGATCAAAAACAAATTTGTGTTTGTTAAATTACAGGCTTACTATGAGGGGAAAACTATAACTGTTGGGCCTGGCTGTGAGATTAGCTAGCAGGCAGGATCACCTAATGGGCATGAGATCAATGGCAGGCATGGATCTAGGCTGAGATTTTCCTCTTTGATGAATGCAGTCAATAGGTAATTTCTCTGGAGATGGACTGCAGTTACAGTATTGAGTTGATAAACTCTCCAGGCACGAACAGGCCGTGTGCTTTAATTTACCCTTATTGACAAAATGAAACAGGAGATTTTCCATGAAGGGACCCACTTAATGTTATGTTAACCCAAATATTTAACCAAGGTAGGTGAAGTAGTCACGTTTAGCTGTAGTCCCATTCTAAACACCTTTTATATTTAATAGCGTGAATGATGTTAATTTCCGGCTCTTTAAAATCCAACATGTCAGCAGGTAGTTATTCGATCATTTGCCGTTATTTTTCACAGACGAACAAACTGCACAGTCATCTCTCCTCTTTGTAAAATTGAGAGGAAGTGTGTTGATCCTGCAAGTTTTTAGTATGCTCTAGTGAATAAAGTATGCTCAGACTAAACATGGTCAGTTCTGGGAGATTAAATAAAAGAGCTTGGTGCAGGAACTTTCATCTAAACATCTCTTTGCAAAGTGAGAAAGATATGGCTGATTAAACTATTCCTAGTGCATGTGTGAAGAAGTGTGTTTACACTAGATGGCAGTTGTGTAATGTGGTCTAGCTAATGTTAAGGTGTAGAGGAGGTCCTAGACGCACACATACACACACTTGCTGATCTCTGGGTCTTCTCTTATGGCCAGCACAGAGCCTACGGAATCCAGTAACATGTGGGAACAATTTGGTCTCAGACATTTATTTCTTTGTTTTACTGCCTGGCTCTGCGGTGGAGAAAGTGGTCCAGGCCATGGGCCGTCTGGATCGTGTCAGAGGCCGCGAGTATCAGGTTCCTGGGACAAGCCTCCAGACCAGACGAGTGTGTGTGCGTGGGGGGTAGCTGGACAGACGAAAGGAAACTGACCCACTCTTTTGAATTGAAGGGCCCTACTTGTCTTATAGCTAGGCAAGAGCAACAGCTGAAAAAACAAAATACTCCTCTTCGTCGCTATCCTGCTTTCTGTCTTTTTTATAAGGGCATATTTCAGTGACCAATGACAGACCATTTAATCAAAGTATTCTCCTTTTTTTTAAGCTGAAATCATGCCAGGTATTCATCTCTCTCTCTCTCATTCTTCCTTTCCTTGTTTCTCACCTCATAACGTGTTTATGCTCTGTGCTCCTCACTTTCTCTGTGGCAGCTCCATCCAGACGAGGGGACCTGGAGGTGCTGGGCTACTGCCTGCTCCACTGGCAGTGTGGAACTCTCCCCTGGCTGTCAATGCTCAGAAATCCAGTACAGGTCCAGGAGGCCAAGTCCAAGTAAGCACGTTTCCCTTTTCGCGTCTTCTCTATCACAGGTCCAGAAACAGCACTCGGCCTCCTATGCGGTGGCTGTTGATCACAGGCTCACAGCTGCTGTGGTTATATATTGTCCAGTGTTCTTTGAACTGCTTTGTAAAAGTGTTGAAAATGTAGTTGGCAAAGAATATGAGAGAGTGGAAAGTCCTCTGTTCCTCTGATTTAATTGGGACCCAGTTTTGAGAGATATACTAAATAAAATGCAATGTGAAACATAAACACAAATAAGATAGTTTTCTAGTTCTTTTCTAAATATTGATGAATTCTACTCATAAGTCTTAAAACTATTATTGGGCATAAGAAAGTAAACAAACAAAAACAGTATGGAGTATGGTTTAACATTTACCAAAATGAAATAGCTAACCTTTACTCTTTGTTGACTTTAGACTTATGAATGAGCTGCCAGACTCTGTGATCCAAATGTCCACCTCTGGCAGTCTAGGTAAGAGAGAATAAGTTTATTTGTGTATCCATAGAGCACTTACAATGATCAACAAGGTGTGGTTAAGTGACTGCGCCACCCTGCTTTTCCTCCATCAGCAGCCCGTACTGGCCATGCATTATCTTTATTCCCGGCACAGAGCAAAAGGGCAAGCATGTCTACTGAAAAGAGGCTTTGTGATCTATGATTATGATGAGGTTTTATTCTGCCCAACCCTGAGAGACTCACTGCAGCTGGACCAGGGAGATAAGGCCTGCAACATGCATCAATGCCATGCATGTGATATACATTCCGTTAGAGAGATGCTGCATTACTGGCCTAGTGCTGTTGGCAGCTTATTTATTACACTGAAGAATGGAAAGCAGCCATATTAAACACACCTTCATGTGCATGTTTGAATATTAAGGCTCATTCGCTGTTGTGTTATTGTCAGGGTCCATGTACTGGTATGATGCCCTGTTTTGTTCCTTTAGAATAAAATCTAGTGCATTTATGCACTAGTGACACTTGGCTCTGGCTTCAGTGTTCAGGATCATGGGTTCATGATGTGTATGCAGCATTTTAATACACTGGATGGTGATCTAAATCAGGTGTTATATGTTAATGATTTGAAAAAAAAAAAAAAAAAAAACTTTAAAAAAATAGCATTACTTACTCGCAATGCTTCTCATTTGATTTGTTCTCCTCAGCTGAATTAGCCCAGTTCCTACTGGCTGTCAGAACACTGGGCTACAAGGAAAAACCCGACTATGATGCTCTGAGGAAGGTACTATCACATGTCAAGCCCCGAGGCTCAGTGGACCTTTCCAGACCGAGAGCAGCAGAGTCATCCAGGCCAGCGGCAAACAGGGTGAGCATGAAATGCTTTGGCCCAGAAGAGTTCCTGTCTTAATAGGTAACATATGAGCAAAGGCTGGAGTGCAGAGAGCAGCCTGTGGGCTGCGGTAGATTTATCTGTCTGGGAGAGCGCAGAAGATGCTCAGGTTTGAGAGAACCTCTACTGACCTCTTCTCATGAATGCTCACTCCCACTCCTGTTGGAGGTAGTGCAGAGGAGGGTGGAGCAGAGATTTACAGAGTGGTGACAGTCTCGGACCTGTCTAAAGCCTCCAGCTTGAAGCTACAGATTAAAACAGCTTCAAGAACGTAAGGGAGCAATTTCATTAAATCCCTCTTATTTATAGGAATCGTTTACATGTTGGAGATAGTATTTCAACAGATGTATGTGCTTTGCACAACTCTGACCCAAGTGACTATTCTCCACACAGCTATTTAAGATAAATATAGTGAAAAGAAATAGGGTGGAAAAATTCCCTCGTTCTATGGCTAAATGATGCAAAGAATCTTGACTTTGTGTCGTAGGTTAACCTCAACTGGCCCTGTCAAGAGGCAACATCGAGGAGGCGTTCATTCTGTGAGAATCACTTTACCACCACTCATTGCTAACTTTAATCACTGAACTGGATGAAAGGCCAGGCAGGGCAATTTAAGGCTATTGAATGCACACATTTTCCTGAGGCCAGAAGATCACTACTTAGAATTACAGTGGATTTTGCTTTGCTTCTCATTTCCATGTGCGACTGGCCAGAAGTCTGATCTATGGTAGAAGAGTAGGTGTCAGTGTTGATGTCAGTAAAGTCATACCATTTTGGTTGTAATTTGCTGCCTTTTTGTGTTCTGCTATCATAACCTCTTAGATCGCATTTTTGTCTATACTTTTGAAGTTAAGATATTTTCTTCCTCTGTAACATACAGATCTCTTGTGGATTCTTACATGCACTGCATTGTTCACATACAATATATAGAATATATTCCTCACAAAGGAATACAGAGCTGGTGAATGAGCTTTAGTAACTCTGACCTTGGCCAAACCTCCTGCACATATGGAAAAGATCAGTGTCAACACTACGGGCATTAAGATTTGAATCTCTCCTTTTTTTGTAGTAATATTTTCTCCATGACTTCAGCGAAGTGGAGGGTCAAGCTCCGATTCCTTTAAATAAAATTGAAAAACAGCATCATCAGTGTTGCTCTTGTGTCCAACCTCTTATGTGACAGCATCAGGCCAAGAGACGTATACCTCGTCTAAACGCCACTCCAAACGCTTCTGGAGTTTATTTTGCCTACACCTGACCTCAGCAGTGATCTGTGGCCAAATTTAGTTTGGAGTGTTGCCACCTCAGGGAGCGCTTTGGGTGTCATTAATCAGGAGAGGTGCTTTACTCTCAGGATCCAGGTCGGGTTGAGAGCACAGAGGAGAGAGAGAGCACACAGACAAACTCAAGGACTTATGCTCATGCTGAGATATCAAGGGTTCCGGTCAGCCTTTTTCTCTGAAGTAGCTTTACCAACTTTTTCTCCAAATCATGTTTTCCTCTCTGTTCCTTCTTAACAATCTCGAGGCAGACTGCAGTCAAATCAACTAAACTGAAGACGACTGCGATTTACGATGAAGACCTCAATAAACTGCACCACAGAACCAAAGAGAAAGCAAAGACAGATGAATTGGTAAGAGATAAATTCAACTTTCTCACCCCAAAAAACTGACGTTAGTTACTAAGCACTCTTTCTTCATAGAAACCTTCCAAGGTCCATTCTGCAGCCGACAAACGTACAAGGTCCAGCCGTGTGGCCAGTTTCCTTGATGAAGACCAGGAAGATGAATGTGATCCTTTGCCACCAAGATTCCACCCCAAAACACGACAAGGCACAAATCAAAGACATAAACAAGTAATGCCTTTCACTAACACATAAATAATTTTATGGATACATGTTTAAACAAGTTTTTATATACAGTGGAACCTCGGATTACGAGCATAATTCATTCCGGAAGCGGGCTCGTATTTCAAAACACTCGTAAGCCAAATCGAACTTTCCCATAAGAAATAATGGAAACTCAAATTATTCGTTCCACAGCCCAAAAAAATTAATACATAAAAATAATTAACA
>JAQMYG010000038.1:14346289-14369373 GCA_030014215.1 Clariallabes teugelsi | reverse complement strand
GCATGGAGGAATGGGCCAAAATACCAGCAACAGTGTGTGAAAACCTTGTGAAGACTTACAGAAAACGTTTGACCTCTCACAAAGTATTGAGATGAAATTTTGTTATTGATCAAATACTTATTTTCCACCATAATTTGCAAATAAATTCTTAAAAACTTCTACAATGTGATTTTCTGGATTTTTTTCTCTCTTATTTTGTCTCTCATAGTTGAGGTATACCTACAGTATGATGAAAATTACAGGCCTAAATCCTTTTTTGCCTCACTGTTTGTATGTACAAAAATGGACAAATTACATTTCAAGTAACTCTGCATATTGGCTTTTGATTAAGGCTGATTTTTTTCATTTTATTTTATTCTGTTTAAGTCAGGAGTTTACAGCTTACAGAGATATACAGCTTATGTTTAGCTAAATGTTGCATTAGGCACGTGTCTGTTTATCTCCTGATCTTTTTCTAAATGCAAACTACTCGACTTGAAGTCCTCCCTGCAATAGTCTCTTACCAACCTTGTTTTTCTTTCTTCACTGTATTTCCCCCCCAATATCTGGGTTACAGTATGAATATTTGCTGCATAAATTTGCTGATCCGGACATTTCGTGTAATTCTAAATAGGAACAACAAAGACCTGCATGCTTTCAGTGTTTCACTAAGCTAATTGATTAGTACACACACATGACTGATACAGAAAAACTGCTGTTTCGCTTCAAATGAATTGAGACTCATTTTTATTTGTTGAACGTTTTATGGGAGTAAACAAGAGTTGATTTCACCCGCAGTGTTCCTAATTGTCTTATGTTCGCATGTGTACAAATTTTCATTTGATATTTATAACTCGACTTGCATTGCAGTCAGGCGAAGTGCTAGGCATCTGTTACCACCTTCACACAAAGCAGCCTGTGCGCTTTTGTGTGTTGAGTCGTTCTCTACTACTAATGGCTGCTGGTTATTTGTTCTCCATCTCATCAAAATGTTTATTTTATTTTATTTTTTTTCCCATCACCAGCGTAAGTAGGAAGAGGAGAGTGAGACAGCATGGCACAGATGTGCTCACTTTTTTTACCCGCCTGTCTGCGTCAGTGCCGGTGAGCGAATTTGCTGCTCGGTGCTGTAACTGACACAACACCCGACACATAAGCTCTGAGCCAGAGATGGGTCTAATCGACGCTGGCAGAACATTCCCTGCTTAATTTTAGCCATAATGACTGAGAGGGGTGAAATGATACTTTAAAAAGAGGGGGAGACAAGGAGAGAGAGAGAGAGAGAGAGAGAGATGGGAGGAAAAATAGGAGAGAACTTGGTGATTAGTTGTTCTGGAGAATCTTGGCCATGGAAGCAGAAACACTAATCCTCACTTTGGTTGGAGCCATTTTGCGCAGTAGGTCCCTGATTCCGCCCCCTCTCGATTTTAAGACCCGTGTCAAGCTCAGACTCGTCTCCCGCGTCTCGCTGCTCTCATTTCCTATGCCTTCTGGCCAACTGGGCTATTTATAAGAAATCATTTTTCTTCTCGCTTTTATTTAATTCTTTCCTACTTGTTTGATTTTCTGCCCTGGTTAGGAAGGTGGCCAGATGAGTGGGAGAGATCCAGAGGGTTCCACCACTCGCAGCTTCTCACATTCTCACATGCAGAATCCTCTGCTTGTGCAACAGCCCAACTATGTTTGTCACCCTCCACCCACCCTACACACTCCCTCATACATGCACCAATAATCTCAGCTATATAGCCTTGAGCTTGACTCTTCATGTCTTTCTCTTCATCCACTTCTGTTAAAAGCACCCATCTTATTTCTGCACACGCCGTTGGCGAAGCCTGGCGCGGTGTTTACTGATTGCGAGATGGCTAACTAGGCTTCAGATCCAGATTACAGTATTTGTTTTCATTGATAGCTGTATCTAGATCAAAACAGAGCTGAAGGCCTTTGCATTGATGCTTGTATTTCTTTTTAAATGTGTATGCCATTTCGAACGCAGTCAGATTTTATGTCAAGCTCAATAATCTTTTGTGCTTTGGTATAGTACGTCTTACATACTTGCCCAGAAACCAAAAAGATTGATTTGACTCCTTATTGGTGTCTTTTGAGAATGCCTTATGTTAAATCCACTTTAGTTAAAATCTGCATAATTAAAGAATCAACTTCTTGCATGTCAAAATTGAAGATAAAGCAGCGATCATAAGATAAAGCCTTGAGCCTTGAGACAGAATTCACATCAAGAACTGCTGTTGGTTCAATTGCAAAGCAAAACTCTGTGTCTTAAGCAAAGCTCTAAGTTCTGTTTCATATGAACTGAAACCTCCAACCCGACCGTTGTGAATGTAAACCCTGGCTTCGCTGAGAATGATGATTACACGCGACAGAGTGAATAGTGAAATACCTGCTGCTTGAAATGTTTCCTATTACACAAGTTTTATTGTGGTTTTGCTTCTTTCTTTTTTCTTTTCCCTTATTTCCTGTAAAATTAATTTCCCTGACCTTTGAGTATCCAGAGCAGCAGGACTCAAATTCCACTCTTTATTATTGCACCATTTTATTTTACTATAAAATATGTGCACCGGGATAACGAGTGACCAGAGAATCCGCTTATTGATTTTCATTTCATGGCTTGAAATAATAATTAAAACAGAAGAAACCAGCACCTGGTTCTTAGGTTAGTAACTTTTGGGAATGAATATAAAATTGTTAAGGTTATAAATTTCATCATTGTTGCTCTCTTGGAAACAGACATGTGTTTGGTGTGTAAATTTACAGCGGTTCATATGGAAGGGAAATACAGAAGTGCGAATATGATCCCTCTCAGCCGAATTCATACCGTGCTGTAATCTGAAACATTTAATGGATTAATGATGCAGCAATGGTATTTTTCTGCCTATAATTTGCACTTCATGTTGCAGTAAAATTCTAAAAAAAAAAAAAAAAAAGTCAATGCTTCACAAGAGATACCAAGCCACTGCTTTGCTTTTTAACTTCTATCTGTGAAACATTACCTGTGCTACATTGGCAGAGTTAAATGGCAACGGGAAAAACTGTTCACCTTTATATCTTCTCTAATGGCATGCACTGACTAATGCTCTGGACTCCTCTGTGCTAATGCATTTCAGAGTGTTGTCTTTAAGCTCTGCCATGACTGTCCTTGCCAGTCTCGTCCCATCAATCGCACCGACGATGGGCAGAAGTGGCAGGGAAAAAAAATTAATGAACTGAAACTTTTACAGGCCACAGTCACCTGCTGGCAAGAAACTTTCGCACAAGCCTTAATGCACGTTTGAAGAAAGTGTCTGCTGATAGATATTGATATAGATTTTAATAAATGTGTGAGGGATGGCACCTAAAACGCTGCCCGCATAATGCAGTTTGACAGTGTATTTGTACTAATAACCCCTTAGAGCGGTGATAAAATAGTGGGTGCTCCACTGTAGGCATGATTAATGTGGTTGGAGTAATTAAATTCCATTAGGCCCTGGGATTACCTGTGTGCGGAAGCGTGCGGCAGGCCATAGTAAGCGAGCCAGCCAGGACTCCACACACTAATGCTTTTTAAAGCGCAGCTTGCAGCCCTGGAGAAACGCGCGCTAAGACAGGACATCTGCTCCCTGTTGATGGCTGATGGTATTGATGCATTCAATCATTAACATTGAAGGAGTGGAGGGTGTGTGTGTGTGTGTGGGGGTGGGGGGGTGGGTGGGGGATAAAAATGAAGGTCTAAGATGCGAACAAAAAAAATCTGCATAAAACAGACCTTCTGGAGAAAGCACTGTAGTCTCCGGATGTCCCTGCTAGCAGGGGTCTGGCTGCAGGCAGTGCTGTCGCAGGTCTCTGTGGGAGTAGCTTATGCCTAGGTTATGATGTTGTGCTGTAGGTTTTTTTTTTTTCTGCAGCTTGTTTTTCACCCTGCACTCTGTCCTCCCTGTAGGTGAGCAGCAGCACCGCCTCCCTCCCACTGTCCCCTGCTGTTTTGCAGCAGATTCCTGAAGCCTGGCATCATTGCGGGCAGAGAGAGGCCCGCGCCCTTTGCAAATGGCTACAGTAATGACCCACTTGGGAGGCAACAGTTCAGTGTAGCTGCGGATGTGTCCAGGTGCCGCAACATAAGCATTTCATTAAATATTGAAGCAAGCGCTTTCAGTTACAGTGGCGAAAAAAAAAAGACATTTGGCATCTTTCCAAAAGTGACTAAATGTATGTGAGCGTGCTCTTTCTCTCCGCCTGGCACTCTCTCATTCTCCCTCTCTCTCCTTTTTCTCTCCTCTCTCTAATCACTTTCTGGTTTTACTTGACCTTTCTTCTGCTAATTAGTTGCCTTCTTGAAATGCATTATGGGTAATCTATCTTGGGCGATCCAGCTTCCCACTTCCCGCTCCGGTAATCACTCTAAATGTATGAATGATTTATTCAGTGGAGCCATTTCTCACAATCTTAAAATACACAAACCATAAAATACAGCCCAATTATTACGTGGCTGCAGCAGGCCCTGAGCAGGTCCACGTGCGTGTGCGATGGATTCGCAGTGACATTGAACGAGAAGAGCTACATTTGATGAGAAAAACAAGGCGAAAGCTGGGAGGAACTCACAGCTGTCTCGCGACGTGGATCTCGCGGATGAGTGCAGTAATGGATGGTGTTGAGGCTCGCGTGTGAGCTCCCATGCTGTGTTAAATGCTGTCTGTACGCTGGTGTGAATGCGCTGCACATGAGGTTTTCTGACTCCTTGCATGCATAATTGCTGTGTGCCGGGCTTTTCAGGTGGTGAAGAAAGCACTGCAACCAAACAGGGCACTTTAACAAACTACTGAACATTTCCTGCGCTCAGAAACACATTATACACGGGGTGCGGTGAAGCCAGCATTTAAACTTTAGACATTTGTCTGACGTATATGTTAACAAGACAACCATTAGTAAGTGCTATTTATCATACAGATTGTCTGTGTGTCTATGCGTGCGTGTGTGTGTGTGTGTGTGTGTCAGTGTGCGCATGTGCAGTTTGCCCACTGGAAATAGGCAGAGCAGATGTGTAGAGCTGAGGCTCTTGGCTGCTGCCAGCTCCTGGGATCCCATGTTGACATGTGCCTTCAGGTGCACAACACCCCCCATTACACGCCTAACACAATTCCTCCTTTACAACAAGCATGCCCGACCACGGTGAACACGCCTCACTCTCTCACTCACTCGCTAACTTACTCTCACTCACTGTGGCTATAATAAAGGAAATAAAGTAGGTGTAGAAGACACGGCACAAGAAAAAACCTGTTTACCTGAAGTGTGATAAATAAATACTGGTGTGTATATACTGGTATATATATATATATAATTCCAGCCTGTATTCATTTGCATTAATACTGTACAGCAAATCTTGAAAATCTCCTTTCAACAGCTGATAATAGGATGTGTCCGCTACTCATGCTCTGTAAAACCTTCATAACGGCTCTAATCTGTGGTGCTGTTTGTTAATTGGTGATTTTTAAGGCTGGTGACTCTAAATGAACTTCTCCTCTGCAGCAGAGGTAAGTTTTGGTCTTGCTTTCCAGAGACTGTCTTCATGAGAGCCAGTTTCATCATGCTGCTTGATGGGTTTTGCAAATGCACTTGACAATACTGTTCTTGCAAGAACTATTCCTGAACAGCTGACCTCCACTTCTTAAAATAACAACTGACTGTTGTTGGTGTTGTTAATTAATTACAGAATGCCGTATGTTATTTCATAGTTTTGAAATCGCTAATATTGTAATATAATAATATGCAAAATAATAAAGCAGCAAAAGTAGTAAAATAGAAACAGTCAATTAGAAGGTGTTTCCAAACTGTTGACTGTGTGTGTGTGTGTGTGTGTGTGTGTCTATCAATCATTGTATACATTTTAGGGAGCAATAATTGGAGATATCATAGTTCACTATCTATTATCTAACACATGAACAGTGTTGGGTGTAACGTGTTACAAAGTAACGCGTTAGAGTACTTGGATTACTTTTTTTATGTAATGAGTAATCTAGCACGTTATATCCGCCATTTAGTTCATTTTAATTTATATCCGCCATTTAGTTAATATTTCAAATATGTAATCCATTATTCAGACAATTTATGCAATCCGTGAGCCAAACAGCAGTCATTCCCAATCCGTTATTGTGTGTGTGTGTGTGTGTGTGTGTGTGTGTGAAAGTCGTCCTACAAGCCCCGCCCCCTCTCTTATTCCTGCTGTTATACCCCTATCTCACCTATGGACCGACGCGTGGAAAGATGGAAACCTAATCACAAGCAAACATTCACTCGCGGTGAATCATGATGAACCGTACTTGCGGCGACCGCGCGAAACCACGTAGGTGAGATAGGGGTATTAATAGTTTTACAGATTACAGATTATGGGCCAAACTTCGCTGAGTGATGATGGTAGAATAATTATAAAGATCTTCACTAAAACAACATGCATGAGGAATCACAAAGGAGTTTTCATTTTCTGCAATGGAAAAGTACTCAAACTAGTTACTTTTATCAGAAAGTAACGCTGTAATGTAACTGATTACTTTTTAAAGACAGTAATTTTGTAATGTAATTAGTTACTTTAAAAAGTAACGTCCCACAACACTGCACATGAAAAGTTATTGAAGAAGCTATTTCTTTCATTTAACTGTGAAAGATGCTATGTGGTGTCTTATCCCTGATATCAGAATGCATAAATAAATTTGCATCAGTTATGCCTGATGTAAAAGCAAAAGGACACTTTATTGCTCTAAGGATTTATTCAATTTAACTCTGTAATTGCCTGCAATTCACATGCTCATTATATTACAATTTAGTGCATTTAACACCAGCTGTTATAGAGTTAATGACAGGAGCTATAGGGAGTCGCTCACATGATCCCAAATGACTCTGCACAAGGTGTAATTCCACAAATTAACTATGAAGCCTAATTCAGGAAATGTCAAAGGACTCCATGTCTACTGTAAAATGGTATGCATAGTAAGACATACAGTACAGAAGATGGGGGGAAACAAAGCTCAACCTTTCTTCATTAGATACCTAATGCTGATTATGGATATCAATTTGAATGCCTTTTTGGGTTAAGTAAATGTATTACTTAGCAGTAAGCCTGGTGCAGGCGAGTGGAGGTGAACTGTAACAGTTTTAAAACTGTGCACAGTGATGACAAAAAAATATGTTCTAAATAACACTTAAAAGGACGCACTAACATTTATTTTTATCATGTATTAATTTCTTTGGTTTGCACACACTCAATGCAGTCCATTTTATGTAATTTGCTGGATATTCTTTCATCCCTCCCTCCCTCTCTCTCTCTTTCTCTATCTCTCTGTCTGTGTGTCTTTGCTCTTGAGACATGTAGAATGAGTGGTCTAATTGTAAAGATGGCTCTGAGCAGTGGCCGTGTTTGTGTGTTGATTGTTTACCGCTCCTTAAGCCCCCCTCCCCACTCTCTCTCTCTCTCTCTCTCGGCTGTAAGTCTAAAATTTTAATTACGATGCCTGACAGGCGCAGTGCGTGATGCACGGCCCTGCATTCATCACGGCGAGAGGGCCGGTGGCGCCGGCCGCCATGCCTCGTTCCCGAACGCCGGAGCACGGGCTGAGCAGCAGGTGCCATATTACTGTGTACAGAAAAGCAATTAGGAAGCATATTGGATGAATGAGGAACGCATTAATATTAGCAAGTACATTTGTCAGTGGGTTTGATGCGAGTCTTTTTCTTTTCTTTATGCAACATTAAGATTGTGGCGCTCATAAATTCTCCGCTTAAATTGCCATCTGTTCCCCTGTCAGGCCACTCTGAAATAGGGAGGAGGGGGAGGAAAGTTTTTCTCTTCTCTTTCTCTCTCTCTCTCTCTCTCTCTCTGATCATACATATTTTTCTGTTTTTCACAGGGAGGATGTGAATTTTTAAAATTTATGTAGAGGGGACACAGCAAGCTTTCCCGCATGCTTAAATCGTTCTGGCTTGTCCAAGCTCGTTCCACTTCTTGGTGCCAGATTTTAAAAAAAAAAAAAAAAAAAAAAAAAGAAGAAGAAAGAAAAGAAATCCAGTAAGAGATATATTTAACTCAGTTTTATATTTAATTAAATCCAACGTGCAGACGGTAGAATATCCCTTGGCAACGTTGCATTTCAAGGCACAGCATCAGAGCTGTGTGTGGATGGTGTGGCTCACAGGAAGGGGTGCACTCTGTCTTCTTCTCCTTTTCTCTTTTTATCTCATTGTCTTTGGAAGAGGAAGAGCTCAAAGCTTCAGTGTCTTTGGCACAGTGGCCGTGTTCTCAGGGCTATCATCTCAATAACATGGGCGGCTTAATGACGGCACGTCCACGCGCTGTCACTAGGAGATTACTGTCAGCATGTCCCGTGGCTGTGGGGAAGGTGTGGGGGGAGGCGGGGGGGAGCTCAGGCAGAGAGTTTTAGGTGTTGTGTTTTGGGGTTGGAGGGGTACACAGAGCCCCATGGTAATTAGTCTGCCTGCAGTGTGTGTTAAGTGGACTATGAAGGCAGCACAGTGGCAGAGGCATCACGCTTACTGTTCATCTATACCTTGACTTGTCTATAGACATAATTCACCAGTCATTATAAGTAAGTGGACACATGGATAATAAGAGACTATTTAATTCATAAGTAATAGGAATTCATTTTAGAATTAGACCTCAGTGTTAAACTTAACAGGAGCTAGTACGTTTATAATAAAAGTACACATTAATTAGTACAGTAAGTCTTATTACTGTACCTATGTAGGGTTTGTGGTTTGGGCAGAAAAAGCAGGTTGCCGTTCTATAGATGTTCACTGATATGGTGATATACTGTACTTTACATTCAATTAAAGCATATCCATGAACCTGTGATGAGTCCTGACTTTAAACAACCTTTTAAAAATGTATTTATGTATTTTTTGTCATTTCTGCCATGTAATGTTAGAAGCTGATTATATTTATCCCAGATTCGCAGTCTTGTGCTTCACATGAAATACAAGCAATGGACAAGAGGAGAAGTAAACAGTGGTGACAAGACTACAAAGTCTGAAAATAACAAGTACAGATTATATCAATAAGTAGCCATTATTATTTTTTTGATTATGTCAATGATTGTGTTATTTAAATTATTCACAGAGTGCAAGTCTAGAAGGGATAGAATGGTCAGAATTAGTGCTGCACAATTAATCGCACAAAGATTGAAATCTCAATATGGACCTGTGCAATTATTTCATCGGGAAAGGCAGCAATTTTTTGCAGGTAATAGATGCATAGTCGGGAATTAAAGTTTTTTTGTTTTTGTTTGAGGCCATAAATAAATATGGACAATATCCTCCTAATGACATCATTTGTGTCATTATTTATTGTTAGCATAGATAAATACAATTAAATTAAAATCATACATTTGATTTAAAAAAATTTGATTTTTTTGTGATAACCGAAATGTGATTTTTTCCCCGGAACAAATCGTGCAGCCCTAGTCACAATGCCTGTGATTTGTTGTGGCAATTTGCATATTTCTGCCTTCACTGTTATGAAAGCCACAATATTGCGATAATGATCAACCATCAGTATGTTGTGCAGACCAGATATGTAATGTTTTAGCTTGATCGGTAATGAAATTAAATTGTTAAGATGAACATGCTTATGCAAGTTATGCCCTCTCAGAAACAAAACAAAAGAAAACAAACAAACAAACAAACAAACAGACAGAAAAAATTAGGGACAGGGAAAAATCTATTAACATACATATCACGATTGTGTTGTGTGACAATTCACTTATCGGAGCACTGACTTTAAAAACGATTTTTAAAACAATAGATTATTATATGTATATATGTGTTTGCATTAGAAGTTGAAAAATTACACTGTTCCTTTATAATCCTAGATTTATTGCGCTCTAAACTATTAAAAAAGGTGTATATATAAATATATAGATATATAATAGATAAGGTTAGGCCAATGGAAGGAGGGGCAGAATTATATATACAAATTGCAACACAAATTGAATCAGCACCCAGGTTTCATAACAATATTGTATCAGGATTTTTCTTACTAGTGTGTTACCCTGAAGCCTACAACTTATGTAGCTTTAATTTGAATCATTCACATGGCAACATAGTTATAGTGTACATTAAAAAAAAAACATACATTATCACAACAGTGATAAGCGAGGCAACACTTTGCTTTCTGGAAAGCAGTTTTTTTTTCTGACTAGTTTCAGTGCACTGATGATAAAGGATAAAGTTTTTCTTAAAGGATTTGATTTGGGAGATGGCTATAAAAAGTCTTGGAAGGTTTCAGTGGCTGTAAGTGAAGGCTTTAGTAAGACGATTGCAGTGTTTCTGCATTAATGGAGTGGAACATTTTCAGTTGATTTCACTGGTGGGGTCACCAGGCCAGAAAGAAGCTTTCCTTACAGCATCTGTTAACAAAATATTTCCCTTTGCAGGATAATTCTTCTGCTAGCTTTATTGGCGATCCAGAATGTAGTAAAGTTGTCAGTAGCTGTTGTGATAATTTGTATAGCAGACGATAAGAGATTAAGGATCAAAGGAGAAATAAAAATTTTTGGCCAATGAAGGGCAGACTTCTTCTCAAAGCTATCATGTTTATTACAGTTTGTGATTTAACAGACCTCCCTGTTTGGTATTTCTGGCTAGAAATGTGTGCACTTTGAAAATTTTTCCTGGGTGGTACATGATAATTAGTGCCTTTTGCAAACAGTGCTTCAAATCTTATTCCACAAAGGAAAGAAGTGAAAAAGCTAGAAAAAAGTAGCTGCTGCTGAAGATTTGCATTTTTTTTGCTATTGGCTTGTGTGTACATGTTTGTGTGTGTGTGCATGTTTGTGTGTGCATGTTTGTGTGTGTGTGTGTGTGTGTGTGTGTGTGTGTGTGTGTGTGTGTGTGTGTCTGTGTGTGTGTTTGTGTATGTGTGGAGGCATATCATCATACCGTATATACCTGCGGGTCCTTTTGCTTTCACATTTTGCATTCTTCTCATCAGTAACAAGCCAGAAGTTTATCTTTGTACTATTGTAGCTGAAGCTCTCAACAGGTCTCTATGTGATCCCATGCTGTTATCCCGGCTGATACTATACCATTGTTATTCATGGCATGCTTTTTTTGTTTGTTTTTTTTTCGCTCATCTTGTCTTCCCACATAACTTGATTTATGAATTGCTCTGTAACCTCTTTTAAGAGTGTTGTCTAATTGATATAATTCACTCCTAAGGGATGTTCTCTCTTATTAAAGAATATCTTAAAGGCAAAGTTGGTTAAAGCATTAATAATCTGCCTGTTGTGTTGTGGCGGCGCATGTCTCAACATACAGGGACAGAAATCACACGGTCCATAGGGGGCGCATGAAGCCATTATTAATATTAAAGATGATCGTCCTGGACACAGTCACTCGTAGTGTAAATGAGATACTGTTGGTGGGTGTCCCATTGATGCTTTATCATGTAGTTTCTCTTCTACATTCTCCATGCGGACTGATCTGTGATGATATACAAGATTCACTCATTTGATTCCTCCATTCAATGCCACTTTATTTGACTATGGTGCCCAGTTTGTGAGAGCCAGGATGGCACCTGTTTCATCTGGAGTTTGGTGAGCCGCCCCTTCAGGGAGCACTTATTTGCCACCTCTGTGAAGGTTGTTTGTTATTTTGCTCCCTGTCTTTCTCTCCGTCTCCTTTCCCCCTCGCACTTTCTCTCTCACCTCCTAATTCGTAGTATGATGACAATAACATGCACGACAGCCTCAGTGAGACCTTTCCAAATGCTGCTGGCCACCCACTCCCTTGCCAAGGTCAGCACTAAAAGGCGTCTCACTCCTCTCCCGGTGTCTTCCTCCCTGCTTCGGCATGCTGCCTAGCTCTGAAAGATACAATTTTCTTCAAATGCACCTCTCGGACTAGTTTGTCTATTTCTGAGCTGCCCTTTTCCAATGAGGCAGAGACTCTCTGTGTCACGCTGTCTAGCGCAAATCACACGCCAGGGCCAGGATCTGAGGGGGACAATTTGCCAGTGGTATGCATGAGTAAGCTGGGAATTTCTCCATTTAGAGTGACCAGACTGCTCCTTGACAAGCTGATGAGAAGCTGAAGAGAGAGAGAAACAATATAGAATCACTTCAACTCACCGTTGACATTTGCCAGTGCTGAATGTTGCACTGTGGCTGTGGTTCTGAATAGAGGGGACAAGTTTCAGATGGCTTTTGCCACATTTGATCATTCTCTAAAGCAGGTGCTGTCCAGAGCTAGTGCTGCTACTAGGTGCTTCCTTGTGTGTTGTTTATGGTTGCCATGCTTTTTGTTTGCAGCAAAGCTGGAAAATAAAAAAATAAAAAAAAAAACAGGCTATAATTTTACAGAATAGAATATAATAAAATAAACTAGGAGACTATAGGATTCAATAGATAAATTATGAATAGTATAGAATAGAATAGACTGTGAGTCTATAGGGTTAACCAGAGAACTGGTAATTAATACATAGAATAGAACTTGATAGAATAGTTGTTGTTGTCCCCCTGATGGGGTCAGCCAAAAGGCAGACCATACAGTACGATAATGTACGATGCCCTTCCTGATGCAACCGTCCCATTTTACCAAGGCTTAGGACCAGCACTACAGTACATATAGTGGCTCGGAATTGAACCCAGGCCTGCTGCATGGGTGGCAAGAAACCTACCACTAAGCCACAAATGCCAAGGCATAGCATGGGATTTAATAGAATAGAATAGAATATAAGGTATATTATAAAACTAAAAATTATAACATTTGATTCATGAGGACAGAGTGGAATAAAAAATGAATAGAATAGAATTAAAGTTGGAAAATCAGGAACAAAGAAAAACAGCATATACTGTCACAAAACAGAATAAAATATAGGTATATAGTATATTAAATAGATAAACTGGGATTTAATATCATAGAATAGAATAGGACACAATTGAATAGGATTTAATAAAAGGTACTGGTACTAGCAGGGGCTGCAAATTTATGGGATAAAATGGGATTTAGAAATGGAATGGAATTCAATTGAATTGAAAGGAAGGGAATAGAATATAATTCTGGGAAACTATAGTTACAGGATTAAATGCATAAACTGAAATACAATATTACAGAACAGGACACGATAGAGTAAAATGAAATGTATTATAATGTACTAGAATAGAATGGGAAAATGGAATGAGATTTAAAATTTATAACAGACTGAAAATAATAATAGGAGTATAGGAATAGGAAAATAAAATGAAATGTATTGTGACAAAATAGAATAAAATAGACCAGAATAAAATAGAATAAATGCTGAAACAAATGGGATATGATAGCATGTGATAGGATAAAACTGGATTAATGGAATGGAATACAATATAATGGACTGTGAGTCTGTAGGATTAAATAGATGAACTGAGATTAAATATCATGGCATAGAATAGGGAAAATATGAAATGGGATTAGGGGAATGGAATTAAATAGAATGCAATAAAATAGAATATGACATAACAAAAGAGTATAAAGTAAAATAGGTAGAGTGAAATGTAATATTATTGAATAGAATAGAACAACAGGATATGATGAAATACAAAATAATATGAAGGAATTCAATGGAATGGAATAGGATTAAATAGATAGACTCAGGTTTAATATAACAGATTAGAATAGGACATAATAGAATAAATATATATGGCATATAATAGAATATTACATAATAAAGGGTAAGTGATAGAATGTGATGAATTGGGATTTAGTATCATAGACTAGAATAGAATATATTGATAAGATTTAATAAAAAAAAGTTTATAATTTAAGAGGCTGGAAAACAAATGATAAATGTGATAGTATAGGATATGGTAGGTTAGGATCGGATAGAATGAAGACTAAATAGATAAACTAAGATTCAGTGTCATAGAATTCATAGAATAGAAAATAATATTATTTATTATAATAAAAGATGCAACAAAAAATTGAATTGTGTAGTATAGAGTAAAATATGATATAGTGAAAAGTATGTTATAAAAAATATAATGAAATAGGATTTTAATAGCACAGAATAGAATTAAATGAAATAGAATAGAATAGAATAGAATAGAATAGAATATATTTTGGGGAAACTATAGGATTAAATAGAATATGATAATGCAGTGACAGCATATAATTAGTCTATATAGCAGTGCCTGATGTTACTGATCTCCATGGAAAACGTGTGCTTACACAAAGGATTCATGTATATTATTTTATTTAAACTTTATTACAGAGTCGGAGTTAGTACAAGTACAAGTCAACACCCCCCTCCCCCCTCTTTAGCGCACGTTGAAAAGAAGTACGTTAATTTACTTGAAGAAAACTAGCAACTACCTTATTACAAAGATCACTTTCTGACAGTTATTTTTTTTTCATTTCTAAACGTATATGCGCACTTGTCCTTGTTTCACGCAGGTGCATATGCTGTATATATGCTCGTAAACCTATTCAGAGAGAGCACTCAAACATCACCTTCTTTTTCATAAGCATTTTTCTTTTTTCAGGCTAGCTGAAAAAAACAAAAAACAAAAAAGTACTTCTCTCTTTTCTTTCATCAGAGAGCACTTGCTCAAGGTGCAGTTATGCTTTCCTCATACAGCAGCATGTGTTCAGTCCTGTTTTAGCCCACGCTGAGTAAAGCTGCAGACATGTTTTAAAAGGCAGCACATGAAAACTCGAGTAGTCCCACATTGTCTATGAAAGAGCTTATAAATCCTCCATGTTCCCTTTAAAACTTCACTTTCCACACCGGAGCTTCCTGTAGCACGAGGTGGAGATTCATGTCTGTCACAGTCAGCATGCCTCTTCACCAGCATAAACAAGCAAATTGAGTGAAGATGAGAGTTCTCCTATAGACCTGATTTTATTTTTTTTCTCTCTTTTATTATTTTTTTCTCTAGAAAGAGCTTACTGGTGTTTTGAGCACATGCTGAGCTGGTTAGTGTCGCTATCTTGAGAAAAAGAAAGAAAGAAAGAAAGAAAGAAAGAATGAAAGAAAGAACAGTAATTTTTTTTGCTCTCCTCAGAGCCTCAAAGAGCCCCCTGAGATGTTCTTGTTAGCTCAGATGTGGAATCCCATTTTTAGAATACACACCTATTTGTAAGTGTGTGTGTGTGTGTGTGTGAGTGAGAGAGAGAGAGAGAGAGAGAGAAAGAGACGCCCTCCAGCCAGCATCATGATCAGGATGAGCCCTAACCTTGATCAATACCTCACTATGGATCGCTCCAAACCCCAACGCTTCTGCACACTTTTTATTTTAATATCATGGCTGTTTGAACACTGTAGCCAGGGGCCCTTGCAGAAATGGGCTCTAACTGTGCTACACACATACCCACACACTCACGGTCTCTCCTTCCCTGCTTTAGTCTCCTACTCACTTTCTCACTCTCATTTTCCCCCTCTTTTTCTCTATTTCTTCCTTTGTAAGGGGTCATTTTACAGAAAAAAAAAGAATACACAAGGCCCTGGGCAGAAGAGCATAGGACAACTGTGTCATTTACCTGTGTTCTCTTGTACCACTTGGGGCAGGGGGGAGAAAAATAAAATGAAACAACAACAATAACAACAACGGTCTTGCCCTCAACACAAACACACATCAAAGCGAACTTATTTTTGGAAGCGGCTAAAAATGCTGAAGGTTTTTAATCATTTCCCCCGTGCTCTGCTAAGCCTTTGAGTGTGTTTAAGGGCTGAGCTGAATTCGAGCACTCTAACAGCACGGACTCTCACGCTAGGACACCACGGCGCAACAACAACAGCCTTTGTTTTTAAATACCTTCTGTGGTGCTCTTCTAATCTCTTCTTTGATCGCATTTAAAGACCTCTTGGGCAAATGGAGCCCAAAGGCAGTTGAAAAAAAAGGCAAGTGCAAGGAAAACGATGTTCAGGTTATAAAAGTGCTGGCATACAGCGTACCGCAGTGTACTATATGATATAAAAAGGCATGGTGATAACATATATAGGAGGCGTATATACATGTGAGATACACCAGAGATGACCGAAATGTATGTAAAGGGGTCGGGAGTGCGTCAGGGCCCAGACATGAGGCAGGAGGAAGATGAAGATAAAGTCGACTGCAGGATGATGAGAAACGGGCGTAGGATGCAGAATATGGGACCGAATAACTTGTACCCATCATATTACACTCACACATACACGCACTACGTCTTTACACACTTATTAATACACGCAGATGGATATTAAGCGTCTTTGTTCTCAACATCCCAAACCGCCGCATGCTTCAAACCGGGTGTGTGCGCATCTCATTCGTACACCTGCCATCATAATTGCCCATAAACAATGGGCCATAAAATACACTTTACAAGGTGATTGCACAGCCCACCATCCAAATGGTGCTACTGTTTACCTTTTTCTTTTCGTTTTTTATGTGTCTGTATTTAGCGATGTGCAAATATATCCTACTCAGGTTGTTATGCCTGCTTTTTTTGGTATGCAGCAAGGTAACGGAGAGACAGCCATCCCAGTGTGACCTCATAGCCCATGTCAGCTCATCTCCCATCATGCAATGCTGTAAAAGAGTGCAGATCGTGCAGCAGCTGGCTCCTGGCACTGTCATCCTCCCTCCTGTCTCTCCTCATCTGCTGCTTTCCTCTCTTCCCCTCTGTCTCTTATCACTCTCCTACCTGCTCTCTCTCTCTCTCTCTCTCTCTCTCTCTCTCTCTCTCTTTTCCTGGCTGATCTCGCTGGTGGGCTGCGGTATATCTGACAGTCCCTGTGAGCGTTGCCTCTACTCATTATAAAATGACCCTAAGCCCAAACCTTCTCTGTGCCAGAAAACAGGTGCGACAGCTACCTCTCCTGCCATGTTGCGAAGGAGACGAATCAAGTTCCTTCCAGGATGTGACAAAACAAGGAACAAAGAAAGATGCTTAAAAGTATAATTTGCTCCCGCTCGCTGAGCCGTATTCTCTCAGGCTGGAATTACTGGTGTAGATTTGTGGTTTGCATGCCCTTCAAGCTTTGCATCTCTTGCCAGAAAGAGTGGCGCTTGATGCGGTAGGAGTTGCAGTAGCTGTACTTACCCAGAGCTTGTGCTTTCTCTTTCTAACTCTCATGTGGATGTGTGTCTGTGTGTGTCCCCCAGGATTGACAGTTGAGGCCAGGCAGTCGCTGGAGCCACAGGCTGATGGACGGTTAAGCAGTTGGAGGGCTGCCAGTCAGACTCAGACAGGTAGGAGCTACGCCAAGGCCGTTCCTCGACCGTCCATCCTGCTCCCTTTGACACACCAGCGCCTCTTAGCTTCTATTATGGCTCCTTCTCTTCCTCTTTCAAATAGAGCAAATTTGATTTGGCCTCTGCAAAAGCACTTTTCACTGCATAAAAGCTAATTACTCTGATGGAAAAGTGGCATTCAAGGTAAAGCTGGTTGGGTAAAGGGAGGACAGCGTGATCATGGTGAAAACACAGGGCTCACACTTGTTCAGTCAGTATGAGTGCATTCTGTGTGTGTGTGTTTTTTTCCTCTCTTCTTGTCCATGAACTTTTGTCTTGCCATTTACTGATTTATACTGCAATAACAGGTTTTTGTACTTCTCTTGTACACTATTAAGGACTTAAAGGAACACTTCAGTGTTTTCAACGTAATCTTTATCCACTGCATGTGTATTCAACTCAAATTATATGGATGAATACAAATTTCAACATATTTCTCTGTATTGATGAATGAAAAGAAAACCTGTTTACTTGAAGCTCACTTATAAAGGAGGTCTAAGCACAGTTGTTCAAAAAGTGAATAAACCTTTATGTGAAGCACTTTCATGAATTCTTCAGTCAAAGCTATTCATAAATTCAGCTTTAAATGTGTATAATTAATCATTTCAGAGATCAATTTTTTTTTTCTGTGAGAAGTACATTAGTTTCTACCTGTCATCTCACAAAACAACACAAGGTACAGTACAGTAAGTAACTTAAATACTGTAACTTGCTTTGCTGCGTTGCTTCAGCTATAGTAGGATCCCTAAGTATCCTGAGCTTGAGATACTTTTCTGTTTGGCTCTCTTTGGCTATACCAAACTTCCCCTATGCTGTGCTTCCTGCCAAAGGTGTAAATATATTATAGAGATTATAGAGGAACAACAATGTTACAGCCTAAAAAGCAAACACATATGAATATACGTCTTTTATATACATCTTCTATACACATGTTTACTTGCTCCTACATTTCCATAATTTTCTTTTAATTTTGTGCAGCTGCTGTTAAAAGCGCTATATAAATAAAATTGAATTGAATTAAATAAAAAAATAAGATTAAATTTTAATTTTGGAGTTAATGTGGTAATACATGATTTACAATACAAAAAATTGCAATACCAAACTGAATCATTTTTACCCCGTTCTCTACTATACAGTACATAGATCATCATAAAAAAATGCTACAGTAAATCTTTAGGAGATTAATACAAGGGGTGTTCAAGTCAAACCTGGACTTGCAATTAAATTTCTTGTAAATAAAGGTGTAAAACTGATCACTGATGACATTTACATTTACTCTGGATGGGATGCCATTCCACTGCAGGGCACATAAGAAATTTGGAAGAATTCAAGCACAATATGGTAACGAGATTCTTGACCATAGTAAAATATTTGAATGGTGCAAACTTTTTCATGAAGGCTATATGTCCATGAATGATGGTCCCAGTCTAGGTGGCTCTGAGCCCAGGGCGGTCACTCCTGTGATTCAGCGAGTGGAATACCTGATCCCTGAAAGTCAATGGATAACTTATCACCAACCTGCGGAAAAGATGCATCTGTCTGTGGGATCTGTACACGTAAACATTCACAAACACCACTTGCACATTACAGGAAATTAGATCGTCCTGACTGCGGTCCAAGTGATTTCTACATGTTTTTGTAAAGGAGTTCCTGGGAGGCCATCATTTCAAGCATGAAGCAGGCAGTCCGATCATGACTCCAGTGAGCTGACAAAACTTTCCATTTTGATGAATGGTATCCAAGAGCTAGTGTAATGCTGTGATAAGTGCATTGTGTAGCAGGGGATTATATAGAAGAAATTATCACAGAGTTCTTACACTCATAACTGTTTTCTGTCATTCTGCACAATCAAAAGTCCCGGTTTGACCGGTTTGAACACCCCTCATATATTCCACCTTCAGTGAGAGGTTACTGCCCTTAAATTTAAATAAAAAATTTAAATAGTATTACAAATCCCTTCTTTTTCTCTTATCAGAGTTTACATTTATATATTTATAATTAAGCTTTAAATGGCCTTTGAACAACTCTCAAAGGTTTCTTTTAGTTCTTTATTAACATGTTAGTTTGTTTTTTATTTGGGTTAACAGTTTCCTTCCCACAATGCTGTTCAGAAATGTTTGATTCAGGCTTTGTTTTAGCTTTATGTGTAAGACTGATACAGCAGCACTTTAATATTTTAGTGTAGCTCTCTCCCTTCCTCATCTCTTACTTCTTCTCAAACATGATCTTTCATATTAATCCTGCTATCAATGCTGTCATGCATGTCATATCATGGATCAGTAATCAGCTGAATCGAGTCTCTGCTGTAATCGAGCGGAACTGCTTCATATAAACTGCATTGCTTTTTAGAACTTTGCTCTCGCTTTTATGTTTTTTTTTCCAGTTCAAACTTGACCTTTGTCAGGTGCATATATTTGCGTTTGCTGAAATCATTTCCTTTATTATATAGCGCTATATAAGTTCGATAGCAAAGTCCCCTGTGACATCAGAATACCAGTCATACAACATTGACTAAATGTTATCATCACAATTGCTATAGGGTAAGGTTTCCTTAAATCTTTCTGCTATAGTAAAATAGTGCACCTGTATAAACAACTATAGACACCATATCACAAGTCTGGTATGTATTTTGTCTGAAAGGACCTTTGGGTTTTAGCAGCAGGATAGCAAAGCAGTTCTTGCTTTGGTAATATTGGAGTGAAATATGGTATTTTAGGCAATGACTTGTGTCCGGCGCGATGCCCAGATGAGTCCGGTGAGACTGGCTCGGGCCAGGCAGACCATGTCATTCTGGGCATGGCCATGTGGCCAGCCGAGCCAAGATATTCCCATGGTTCACTATTGCCTGCTTACCAAACAATGCCAAAGCAGCACAGGCCAAGCTTAATACAGAATGCGTATAAGTGCAAGCAGCTGTAGGGAAGCTGGCAGTGAGGTGAGGTCCTGCCTCATGTGAAGGGATCACTGAACAACTCCAGGAACAGTGAGAGAGAAAGAGCAAGAGGAAGGAAAAGTTAGAAAACACAGAGGATCTGGGCCTGGCTGTGCTGGCAGGTTAAATATCTCCAGGCTAGGAGTGCAGTGAGGGCATGTGGCCTGTGGTGAAAAAAGAGAAGCCTAGCTCACATGTGGCTTTCACATCACTGCTCTTTAACTCGCTCTCGCTCTCTCGTGACCATTATCTGCTTGGTATTTAAACCTCCTGCCACCTGCACTGGCATGCCGATTTGCTTCCAGGCTCCTGTGTGGATGGGCAGTATCTTTAGTCTGCATTTTCATTATTTCATTTTATTTATTTTTTGCCCCTTGCTTGTTCCATGCTGTTAGGATGTGTGAGCTGAACGGTCGCCCCTTTCCAAAAACAAAGGCTGCAAAAAAAACAGCCTCTGTGTAAGGTTCACCACTGTTTGGCCACAATATCCCCTTCCCTTGTGTAGCCTACTGTACTCAAGCAAGAACACCACATGAAAGGATCCACCTCTACCTCTTGTAATTACTAGTATAATGACGAATGTAAATACCAATTAACACAGCCAACCATTCTAAGGGAATCTGGAACGCTCTCATTGTGAAATGAGATGTAGGTTATGAAGTACCAGGCCAAAGTGGAGCATCCTGTAGAAGTAGCTTATTAAATAATGCCCAGCTAATTGCTTTGTCTTCCTTTTGTCCTGCTGTTGTACATGGTATTAAGCATGTTTCATATATCTTAGAATAATGAGGAAGACAAGCCTGGCACCTGCACACTGTAATTAAACATATAAATTCTCTCCTTGCAGAATTATTTGTGGTCACGAACTGATTTATACAGCTTACTAAATTGCAATGTTGAGCTTATTTTCTTTCCCTGAAAGAACTGAGGAACGGAACCTCATTCATCAGGCACCTTAGCCAGAATAAGCTCCTCTAAAAATTGACTATATATAAGGAGTACATGTTTTTTTCCCCCCGTTTCTTTCTTTTCCAAGCCATGCTATACCACCCTGACATTTTTGCTTGGGGAAGGCAGGGGAATATTTATCTCTCAAACATAAATTAGATTAATGTTCCACTAATTGTACCAGTCTCTCTGGTAATCCCTCAATGATTATTTCGCATCAAATTGAAGGTATAGAAGAGGACTTCTGCATGACGAGGGTTGTTCCTGACATGCCGACTTCGCGGAAGAAGGCCAGTTTGGATTTTGGCCTGTATCATTGTTGTTGAGTGACAAAAAGGTTTTCAGACCAATCGCAACAGGTTGCATGTGTGAGTGCAATAGACAAGTTTTTCCACACATTTTGCTGTACTGAGAGAAAGAAAGGTTTACTGAAGATTCACTCATAATTAACAGTTTTTTTAGGTGTTTAGGTGGTCAGCAGATATTTTCTCTGTTTCAGTAACCTCATATAGCTGATCTAAAGATCGTGCTTTGTGTCCTGGGTTCCGCCAGGTGTCTGAGCTTTCTGAGATGTGTAGTCCAGGTGCACATTCCAGGTGCCATGCAAGTGCTAGTGAGTAGCTCTTTAAGTTCTCAGGTTAAGACATGTTGAAGCAGACTGAGGGTTTATCTCTTTACCACCCACCACAATGCTCAGTCCCTGACAATGATTAGCTTTCCTTTGAAGTTCAAAGTACTACCAGGATGAACCTCGTCTCATCTTGTGTGGTGATCTGGAAAAACCCTTCACATGGTCGAATTATGATGTGTTCAAGGCTTTGCTGAACTTGATCATCTTTCTCTTTTGCATTTGTCTCAACCACGAGTATTGTTAACTCGTTTTATTCAAAAGTGAAATGAGGAAAAATTGCATTTTAATATTGTCCAATGCAATATGCCAGCTTCTTATTTTAGGAAAAATATTTAGTTTCTTATATTTCTATTTTACTTTTTTCGTATTTACAGTCATAGTTTTATACATTTTATGCTATTTGTCAAGTGCCATATTTTAGCTGATTTTAATACGTGCACACAGTTTAATACTTGTACTCAATATCTATATATATTGTACTTTTAAAATTCTATCTATCTATCTATCTATCTATCTATCTATCTATCTATCTATCTATCTATCTGTTTGTCTGTCTATCTGATGTATGTTTGGATGATTTTGACTGATTGATTGGAATCCATACAACATGCATAAACTGATCATAATTCATTCTAAATCAATTATGAATAAAAATGAATTATTACTGAAAAAGGATAGTCAACTGATATTAAAGAAATCATTTATATTTTTATGAATAATGAAATCATAACGAGTCATTCATATATTTATATCTGATCAGTAAACTGTTTAATAGCTTACAAAATAGATTTGCTTGTAACTCTTTAATTCTTTAATTTGCTTTTAAAATATTTCTTCGCACCATCATTTACAAGCATCATTTGCAAATAAATGACAGGCCTTGAACAAAACTGGTCACACAGTGTGGATGGAGGGCTTCTGAATAAAATCTCAAAGATTTTTTCCCCTTCTTCTTTTCATTTCATGTTATTGTAGAAGATTCAGTGGTTGTCAAATATTATCATCAAATATGAAATTATTGTCTTTGACCTGAAATTTATTATAATGTGTAGAAGCCTGAGGTTTATACTTCTATTACAAATGGAATTCATTATTATAGCACATGGCATGCAACTTTCCAAGGTGTCTAGGCTTATGTATGCAGACTGACTGTTTTTACATTTCTATGCATTTCTAAAAAAAAAAAAAAAAAAAAAAAAAAACTTGATACTGAAACTGTTTGTAAGACTCCACTTATCTGTATTTACTAAATAAAATTTGCATTGTCAGAAATAGTTCTTTATGTTGAAATTCAGACTGTCAGTAACACAGTGCTCTGTGCAGCTGTGGTGTGTTTGAGAAGTATTTATATATA
>JAQMYG010000038.1:14335538-14346281 GCA_030014215.1 Clariallabes teugelsi | reverse complement strand
ATATTTATAAAAATAAAACAAAACATTTGATCATAATGTCTGAAATGTCAGCTACTCATTGCTAATTTCATGTCTATAGATCTCTTATATAAAAGCAATATTACACTCATGGTCATACTGTTGTAGTGAATATCAGCACAGCTGATTTGACCTGAGGCCTTGCTTGTATAATCACAACCATGTTAATATTTACCAAATTAACAGTTTTTTTGTATTAGATATTTTTTAATTATAGATGTAAGATCATCAATGGCCAACCCCTGATATATATATATATTTTTTTTTTTTGCTGAAAAGTTTTTTCACACATCTACAGTAAATATATCTGTGCAGAATGCTTTTAAATATGTCTGAAAATTTGTATCATTTGTGCTTTTAGAGACTCTACTTTTTCAGAAGGAGGAATTTGTGGTTGTTTGTCACCGATATATATACACATGTACAGTATGTAATTATGCCGTTTGTGCCTGATTACGCATGTTAAGCACGAAAGTGTACATAAATACATGCACATTTTATTTTCTTGCTTATTTTCTTAAGACAGTCTGTCTCGTATTTGTTGAAGTGCTTGTTGGAGTGTTTGTAGACTTCCATGCAAAGTGAATTTGCAGTTTTGTTCTCAGTTCAGAAAAAACATGTTGGTTATCTTGACCACGATAATGATAATTACACTACAGATGCAGCACATAGAGATTAATTCCGTAAAATACTAAGTGTTCTGTTAAGAATATGAGGGACGCTACAGTTTTTTTTATGTATATTTGAATGTGAGCCCTGAAAGTGGACACTGTCCAAAAACACAACAGAATGTTACTGTACACACAGTATGACGCACCCCATCATGCCAGTGTCTGTGCAATACCAACTGTTGTAAAGAATTGCAGAGGGTTGTATGTGGTTGCCAGATCCTCCATTATTATTGTTAATACCCAAATCTCCCCAATTGGTAATCAAATGGCTTTCATAATTTGCTAAAGCAGCCTGCTTACACAACAGGTGCTGTCTTCTAACTAGTTTACTTTCTGTGTAATCTAGTGTTTGTTATGTCAGCTGAAACATTGATGAAATCTCGGTGAAGTAGAGGACTCTCTCGCTTTGTGAGTTTAACTATACTTTGGAAACTCTTGACTAGGGTCATATTTTCTTTTCTATAGTATAGTTATCTCTTTCTTTTGGCTTCTCGAAATAATCTTTTTGCACAGAGTTGACTCAGTAATTCTTGCTACTGTGAAGGGGGAAAAAAGCGAGCTTTGAAAATATATCATCAAGAAGTTGAAGTTGAGGTAAATGCCGGAGATCTTTGTGAGCACAGGCAATCTTTAGGACTGAAGAGGAGAATAATGCAGAGTTGATGATTTTCAGTGTGGTCTTGCCATCATCATGTCAGGAATAGCGCTGTTGGGCTTTTGCAACTTTGAGTAAGAAAAATATGGACTGTGTGTAGGGGAAAATAAAAAATAAAAAATCTGCCCCACCAACAGAAACAGCAGACAAGCCACATGATAAGTGGAAGTAACTGTCAACAAGGCCTGTATAGGCTCCTGTTTCCTCACTCAAGGCATGAGTTTATACCATGCAATACACTGGCATGTGTATGTGTGTACATGTCAGGGTGTGTGCATGTATGTCATGGCTAATACAGGCCTGGCTGATGATGGTATTGCTTCCTCTGTCTGACTTTCGCTGCAGGGTAATTACACTGAAATGAAATGTTTCTGTATTAATTGCAGAGTTTTGTTACTACCCTGTCAGAGATGGAGTTGTTCACCTGATGATGCCAGATAAACTCCACACCACTTCTCTATGTTTTATTTCTTTTTCCTTATTTCACCCTCTTCTTATGATTTTCATTGCATTCTTTTTGTTTTATGTTGTTTAATTCTTTCTATTTTCCTGTTTCAGTATTTTGCCAAGTCCTGCTGCTTTTATTACATTCCTGACACTTTTGTTAATAAATCATTGCAAAGTTAATGAAAATAGCATTCAGGCATATCCAAAATGATTGTGTCTTTTGTCATGCTAATAAATTGAAAGCTGTTGGTCCAATGGGTGAATGCCTGCGCATTACGGACAAGTTTTTTGATACGTGTCTGCTGAACCTCTCATATTCTTTTCTTCTCCTCTTGTTCTCCATGTTGTTCAGAACAAATCTATAATTTGCTTTTTATTAAAAATATGCCTCGTATTTATTTACTTTCTGATCACAGGACTGTTGTTCACAGGATGTTTTTCACTGTTTTCATCTGGGAAGAAAAAAAATTGTTAATTCATTAATTACATTTCAATTTATGTGATTATAATTTATTTCAAATACTAACACTGCTATTAGCTGCCATTTTTTTTTAGATTGTAGAATTTATTTAAGCACATTGTTTCCAAGACTATTTCCAAGGCTATTTTTTAAAACCCAGAAAACACCAATAACTTCAAACCCAGGTACACCCTCATCCTGATACTTTTGTGCCAGCACTGTACACATACTACCATGCAACTCCTGTACTATGCAGGTATTATTTCTGTGCTGTCATAGATCTAGTTATGGTCTCTTACATTACCTATATGATGGACATAACTAATAAAAGTGTCATTTTAAAAAAAATACAATATGGTCTTTATTCCAGATTCTAGATTCTGAATGTTGGATGCTGTTTTGCATTTGTTTACTTCAAATGCTGACCTTTAGATTGGTGAGTGCGAGTTAGCGAACTCAAAAGTCTCAGTCATGCGTTTTTGTATGTTTCATTTTCATAAGCACGTTCTTATTTCTTTGTCACAGCCTCAGCTGGTACCAGGCAGTCTTATCTTTCTCTGTGCTGTGCAGATACCGAGCAGTGGCAGCCTCTCTGCGGATGTTTTACAAATCTGAATGTGGAAAAAAAAAAGAATGGAATATTTGATAGCCGTCTATAATGGCTCTGAAATCTCTGTCATTATCTACTATCAGATGTGGCTTTTAAAAGCATCGGGAGTTGCGGGCGTTTTACGTGAATTTCAACTTGGACCGGTTATTGAGAGCAGAATACATTTAGCAGGTCAGTCTAGCAGGTTCCAGCGTGCTTGCTTCGCTCGCACAACTACCGTGGCACGACAGCAACGACCAAAAAAAAAACACACACCTGTCACACTGCCACTCGTGGTCACGGTATCACGAATGCATGTGGAATATCTAAGACTCTGAACCTCATTTGGGAAAAAGAAGAAGAAGAAGAAGAAGAAGAAAAAAAGATGAGTAGAGTTGCTTGTAAGAGAATTTTAATGTAAGATCTGTGAAAAAGCTGAGACTTGGGTTTGTTGTGTTTGTATAATGACTCATCGAGGCAGAAGCCATAAAAAGTATGAAACGTCTATCAAGCGGAGCCAGATGGTTTATATTTAAAATGACTGATGGTTTTAATCTAGTTTCTGCTCATGTCTGAAAACGAGCTGTTTGTTGATTCTTGCCTCTAATTCATCTGATGGCTGATGGGGTATGGCTATTTGGACAATCTGCAAGTTTGCGTGTGCGTGTTGTCGGGTTTCAATATGTCTTCATGTGGAGAAAGGACTGCACTGGAAGTACGGGTCATCTGCATCCGATTCGATTAGCCGACTTAATGTTTTATTATGGAGGCGAGAGAGGGATAATTAAAGAGGCCTTATGGGGGCCTGAGGGGACATCTGTTTGCCTGCGAGCCTTAGGGTCAGACGCCGAGACTCTGGACCGGGGCTGAAGGCAGCGTGAGAGCGGATTTCCTCTCTGCACCATGCTGAACCAGAAAACAGCAGGCTCCGCTCACACACCGACACACAGCAAATTAAACGACTATCTCAATTTCATTAGCGGAATAATAATGGGCTCAGCCTGTGCGCTGCTTTATTGCCCATCCACAAATGCATTCTCGACCAACATGTATCCTCATAAGAGCACGCCAACAAGAAAATATTTTTCTTGCCATTCCGTATAAACATAACGAACGAAACAATAGTGCATGGTGTTCACGTATATCCAAAAAAAGTACCCTGCTTCCCCGGGCAAGTTTTCCTGCGTGCACCTTGGATCACTCACGGAGATGTGATGCCAAGTTTTGTGTCTGTGTAACGGGCATGGCGTGACCCGTGGGGTGTGTGGGTTACCCAGATCAGGCTGCGCTTTAGTCTATGGGTCAGTTCTTCCCACAAAATCGCACCTCCATAGTCTAAGCCCACAGCCTAAAATAACTTTAAAGCCTATGCGCCTTGTGGGAAATGTCTCTGAACCGAAGACTAGTCCTATTAAAAATCGCCTAAAACTGAGCGTGAGGATGAAAAGGAATGAACTATGGGGTTGTGTTATTGATGTGTGTGTGGAAAATGAACAGATTTCTGCAGTAGAAGAAGCCCCACTCACCTATTGATTCGAAAAAGGAACATGTAGAAATAGACTCAGTAAATCTGGAACTACTTAACAGGTTAACAGCAACCATCTTTTTTACGCAAAGTTGTCCAATATTGCAGCATTGATGTTGAGAAGAGGAGCAGTAAACCAAACGGAGGCTATGGGCTGCATCTGTCTGTGCCGTACTGCCTGAATTATAGTGTTTGTCCAGATCAATACACAAAGGCAATAGTCCTTATTATTATCTCATAATAAATGGTAATCGTCATGCCACATGTATTTGTAATTTTCGGAGGAAACGTTGGATAATATCGTTTGAGGAATGATATGTCGCGCAGATGTAACATACAATATTATTGTTCAGTTACTAGCGTAGTTTGTTGCTGCCTAGCTGTCGTGTGTCATTGTAGAAACAGAAAGGCAGAGAGGCGAGGGTTAGGGAGCACTGCACCAGAAGTGTGAGCGTGTGTGTCACACACCTCAGCATGCTAAACAACCTCTCACAGCTTTCTACTCTCCCAAGTGCATACTAGGTGCACTAGCGACATTATCATAACAAAAAGAATGAGTGGGCTTTGTTCCGCTCTCATTCTTCTATACGCTATGAAGTGTGGACACCTAACCTACTGCCCAGTACAATATTAGCATTAGCATCTTAAGCTTCTCTCGCTGTCTCTCTCGCTTGCTCTCAAAAGCTGCGCTGTATATTAATTCTAGTCTTCAAAGTGTCAAGGCTTGACACCTTGGCAGAGAGCATCTGCATTCTGCAAGGAGAAAAAGAATGACACTAACTAAAAAGTCTGTTCAGCTATTCCTCCGAGACGGGAAGTATAAGGAGATATTAAGAAAATAAAAACCGAGATGCGGTGTCTCAATATGAATGCAGCACAAACAATCATCAAGCAGACCTTGATGCACATTGTTATTTTACCAGGACACTCCTGTCCAATGGTTGTTCATTTCTGGAGCCTGTTCTCATCTGTTCCATTCTCTGTGCCCGGAAAGCAGGAGCACTGTATTTAAGGGACAGATGGAGGGGTGGAGCGAGGACGAATGTGCCGAGGACGAGTGGAGTGCTAGAGGTTGGATTGATGGACCCTCAGTCTGTACCGAGAGACTGTGTAGGAGGAAGAGGAGCATGGAGGCTACACGTTGATTGACAAGCCGCTGTGACAATCAATACCGAGGGCAGTGCACGAAGAGCGCGCGAAGGTTTCCCAGCCAGGTGGAATTCGCCGCCCAGTGATCAAACAGCACTCAGAAAAGACAAGAATCGAGACGGTGTAACAATTATTCTTGTGGCAGAATCAGGTGAAGAAAGGATATCTCTCCTGTTGAGGAGGGAAGGGAGAAGGTGATGAGAAATATGATTGTAATTAATGAGTCGCCAGAATGGGGAGTCCCAGATGGAAAGGCTTAGTCGCTCGGCATGATCGTGCATCCGTGGCTTAGCTGTAAGATATACCTGGCCACACGCTCGACTCTCTGAAGTGGCTAGTTAGCATAACGCATCTCCTGTTGTTTGTGTTCTCGGGGAGCAGGCCTGCTCCGCTGGCGCTCACCAGAGACTTGTTTTGTAAGATTAATGAAGGTCACCGATATCCTCAGAAGTATTCTGATAATTAAGGCTTTGTTTATCAAAAACAAGTTATATTAAGAGCAAAAAAGATTCATGGTAATTATTCATAATCTTAACAATTCAAGTGTAGCCACCTCATTTGTGCATTTAATTCTTCTTGTTAATGTTTTGCATAAATCTACATAATTACTTGAGATGCCTGTTGTAATTTTGACAGCTACTCGGCTCCTGTGCACTAAAGTATGGCGAACGCTTCATGCGCTGCATACTTATAAACGGATGTATGGTCCTGGCATAATGCTGCTCGGGCCGCTTTTTCTTCGTCTTTTCCCCTGATGTGGCTGTTTATAGCAAATGTGAGAAATGAATGGTTTGGGCCATGGTGGGAGAAACAGAACAGAATGATTAGGTTTTATGACTGAGGCGTTGCTGCAATCACGCCGACAAAAACAACAAATGATGGCATAATTCTATAAATCCCCACCACAAATGGCCAGTTTCTCTACGGCAGTGTGCCCAGATCTGTCAGTGAAGAGAAAAGGCTACTACGCTTTCTAATCACACACTAATTTCTGCCAAAATAATGGACATGTAAATGAAGGCAGAATGGTAATGCAAGTCTAGAGTTTACATAATCTTGTAATGACCTCTTGTATTACACTGTCTGTGATATTGCCTTTAATTTGTTAGCTGCTGATCTTAAAAAGGGGGGGGAAAAATCAAGAACAGCAGCTTACGAAATTAAATTTGGAGTGAGGCCGGGCCTATTAGCACTCTGACATGAGTGATATAATTTCCCACTCTTTTTGTATGCACCCACACACACACACACATAGAGTTCGGCCAGCTGTTTAGTATTCATAAAACCGCAGAAATAATGCTCTCATCACTGGCCTGGACCTTGATGATACTTTTAAACACATACACACTGTGAGTTCACAAGTTACCTCCGTTAGAATTGATCTCCACTGCCTGAGCTGCTTCAGTGGCAGAATGTAGAATACCGTGCGCGTCCCCTTGGGAATAACGATTGATGATTACTTCCTTATGAGCTGCATCACTGTCCAGTGTCCATGCATTACTTCTCGCAGATAGTTTTAGACAGGTCATGCTTAATAAGTCCTGCAGGGCGAGGCTTAGGAATGCTTGCGTTTTACATGACTGCAAACATGGCAGTGGCGTGCTACGCATCACACACTTCATACCAAATCTCCTTCCTTGGCCTTGGTCTTACCTTCACCCCTGCCTGTCTAGCACTTCCTGTTGTGCCAGTGTTTGGTGTGCGCTGATGTGCGTAAGGCTCCTTCACGGCACCCTGAGCCGAGCACAGATCTGTGGAGGCCTATGCGATACAGGAGGACCATGTGGCATCTTATGTTAATTGAAAGTTGTCTAATGAAGTAAACTTGCGAGGGGGGGGAGGGGTTTGTGCTGAGAGACAAAGAGAGGGCAAGGAAAAAAAATCTTAACTTTCTTTAATTATGTTTACCCAACAGGCCTTGCCTTCTAATTTAAATAGCATAAACATCTGGACTGGCGCAGCATTAGAATCGTGGCAGTAGTCAAGCAAATCTTGTGGAAAATAATGAAATTAGATCCCTGGTGTTGTGACAGAGGAAGGGCAGGATACATCAGCTCCATGTTAATAAAATTTCCATGAATGACTGAATACAATTAAGAAATTGTCAGTTGTGGCTGTGAACTTTTGTAACTCGTAGATGTTTGCATCATCTGATTATGGTGGCAATTTGGAATTGTTTATTAGTGCCTGTATTGGGGTATTAATTATGACCTCTCTTATTGGCTATTAAAGCTGCCCCAGGAGCATGGCGAGAGGGATGAGCTAAGTGCTGCGCTGCACGACTCCACTGGGATCGTAGCTTTTACACTCTCACTTATTCGCTTATTCCTGGTTGTGCTGCAAAGACCTACGCTCACATAATATCTCGCAGAGCATTATTATTCATAAAAAATCATGACGGCACAATTATCAAGTTCAACAGTTATGAAGTAAATTTACATTCTTAAGTGGATCAGCCTCGACAGCCTATACAGTGGTTTATTAGAGAAATATATTTACTTTTGAGTTTTCTTTTTGAATTTTTTTTTTTTTTTTAGACTGTAGCTGAAAATGTATTATATTTCTTTAAAAAAAAATTGTATGAAATTATAATGCAGTATGTACTTAAGTACAAGGTACTTTTTTGTTTATGTTTAGTGATGCCATTTATATCTGAGACCAAGAAATGGGAAAGAATAATGAAATTTTTCAGCAGTTGATTTTCCTAGCGCACTTAAACCAATTTGACAGCAATTATAGTTATTAATTAAGACCAGAACACTGCTCCTTTTGTCCATTTTTTATTTACACTGAAAGTTGTTAAATGTCCGCAAAGCAAGTTAGGTCCTATTGTGACTTAAGTTATGTCATGTAGAAATAGCAAACCTCTCACCTACCTCACTTTTTTGCTCTCTCTTCTAGAAGATGAATAAAAAATACTTTTGACTCCATCACTCCATAGTGCGATGCTATATGATATTGATATCATAGTAAAAATGTATCGCAATACCCTTTTCTAAAACATTATGGATGTTCACAAAATTTATAAAGTGCTAGTATTAGATATTAGAGAATTAGGTAGCTGACTGAATAGTCAAAAGTGAATTATTTATTTCCTCATATTTTAGACATTAAATCTAATAAATTATATTAATAGATATAAAGTGTAACTAGGTTTAACTATATAACCACAGGCAAATATTATCATACTTCCAGTTAAATTTTTGGGCACGCCTTCCAATTCCATGGTCTTTCCTGATTTTTTTTTTTTCTACATTGTAAAATGATGCTGAAGGCATTCAAAATATACGATATTGTGCTTTGAACAGTTGATATTGTGATGTGTCTGCTACTTATGCTCTGTAAAGCCTTCATAACAGCTCCAATCTGAGGTGTTGTTAATTGGTGATTTCTGAGGCTGGTAACTCTAAATGAACTTCTCCTCTGCAGCAGAGGTACAGTATGCTTAATCTTGCGTTCCTGAGAAGGTCTTCATGAGAGCCAGTTTCATCATGGTGCTTGATGGGTTTTGCAAATGCACTTGACACAATACTGTTCTTGAAATCCAGTGATGTTTAACTGGGCTCCTATTAAACAAGGTCAGCTGACCCTGCTGTGTCACCGGGATTCCCCTCGCGATTTGGAGGCACAGTCTCGTGAGAGTATAATGCGTAACCAAAACACCAAATGTGTGTATATTTGTGTCAAAGGTGTATAGGACTCATTTTGTCGAACTTCCGAATGAATCCAACTTCCAAACAAATCCGACTTACGAACATGGTCCTGGAACAAAACTCATTCATACAGTAAGTCACCTGGTGGATTTTTTTTCTTTATTTGGCTAACAGCAGGACATTACCCACGCCCAGTTAATGACTAAACTATTTCACCTTGGTATGCAGACTGGATTTACATTGATTTTAATTACTTAAAAATAATGCCATAAAAATGGAACTGTGTGTAACTGTACAGTACCATAAATATTCACATAATTATTCTTACTTAATAATTGCATTGGGGTACAAATTCTTCCAGGGGAGACCTGAGGTATTGTTTTGATGGTATTGAGAGGTTGCCCCAGTAAGAAGCCTGTCTAGTTCACAACCTAGAATCAGGGTGACTACAAGGTTAATTCACCCACAAGATAACATAAAAGAGTACAAATGAGTATTAGAAAAGCAATCGCACATGCACGCCGTCTTGCCCCCAGCAAGATGCCACCCTGGGCGGCTACCCATGTTGCCTGTATCTAAATCCACCTCTGGTTTCATGATCTGATCTGCTCGAACATTGTTTTTTTGGTATCAGCCTTATACCAGTCCTGGGTTTTGGATTGCTGCCATCTCTAGTGCTATTTTTCTTTCTAGTCTTTTTAAATGGACATTCATACAGAGATGCTTTGCATATTGAAATGTGAACGTCTTACCTCCGTGTTTGTCCTCAGTCGACTTCACTATTTATCTTATCAGCGGAGCATGAGGGGAAGTGTGTATTTGTGGAAATGATTCGTCAGTTTAGGAAGTAATAATAGATTTCGGCTGAGAGTTGTACAAACAAGACCTTCAGCAGGCAGACAGAGAGAGAGAGAGAGAGAGAGAGAGAGAGAGAGTGTGTATGTGTGTGTGTGTGTGTGTGTGTGTGTGATGAGAGAGATAACTTTTAGTGCATTGTAATATATTCCACATCATCTGTGCTCAGATAGAGGGTTATAATCAGAGATTCAGTCTCAACTGAAGATTTGGTGTGCATTTGTTGTTTACACTTTGGGATGCTGATAAGATAAAAAGCAGATGATGCCACTGCCTGTATGAACTTGGTAAATTAGATTATGACTTATCGTTATCATAAACCGAATAAAAGGATTAAAATAGTAGATTATGAATGCATGTGTTGGTAATACTGCTAGGATGTTAGCTGTTGATTTCAAATAACAGGCTACAGCGTGTGACAGTTTGCATTATAAATATAAGGTGGTAATAGTGACAGTGATGCTATGTATTTTTATTTGTTCTCGGCTCTTTTTTTTGTTCTTGAATAAATACAGTAAGGAGGCAGTTCAATATTCGGTGTTGTTGTTCTATGTAAAGTCAACTGTACAGTGGGGCAAAAAAGTATTTAGTCAGCCACCAACTGTGCAAGTTCTCCCACTTAAAAAGATGAGAGACAAAATAAGAAAGAAAATCCAGAAAATCACATTGTAGGATTTTTAAAGAATTTATTTGCAAATTATGGTGGAAAATAAGTATTTGG
>JAQMYG010000038.1:14229553-14275829 GCA_030014215.1 Clariallabes teugelsi | reverse complement strand
ATATATTTTTTTTTTAATATAAATATATATTTACAACCCTCCATTCGCCCGTGCAACTAATGGCCACACAAAGAGATCGTGGAGGAACAATGGTTCCCACAAAAACAGTAAATAGTGGGAAATAAATCGAGTAAATAATGGATATTTTAGTCAGCTGTGGAGCACTTCAGGCCATGACCTAGGTCTGGGAAAAAAAGAAAGAGGAGGAGAGGGTCAGATCATTCCTTCTTAGCTTGCAGAAAGCAGGAACAAAATCATTAAAATCAGCTTTCAGTCACTGTGCCATCACGCAGGCTTTCAGCCACTCACACGCACTCCTGGATGAGCACAAACTCCGTGTAATTACCTTCTCACTGCTCTCAGAGTCTCTCTCTCTCCCTTTCCATCGTTCTCGCTTATTGTTCCTGACATACAGGAGGAAGAAAAACTTTTCTCTTCATTACAGAAAGACCTGATCCAACTTGAAAGATGCAGCCATTATTCTCGACAGTCTCGACTTCTCCCCGCTCCCCATCACTGCCTTACTGCTGGCTTTATGGGGTTGCATTTTAAACCTGGACTGTCACTCTTTCCGCAGCACCTCCTGGCTTTCTAGAGTGCACTGTAATGTGTGCACTAACATGATTGTTAATAAAAGATCCACTATTCCAAGTATATTAAAGAAAATCAATGATATCTGTTAACTGAATGAATCTTTGGATGGTAATGTACAGTATAGACAACTTCTTTAGGAGCAAATGTATATGAATATAAACTAACATTTATATACATACGAACTTTACTTATATTTATATATAAAGCACTTTATAATCAGAATGAAGGCAGAAAGTTTAGAAAAATGAAACAGGAATTTTATTTTATAAAATTTATTTAAACACCCCCAAAAGTCAGCATTAAACTTAAATTAGTTTAACCCTGTACAGTTCTCTTTATCCTGATTATAAAGTGATGTATAAGAAAAAACTAAACAAACAAACAAATTAAAGAACAACTTAAATTCAATTTGAATTTTGAACCCAAATTTTATTTTAAAAAATCACATTGTGACATTTTGACACTTAATTAATTTGCAATTTTAACTTTGATATTTAAATATTAAATGTACCATTTTGCATTCAAACATATTTGCCTAGGCTAACAGCAAATAAAATAAATAATGGTATCATTTATTTACCACCTCCAAATATATAAAAAATAAACAAATACTTAAAGTATTGACAAACTACATAAATTTGTGAATTTATCTTTATTGCTTGTTCTAAACTTATTTGTCTTTTGCAGTTAAATATTTGCACAGGTCCATATTGTGATTGCTCCCATCGTAGGGTCTCCACAGACAACAACTTGGCACATGTTTGACGCCGGACGCCCTATACTATTAATAATAAATTAGCAGACGAACAGTACATTAAGTGATGTAAGTGGGATGTCCAACCATTAGGTGTGGCTGTATACACCTACATCAGTGAACTTGGAAAAGAAGTGAAGCAAGTATTTGAACAATTGTGTTAACCCACAGTATTTTGACATTACTGAATAGCAATAATATAATGTTTTACAATTTTCATAATCTGTTAAAGATTAATCTTGAATTGTGACTGGAGAGAAATGTAAGGAAATCCAATACCAAAATGTATCCCCATTTAACAAACATAAAAACATTTATAAATGTGTATATATTTTTTTTTTTTACATTTTTTCCCTCTGCCCCAAAAGTAAGTGCAGCTCATTTAAACGGAGTGGCACAGAAATTGTTTTTGTGAAACCACAAGAGTGACTTCCCCAGTCATTATGTCTTTGCCCACTTTGCAGAACAGTAATATGTGTGTGTGTGTGTGTGTGTGTGTGTGTGTGTGTGTGTGTGTGTGTGTGTGTGTGTGTTTGAGCGAGAGAGATAGAGAGAGGTTGCCACTCTAGCTCACCCTGCCAAAAGGGATTTTATTAAGAGTCAGAGACAGATCGCAACTGCTAAGTGACCCACCAAGCTCAGGATCAAGGGCAGTGTGTGTAATTAGTATGCTCTTCAGTGGAGAAAGGCTACAGTGCCATTGTTCAGCCACAGTCACATTAGCGCACCCAACAATGTTCAGTTTTATGACCTCGGTGGCCAGATTGCTTTCTCGTGACATAAATAAGTGACAATGCAATGAGAAACTGATACTTGCATCAAAGTGTTGTTTGTGTGCATGATCATAGTCATCATAACTAATAGTGGTATTGCATAATCTATAGAACATCCTGGCAACCTACAGAAATGAGATTCTTTAAATAATTTTACACTTTTACACTTACACTTTTTCTCTCTGTGCAGTTGTGAGGTTCATGGGATTCATTTTCTCCTTTTTCTGCTCCACTGTATCTCACACCATCCCATCTCTCAAACAAAGTAGATAACTCCACCGCTGCGGTATTCAACTGGTAAGAAAGGAGGAACACGAACCTGTGGAGCAAACGGATTCAATGCAATGCAATGCAACCTTGACAGCAGATACTCATCTTCACACCGTTGCATCCCTTCCCTAGACACACAAACACACACACAGAGACACACACACACACAGAGACACACACACACACAGAGACACACACACACACACAGACACACACACCCTTGTTCCCTGGATTAAAACGACCTGTTCTCTCACTCCAGCATTCTGCCCATTAATTCCCTCCCTCACAGCTCCTCGCATTTGGCTGATTTAACAAGATAAGATTTGAGAGTTGATGTTGCTGGCTGTGAATGCACCACAGGGTCCACAACGGCAACCACACTCCAGCTTCTGAGAAAGAGATGTATCAGCTATTCAGGAATAAAAAGAAAAAAGAGAAAATTAGATATGCAGCACACCAATTTTATACTCTCAGCCTCAAAAAAAAAAAAGAAAGAAAGAAAAAAAAAAAAAAGAAATGGAGGAGATTAATGTAGGAGATCTTACACACTGTCCAACTGAATCAACTGTAATTTATTGAGTAGATTTTCAGAACAAGACTTTATCTCAGAAGTGCTGCTGAGGCCAGACTGACCTCACAATCTGGAAGGCATAATATAGTAGTTCTAGCTGCTTTTTTGGTATATTTGGGCTGATCAGAAGCAATGTTGCTGTTAAACAAAGAAATACAAGAATCTGTTCAGTCTTTTTTTAAGGCAAAACATTACAGGTAAAAATTTCTATTTTAGTCATGTCTAGTCAATTATTATGATCACGTCGAACCAAAATTTCTTCTACTGAAGAAAGCATAGAACACAGAAATTACCCACATCAAAAAAATATGGTTGCCTTATAATTTCTTACCTTTTTTTTTTATTTTTATTTTTTTAGAAAATTTAAGCACTGCCCACAATCATAATGTAACCCAATTTTAGTATATCAGCAATTAACAGACAGAGTGGTTTTGTAACCTATTTACATTGCCTTGCTATTCTTTCTTGCCTTGAAAAAAGAAGAACAGGCAATGATTTAACTTTATTTCATTTTAAATTTTATGATGCTTTTCATGCAACCGATTCTTTCCTATAGTATAATGAAATCAAAATTCATGTTAGATTTTTTTCTCCCTATTTTTTATTAGGTTAATGTTTCGAAATTTAAATGCAAAACAAGTTTCTTTTATGTTAACATGCCTGAGGGTGGGTCAAGTGAAAATATTAATAGTAGTAATAAATTAGCGAAACATTACGTTCAATTTTTTTTAGCTGCCAAAGTAAAAATGTACTGGTGTTCCTAGGCAGTGAAAGCAAACTAGTAAGGAATAATAGTGTTATAACTTACAGTATGTACACTAGGGAATAACTGATTCTGTGCATTATTTAAGGATTAAACTAAAGAATAATGACTATATAATAATGATAAGAAGCACAGGGGGGAAAAAAACATTCAAAATAAGGCTCATTTATAATACTGTGTAAAAGCCTTGAGCCACCCCACATTACTTCATATTTTTTCATTTTAATGTATTATAAAGAAATAGTTCTCCACCCTTTTTGAAGGACTGTTTTGCCTCTCATTTTTATTATGCTTTTGGTTCTTGTTTTTAGTCCAGTCCCGTTACCTGACCAGTTTTGGAGTGTTTTTTTTTAAGCCACACAGTGACCTGTGAATCTTAAAAAAATAAAAAATAAAAATCTAGCTTGAAGGCATGAACCAGTGAGAAACAGGTTCAGATGATGCCAAATGATCAGGATTAGTGATTAGTATACTGGCGATGCTGAATCCTGAGTGGTTAAAAGAGACCATCCATACATCCATCCATCCATCCATCCATCCATCCAGATAATAGAATTATGGCCTAATTTGGTGGCATGTTGTGGTCTTACAAAATTAAATATTCATCTTCAATTTTAAAGAGTTATTATTAAAAAAGTTCTCATGTTTATGTTTGTCCTTTAGTGCAGATTTATGATAAACAATGCGGCAAGGATATCAGACTTTCATTGGTGAAGGTACAGCTATGTTATTTACCTGCTTTAAAACTGCTCATTTATCTCATCAGTTAATTATTAGGTTGAATTAGGTGTGTGAGAGAATCGAGTGTTTAGCATAGTGTGGAGTGTTTTTGGCTCTTTATTGCAGTCCTCGTTGGACTGATTGTCTGGTCATTGTCTTTGTAGAAACAGATTGAGCATTTAGTTGTGTGATCAGCATGTGCTCTTCTTTCTTCGGTGTGAAACAGAATGAATATTGCAAACCTCTACTTCCACGACGGCTTTATTCGTACATATGGCTGCTATAATGGCTGCGGCTGCCATTGTTACCCACACACACCCACACACTAACATTCTGTCTATCTCATTTTATGAATACTAATTCGCCAGTTTGCCGGGCCTCATTTCTGATTAACTCAACCCTCTTCGGAATCAGACAGCAGAGACACATATCTTGGGGCATCATTGAAAATAAGTGGGTTACAAGGCTACAGAAAGGATCAAGTTTCTGGCTTAATGAAAATCAATGCAATGAGACTGGTTGGAAAATGTGTCATAATGTCAGCCTTGGATGATGTGCCATTATATCATTATGCCTAATTTCATCTTTTATACTTGTGTTTCCATTGTTAGTCTTCCTTTTTAAAAGACAGGCATGTGAATGATTCATAACTGTCTGTTATCATTAATTCAGCATGGCTGAGGCAGAGGCGAGAGGAAGTTTTGAGGTTTGCAAAGAGTCCACTACTATGTCAATCACTATATCCTTCTCTTTACTATTGACAATAATTCCACATCATCCATATATTCCACTTCATCATATAATAAGCTTTCAGTTTAATATGCATTACTGTTTACATGGATAGAGATTATGGGATGTTTATGCTATACACCTGACCTATGAATGCCAATATTTTCCTGTTGAATGCATTTTTTTTTAATGTCATAACTTGGTAGACAATAAAACTAGGAGCTATGAACTGATTTTATTTTCTACTAAGGGGAACATACTGTATGGATCCCATCTTCTGACTTACACACATATTCTTTCAGTTTCATTTCTTTTCATTTAACTCATGTTTGGGGGGAAATGATGGATAATTATTTATTGCATCCCAGGCCCAGCTCTTGTTTCTTGAACACCCTTAATCTGTCACTTTATTTCACCATAGCTTAACGTTTGTAGTATCACACTCTCAATAAGCATGATCAGTTGCATCTGTTATTTTCTCTCACAGAAATTAGACCCTGACACTGAATGCACAACTAATAAAAGATGTAGCTGGAGGAATATAATAGATATAATAGATCACAATGACTGATCACAGAAAGTTAGAAATGATTTCAGATGGACGACAGCAATGCTCAATTTTCATGTTTCTGGAGAGAGGTTTTAGGTTTGTTTGCATTATTTATGAAACATAGCTGTATTATTAGGTGTATTATTACTAAGTATAGCCCATGTTCTGCCTAACCAGATCTGATGGATGGATTCAGATATTTAGGTATTTTTAAACACCTCAGCATTCCTACTTGTTTGAATGGAGTCCAACAATCAAAAATTCAAAATGGGTGATTAATAAAAATTAAGCAAGGAAACAGTTATATCCTCAAACTGAACATATACACTACAAAAATAACTATATAAGTTTATAATCAGTGCCATGTAAGATTGATAAGCCTATTTCTATACATATTAAGCAAATAATATACTCGTACCAGAGACACCCACTAACATGCCCTTATCGGTCAGTGGCACTGCTGTGCTGAGAAAGAGACATCGCCTGATTAACTGGTCGTCAGTGGAGGTACTATGGTGATCACATCCTTGTTACTGTATGGCAGGGTTTAGCTGCAGGCTGATACATTGAACACTACAGTAAACAACTCTATATCTAGAAAGCACAACACATCTTCTTACGTGCATGGCAGAACTACTGTACCTATCTGTGACTGGTGGAGATGGCGACTGACAGGTTGTGTAATTAACAGGGTAAAAATAGTTTAAAATTTTTACTTGGTACTATGTAGCCAAAAGGTGAAAAAAAATTAACTCACAAGTTTTACAAATCTCACAAGTTTCTTTTTATATTTCCACTCATTCCACATTAAAATATCAACTAACTTCCGGGTTTCATGCTTAGATCCTAAATAGCGATAAATGGAACGCTAGTGTGCCAGGGAGTACAACCACTTGTTCCACACACAAAGTTGTGCCTTTGATTAGGGGTTAGAGAATGATTTGGGATTCAGCCTTGTTTTAGAAGATAGTTAGTGCTGTAGTTTGTCTTCTGAGTAAATATAACAAATGATTCAGAGATAATTCAGAATGGCTTAGAAGCAATTACTAAGTAAACAGTGTTGTATATGATGGCGTTATCAGAGGTGTTTTCTTGTTGAAAAGGCTTCTGTGACTGGTTTTGATTGAGTTTTGGCAGGCAGCTGCTCTCTCCTCGTTGCTGCGTACTGTACAGACCTTCTTTCACCTACAGTATGCTGGCGACCGACATGTACTATAGCATGCCAGTGCTGTTACCATCTATTATCGTCACTCATGGTGATTACTAATCCAATCAGGTTACTTGGTTGGAGCTGATTGTTGTACAATAAGAAACATTTGATAATTTTCACCATTTCTTTTCACCAGTTTTCCAATGTATATTGGGCCATACTGGTAGCGGGCCTCTTTATCTTAACAAGAACCAGGGGTGAAAATGCTAAAACGTAATGCTAAAAAGTTAATATTAAAAGTTTTATTTCTCCTGTCCATGTTCTCATTAAATTTTATCAGACTTATAGATTCAACATAGATGCATTCTACCCTTTTTCTCTCTCCTCTCCTCTTCTACTCTGTCCTCTCCTTTTTCTCCTCTCTTCCCCTCTCCTCTCCTCGTCTTTGCTGTCCTCTACTCTTTTAGTTGACCAGTGATTCCCAGTGCTGCTCACATGTTGACCGGTGCCCTTCATGTCACAAGTCTCCTCTGCCCTCCTCTCTCACTTTGACAGATACATCAGGCCTGGTTTCGGCAACAGAGCCTCTGGAGAGTGTGAGAATCCTGGCCTGGTGCTGAGGAGTGAAGTGTGGGGAGAGTAGTTGTCTCCACTGGGACTGCTGGCTCGTGGCTCCGTGTGGCACTGAGGCCATGTGAAGAAGGAGCCAGCTCTGCCCTTTTCAACCTCCTCAAACTGAAATTCACCACAGCTGCTAAACGCTCGGCTGCTGCTCCTGTGCTCTGTCCAGTTATATCTCAATTTGTGTCACTTTTTTTTCCTCTTGGGCATTTTCGTTTGCCCTGCTTTGTCTTTTGCTCATCTTCTGGATCCAGTAGAAAAGCCTGTAGATTAGGCAGAGCTGAATTACGGAAATAATATATATCCAACATATATACATGCAGATTGGAATAATTTGTTCCTTATGCAATATATTTAAAGTATCTGCAAAGGAATTTAGGCATGTTTGCATTTTTTTTTTTACAAGAATGGTAGATGAATTGATTTTTGTATGTTCCTGCTCATGTTGGCTGATGTTTTCTCTTAAACAGTGGTCCATGAGGCTCATCAAAGCAAGCAAATCAGGTCCTGGATTTAAGTTGAAAGACCGTATCTTGGGAGCACATTAGTGCGTATGTGCATAATCTGCCTCTTTGGCTTTGATGTGGCTTTGTTCTCTGACCCATTTGAGCATTGGTCAGGATCGTGGTATGCTTGTAAAATAGAACTGGCCAATCAGCAGCAGATCTGTGTACTTATGGCGTTGTCAGCTCAAAGCATCTCACTTCGCTATAATATTAGATAAGTGAAGATGCACTCGATTTGCACAGGATTTTCCTTGCACACCTTATACTGAACTAGTAATATAATTTGTGATTATACACTACAAATGAGCAGAACTCCTGAAGTGTCCTGAAAGCGGAAAAAAATATCTGTTGCGTCGTCTCAACCTATAGCGATCGAAGCAGCTCTGATTTATACATTTAGTCTACCCATCTCTCTCACCTTCTTATCTGTACACTCTGCTCAAACAGATAAAGTTCTTATGCTTTAACATTCATGCTAGCACCTCTATCAGTGCCATCCTGCTTGCAGTCTAGTAGATGACTAACTAGCTGAGTTCATCTTCGGCCTATAGCTGTATTGCATTCCGACTCCAAGATTTGCTCTATCTACAGTATATTATATTTCTTATGAACGTGTCACTGGAAAATGGTGAGTGAGAAAAGCAGCTCTTGTTCACTTGTTTTCAGGATCTTACACTAAAATCTGACCATTATCCCTTATGTTGGAGACTTTTTTTTCTTTTTTTCTTTCTGTTAAACACATTACAACTGTGCTAACAATGTTCCCCTGTGACATCAGTGCATACGAGTGCTAAATTCTCACAGAAATAACAAAAGCACAGCCAGCAAATTAGCACCGGAACCTCTAAGCACATCACAAATGTTTCAATATTAAGCTTTTTGTGTGTTTCACAGTGGAAGCTTCCTTTAAGGTTTCTACATAATGGTGAAATTCATGTTAGCCCTCTGTAAATCAGCAGTTAATTGTTTTTTTGTGCAGATACACTTTTTCCTCGTTTGTACATCAAATCTCTCTCATCACAACGGTGCATATCTAGCATCAGTGCCTTATTAACCTCTTTTCAGGCAGATTTCGAATCTATTAAAAGTGCAGGAAAGTAACAGATTTGAACTTTTTTTTTTTCTTTACTTGGAAGACAAGTGATGTTCAAAAAAAAAAAAAAAAAGAATTAAAAAAACAAGAAAGACCGTTACGTCTCTGCGGCTTTCAGTTAAAGACGGGATTCGGTGCCGACTTTGGAGGGTAAATTGGCCTGTTTCAGCCATAGATCTGACATGTTTGGAGTCAGATAATGTGCATCAAGGAGCGAGGGCCCAGAGTGATTAAAGCTAGCCTAGACATAATTATGTCAAACTCTGCAGTTGTCCTAAGCCCACTCTAGTTGAAAGAGATTCCTCTGAAATAAAATGAGAGATAAAGAAGGGGGAGAAGAGGCGAGAGGAAGAGAGAAAGTGGGTTTTGAAGTGCTTTGCAACATTACTGAAGTGCCCTCCGCTGACCTGCCAATTTGGGTAAACGCCATGTCTGCTCCGAAACATAATGTAGACGTTCTTTCTGAAATAAGGTGATGCAAAGCACAGGGCCAAATGGGTGTAATGCTTCTGTCAGAGCATGAAAGCGTACACTTTGTGCTCAAACCTGCAAAGCTAGTAATACAACTTTCTTTTTATTTTATAACCTATTATCCTTTTTTTTTTGTTACTAAAATTTGAGGCAAAAAAAGACGAATACATAAGATATGTATGATGATACATAAGCTTTTATGTTGAGTCTTACTTTTTATATTATTATTAGTAGTAGTAGTAGTATTAGTAGTAGTAGTGGTGGTAGAGGCTATGCTTCATGTATATAATTGTGCCTGGGTGACCATCTTTCTTCCATCACAGTCTCTAGCTGATTTAATCATTCGTTTTATTGAATGTCCTACATCGCAGACATTAGTGCCAGAGTAAACAAATTAACAACTGTACTATTGTGTATTAGTAATCACAGTCACCATGTCTTTTTTTATTACCTCATTTGGCATGTCAAGATCTCTGCGAACAGAGAATATAATCAAGCATTACCTGGATTTATGTCTGCGAGGTGTACGGGTAGAAGAGCTATCGTTTAAAGATGTTCCATGATTTCTAATTAACAGGCAATCAGGCTAAAATAAATATCGCCGTCCAATGTAATAGCTAATTGAAAAAAATGCGGACATGAAGGAAAGGAACTTGCAAGGCTTTATCCCTGCATAAATGAATAGAGGGCTTATCACTCTCAGGGCTCTCTAAAGCAGCTAAATGAATAATTATCTGTGACTTAGGGAGTTAGGGTGATACCCACTGAGATGCTCAATTTGAGGCTACAGACATTGGCAGAGAGGAAAAGGTCGAAAGATGAAGATGGGATAGAGGAAAAAATGGCGATGAGTACACAATTGAATTTTAAGAAGGTGCTCATGTAGTCTTGTGGATATGTGTTTCATTTGGCTTTGAGTACCTATTTTTATGTTTGTTATTAGTGAAGTAATTTAATGAAATGATGATGTTCTGACTTAGAAATTGTGGATCTAATAGTATGTGAGATTTGGTACACTGTTCACATTTACTGTAAAACATACAGTAACTTACTGTCAACTGAGTGTGAATTTAATGGTTGCAAAACATTAACAGTAAAGTATAGTGATACATGACCATCAGAATGTCTCATCAGTCTATTACTGTGTGTCAGTATTAATTCATTTCCATGAACTGATCAGCCATAACATTAACACCACATAAAATAAACACGAAAACACTGATTATCATTTATATACCAGTAAACCGGTAACTGGATCATGGATACCCAAGGCTCATTTATGCCTGTGGGGAGCAAAGGCTAGTCTGTCTGGTCTGATCCCATGGAAAAGCCAATGCAGGACAACTCACCGAACAAAACGTCAGTGCTGGCCACAATAGGACATCCAGTGCACAACACACAGGAACCAGCAGGCAAAGAGCCCAAGGCCAATCTGATTATACATCCATGGAAATTGCCGGACAAACAAGGTGCTCTCTCATAGATTCATAGATAATCCACCGCACCCCACAACCCACAGCAACCAAAGAATTCACTGCCAATGTTCCAGTGCCAGACACCATAGCACATCCCCAGAGGTAGAGTTATGCCCCAAGGGGGCCAGAGCTGTCCTGGCAGAACAAAGGGAACCTACACAATCCTGGGCATAATGTGCTGCATTGTAATGTTATGACTTATCGGTGTATAAAGTAAAGTAGGACATTTACATGTGATTGTTCTGCTCTGTTTTTTTTTTCTTTTTATAGTGTATGACTATGTTTCCAGTAATATGCTGTACATTTAAAATAAAATACCATCCACAACATCCATGCTTTTATCCAAAGTGACTAACAGTTGAGACAGGATATAACTGAGCAAGGTTAAGGGTCTGGTTTAGCTAAAGATCTAACCATGCCAGCCTTGGCAGTGCTGGGATTTGAACTCATGACCTTTTGATCTGTAGCACAAAGGCGTAACTATTGAACCATGCAGGTTTTTTTTTTTTTTTTCCCCTCAAACAGGCTGCACAGAATTTGAACTAAAGGACTAATTTCAGTGCCTTACTAAAAACCAAAGTTTTTACTAGCATGGCCAACCTCAACCCAGAAGAGAGTTTGTATTTGCCTAAAATAGCAGCTTAAATAAAGGGAGCACACACACAAAAAAAAAAAATCCAATAATTTTCAGATGTTGACACTGAAGATATTTTTACCAATCTCACTCCTACTTAAAACATTAGCAATCCCAATGTGCACTGTATTTTCTGGCATTTTACTGTAAAACAATATAATGTCCTATTTCCCCAACTGATTGCAAAAAAAAAAGACAATAAAACTGTAATTTGCTGTTAAATAAATACTTTAAATGTACGGTCGTTTTTTCCGAACTAAAAATATCTCTTTAGTGTTTGGAAACCATCAGTGCAGCTGTTTTGAAGAGGCATTGCAGGCTCAGAGGACACTCTAGTTGTAGTTGTTCCAGACTGATGTGAACGACGCAGCACATGACATGGCCTGAGCCTCTGTACTCAGTGTACGCTGGGAATCTCAGCTCACTCTGCTGAGCCATCTGGAAGTGGTTTGGTGCCACTATAAAACTATGTCCCTTTATGAGAATGGCTTCAGGCTGTTCTTCAGTCGTATACAATATGGCTGTAACATGGATATATATATGGGTAGGGTTCGCATGGATATGGATTAACATGGAAATGAATTACACTAATAGTGTCATGTTCGACTGGTCAGACATTCTGATGGTCATGTATCAGGTTCTCACTGAGAGGTTGCTATGTTTAATGACATTTCTATCCTGGACTAAATATTCTTTTTCTGTTATTATTATCTATTCAAACTATATGTATATAGAGATGCTATTTCAGTGTAAAGCTATTTAAAAGCCAGTTAAAAGAACAGAGTGACTCTAATATGTATTATCTGAGAAGAGGCTCATGAAGACTGCATATATATTTTATTACTAAGTAGAGGGTTTTTTAAATAAATATACTTCTATGGGAATTGGGCAGAAATAAATGACACTCCTCTTTTCTTCAGTCATTTACTTTGTCATTAAATCTTTTTCCTTATTATTAATAACGCACAAAAAACATAAACCTTCTGTATATCCCCTTCTTTTCAAAGCATAACCATTTTAGTTAAAAACTTAATTTTTGTCATACTTACAGACATTTTATTGCGTTTAATATCACATTACATTGTCTTCAAATCCCTGGTTGAAATATTACGGAAGAAATTTAGTCGTGCAATTATGGGAAAATCTATGAGAATGCTCTGAGGGTGCCGTGCTTTAATCTTTCATAAGTTCTTAATAAGCAATTCTACATTTAAGCAAATAAAAGACAAAAAAGCAATAGAATTTTTAATCTGGGCCCCATCTTCAGTCAAAACCATTTCATTTAATAATGCATAATACAATAACATTTTATTGTAATATAAGCAGAAAATAAGGAATCGTTAAATGTAAAGACAATTAAATAAAAGCCGTCAACCAAACTAATAAAAAACAGCATTTGACATGCGGGCGAAATGAAATCAATGTTAAATCTTTATGGGCTTGTATGCAGGATTATTATGATTTTCATCATGAATAAATTCTTGGCTCCTGAAGGCTCTATCATTGTATTTCTCCTCTTTTTTTTTTCTTCTTTTTTTTTTACAGCCATGGTTGTTGTGCCAGGGAGAGATTTGCTCTTGAGCCCAGAGTTGGACAGCCTCTCCCCCATAATGAAGCAGTGGACACTACTCTTATAAAAGACAGCAGATCTGAACGCCCACCTTCCTGCTTCTTTGGATTCCCAAGATCACTAACACTACATGCAGCCAATTACACACATGGACACTGAATAGATGAAGGACTGACTGGAGCCAGAATTGGCATCCTAGAGTGGCTGAGGGTGTGGAGCGATCTGTTCTCGTCTCAGTTTTTTCCGCTCCTCCTGTGTTTTCTCTCTCTCTTTCTCGCTCTGCTTTTTTCCTCCTCATCTCTCCCTCTTTTCCTCTCTCTCTCTCAGTCTCTGATAGGGAGATTAGGCTGTCTCAGGATGCCGGTGTTGAAGTGAGACATGGGCTTTTATCCCTGTACCCCTCCCCAGCCTTTCCTGTGCTCTTGTCTGGGGCCACTCATTTATTTACATTAGAGCCTGGAATGAAAGGCATCAGAGGAAGTTTTAAAACCAGGAGCGCCACAATGGCTTCTTTAAGCCGCCACCCAAAAAGCCGTTTGCAGTTGGGGCTAAGAGGATTTGTGTCGCGTCCGAGTATCAGCCTCTTCAGAAATAACAGGGCTACTTTCACCGAGCCTTGGACAAAAGTCAAGTGCTTCAGAGAAGAAAAAAGTCTCAGAGAGGGATCGAGAAGAAAGGAGAGTGGGAGGCAGGGATTTTTTTTTCTTTTTATCAGCCTGATCTTACTAAAAATGAAAATGAAGCCCATACGTCCATGTTCGAGTGGAGGTGAGCAGGTTATCAGATCTTAGTGATCATCAGAGGGTTGAGAAGGCTGAATGCTGGACGGCTGATGAAAGGTCAAAGGTCAGAAAAGTGAGAGCGATTCTGACCCATGCAGATGTGACTAACAAGAGGCTTACTCTGTATAGGCCTTATTCATTCTGTCCTTATTTTCTCTTGGCCAACCAACCTGATTTACATCTGAGGCCAGCATTTTCTCCTCCTTCTTGTTCCACCGTTTCTCCTTTATCATGCAAATGCTGAGATGGATATCCCATTTTAGCCGCTTTTCAGAGTGCCAAATTTCTGATGAGCTTGTGAGTCTAAATTTGATTTAATCTGGGTCAATTTGAAGAGTTAAAATGCTGCAACCGCTCTCTTCTGAGCTCATTTTGTCATTTTACAGCACAGGCTTTGCTGCTGATTGTAATAAATAACATGAGAATTATGCTAGTGCATAACATCAGCAAAATCTTCCTCTCTCTCTCTCTCTCTCTCTCTCCTACCTCTCACTCTTTCTCCCTGTGTTTGAGCATGTTCCAAGGAGAATGTAAGTACATAGGATACATAAGTAATAAAGCATGAGGGTCACATGTTCACCACCTCTGTGTCTCCTCAGCCCTTATTTCTTGGTCTCTCAAAAAAGGAACATAAATTTCTGCACATTCTAGCCACCTATAGATATAGATGTAGCTAGTTACCTAAAGAGATACAGTAGATAAGTAGATAGATGATCTAGATGTTGGGTGTTAATTCTTATGTTTTGCAATACAGATTTGTAATCTGTCACCAATCGTTGGACATTCTTAGAAAAATATTGCATAACCAGTATGTTGTAAATGAAAATGGTTCAATTCTTTTAGAGAAGATTTACATGTTTTTTAAACCAAAATAATGACCCTGGATCCACCCTTTAAATAATTATTGAAAACAACTTGCTTGGGTTTAAAACCCATCCTAGAAAATGTATGTATGTTCATTCTTCTGTCGAAAACTGCATAAATTCATTTAAATTCTTTGTATTCATATGTTTCAAGCACCACCATGAGAACACTCTTTATGCCCCACCAATTGTCTCCCAGTTCTCCTCCTTTCTTCATCTCCTGTGTACCTCCATCTTGGGTGCCTTTTCTCCATTTCTGCCAGAACCACAGGGGATCTTGTTTATTTACTCTGTTTTTTGGGAATCAAAGCTGTCGCAATCACACACTGCCAACTTTACGGCACCCCTGAAACCCCCCATCCCTCCCCTCTGCTCCCCACAGTTTGTGTCTTCCTCTCCCCAGACGCTCATGACGGGTGTGGTGGGGAAGGAGGCGCAGGGACGGAGTGCGTGCATGCGTGTGTGCATATGGAGATGTGTTTGGCGGAGTTGGTGACAGAGAATGAGCAGAGGTCCCGGCGGTGTTGATTTGTACTGCAGCAGGGACCCCCACACCTAATAAGGCCCCAGTCTCAGCACACTGTCTGACATGACACTAATACAGCATATGGAAATGAGACGTGCATATGGCTGCAGCTAGGTGCGATGTGACCCTCGCTACATAAATCTCCGGCATTGCGGCGTGCCACCTTTGAAGGAGGACTGTAAATCAGCCTGGAAAGATATGAGAATATTGCAAAGTGGAGTACGTAATGCACCCTTCTTTCCATCTTTTATGTCTTTTCAGGAGCTTTGTTTTTATTTGCTCTTGCTTTCTCATCAGAAGGAATATCATGAGACAGAAATAATGTGATTTGAGGTGGCGAGGATGTGATAAGGAGAGGTTGAATATGTCAGAATTAGCTATATGAGCATATCAATCACTCCAAGAGCTGTGGTTATATGAGTGTGAATGTGTTTGTCTCTGTATTTGAGTAGGGAATGTTAATAATAGAGTTAGGGGTTTAATGGGTCTGAGTGAGTCACTTTGATAGGTGTGTGTGTGTGTGTGTGTGAGAGAGAGAGAGAGAGAGAGCACCTTATTGATGACCACTGATTCAAGGCATCCTGTAGAGTCAGGTCATCATCCCCGAATGTCGAAGCCATTGTCCTCTACAAGATATCCTGCCTTTGATGGTATACAAACTTATTACAGTTTGTTCTAAAAGTTCAGCACATACTGAAATGTTTTATTCCATTTATACCTCAGTAGTTTGTTAAGTTTCATATTTTTATACTGTAATAAAAGGCATGGTATATGCATTATTATTTTCTAGCTACTGTATGTCTCATGATTGTATCATAATTATTTTCTTAAACTGTTTATATGGAGCTTTAATATAAACCTCAGCAGCAGCCACTATTATAACACTTTCTGACCAATCAGATTCAAGCTTTTGACAGAGGTTTAGTATAATCTTAACTCTTTGTTATTTCACTCACATTACAGCACTATAAAAAAAAATTTAATTGAGAAAACTTAGAACTGTTAGCAAAGCCCAAATTCAACTTCATATTTTAGCATGCCTCGTTTAGACAATGCTAGGAAAGAGGGCCATCGGAATGCTTTAGCATTCCGTCTGGAGACGCCAGAATCTCTTCTGTTGTGGAACAGTATTCTGAACAACTGGTTCCACTGCTGATCACCTCAGGTCTGGAAGGCAAGAGTGAAAATGCCAAGACAAGACTAATTTGATGGCATCATTTGAGAAATCGTACAGAAAATCCTGCCACTACTACTGCTGATGGTCTTCCTGGTTTACACACGATAAGTTGTAGGACTATTCAGTGACATTTGGCTGCAGCTGGATTTGCTGGATGTGCAAGGAGGCCGTAGCTTCGTCCAATGTTGACCATCCTCTGAATTTTGAGTTTCTGGTGTTGATGGACACGCAGATTTTGTATAAAATCAAACTTTCTTATTTATTTTATGGAAATCATTTTTGTTAGAAATGTACAGTCTATGTGCAATGTTTCTTTGGTCCATGGTAAACAAAGATGTGCACTTTTTCTATGTAATAAAACAGGAAGCAATAACAATCCCAATTATAATATGAGAGTGTCTGCAATCCACCTGTGATCCTTTCCCTTTTTTCTTTTTTTATTAGTCAGTTACTAATGTGATTTTTCAGTTTATGTTTTGCAGCTTTACTTTTTTTTTAGTATTTCTAATCATTGTTACGGTTTTTCTGTACATCATTTGTAGAGCGAGATGAAACAGATGGTCATGCTTCCCCCTCTTCTCTTGCACCATGTACGTGGGAGAAAATGGTGCTGCCTGCAGTATTGGTATTCACAGTTGGGAAAGAGAAACAGTCTAATTCTCCATATTGAGTAAAGGTTTAGGTGTTAGGCATTAGTTTTTTTTTTTTCCTTCACTGTTGTTTTTTGTTTTTTTTCCCTGATGGGTGCTTTTTTGTGAGTGAGCACGCTTCTCTTTATCCCATGTTGTTAGAGGAGTTAATGAAATAAATGTGAGAGCGGAGATAGGAATTCTCCTATTTTCTGCTTCCTACTGTTTTTCCCATTGCCTGGCCCAGGCTGTTAATTTAGGAGCGAAGCAGATAAATTAGAGTCATGTGGTCATATGCGATATTTGTTTTTGCTACACAGCTGCAGGTACCCATAAAACGCTTGGAAATGTATTTGATTTCGACCAAGGCCCCTCGTTTTAATTTACCAATCTCGTTGGTTCTCCTCACACAACCAGAGTTGGCTAATTATTTGATCTCCTTAAAACGAAACGTTCTTTTTTTTCCGGATTCTCTTGTGTGGCTAACAGCCTCTACAAATAGGCAAGAGCAGGTTTCTTGATTCTCTCTCTATTGCTGACAATTTCCCTCTCCTGGTTAACTCCCTGTGAAAGCAATTTGCCCCATACTCAGGGAAGGTAATGAGCAGATGGTACCATTGTAAATGATGATGCGCCCATAATAAAGAGTTGATAAACATGGAATTACTACTGGGCGGTGGGCGCTAAACAGTGTGGTCGGCAGAGATGCCGGGAACATTGAGGGCAGCCCCCGAGCCTCATGGCATCCTGTGCCAGGCCTGGAACGGTGTGCTGTGTGCATCGCAAACAGTGCTGCCTGCTTCATACACACCATGACTGAGGCAGGGGAACAACAGTGCAATTCAAATGGGGTGGGATTTAAACTGGAGACTTTTTTTTTTTTTTTTGCCTGCACAATTTTCTCCACCAATCCCCATTTTTTAAAATATTGCTCATCACCTGTTTTTATTATTATTATTATTATTATTATTATTATTATAAATAAATTTAATTATTTATTTTATAAGGATTTCATTATTTCTACCTGGGTGTTAGATGCTATAGCTTAAAGTCTTGCTGTTCCTGAAAGTGTGTGTGTGTCAGCACTTGTTAAGAAGCCAACTGTCACAATGGAAGTATGAATTTTTATGTGTGACATTGAAGTAACACCTAGCAGAATAATATGTAAACCAAGCTTAAATAAGCTTAAACTGCACGAAATGCAGAGAAGGAACCATTGCTGTTATTTGTGGCCACAAACATCTCTCTCATGTGCTGCTGCTTGGATTTTATTTTTGGCTTGAATCCCAGCAGAAACACTCACCATGGCTGAATATAAGTGCCCACTAATTTCCTTTTGGATCTCGGGCCGTGGTGTTGAACGTGTAGGCGTGTGTTTGCTCAGGTCATGACACCGGACTCCAGTTGAGCATTTTTACCCTCACTCTGTATGTCCAGCCTTTTACGCATCATTATGTATCATATATGCATTCTGATGTCTCTGTACACTCTTTATGTTTTTTATATATACTTCATATCTTTACTTGCTCTAAATATTTAGTATGTTACTTACATTTTCTCTTTGTAGAGAAGCATCAGAAGTGTGCAAGAGAGTGATCTAAGTGGTGGCATTCAGAGGATGAAAGAGTAGGGAAAAACATTTTTGCCTGAAAAGCCTTAAGGCTGACCCAGATCACAACCTACACTGCGTCTTGCGCAGATTACTGCCTCCTCAATATCCTTGTTAATTTACTGCAGAAAACAAGAAAAGGGAAAGTTGTCCATAGCTTCCTTAGCATTCTGCTCAGAACAACCAGCATACAGTATGATTCCTCACATTCACATCTAACCAAAATCCTGATCCCAACCTGTTTCAACAGTGTCTACAATTTATATCTGAGAATTTTTTAATTAACTTTGATTTAAATCAGAATGAGTAATGAAATTCTCTGAATTATTAAGGATCACTCTCAAATATAGATATCAGTTCCCCTGGTCTTTTTTTGAACCCACTTCTTGGCCCACTAAATGACCGGCTTAATAAACAGTCGTGTTCTTGGCAGGGTCCGGTCCCAAAAGCTGAAAGAGACATTTTAGAGTGTCTTAGTACTGTGTCAAGATCACACAGATGAATGAAAACAGGCAGACCAAAAAATTCCCAGCCTGCCTGACTTCTAAAGGTCCATTAGTGGAACTGGCCAGCTGTCAGTCCTCTCCACTCCTGTGCGTTTTCTCCCCTCACTCCCAGTGCAACAAATCACCAGGCAAAGTTTAATGCGATTAAAAACGTGCAGTGTCCAGGCCATCTGATTGGGCAGGTAGCCTGGTCTGGGGCGCTTGCAGTGTGCCAAACCAGAGCCTTGATGCTGACAGTAATTAGCACATGCTTGTCATTAACAAACACAGATTAGGCAGAAGCTCATATGGCACGGTGCCATGGTGGGGGTGATGCTGATGGCTCTGCTGCCATCTCCTCTGCCTAACCGGTACGACCGGCCACCAGGCAGCACTCACTGAACCTCTGTCTTAACCAAATTTGAGGAATCTGTGTAGATTTATGAAAATGACTTTTAAACACAGCGTCTTTGTGGGCTGAGGCCCGTCTGGCCATGAAGGGGACCCTGCTGTGAGGTTTTAATGAAAGATCATAGTAGCCCTCCAAGACCGTCAAGTGAGCCATGCGCCCTGTAAAGCCCAAAATAATCTGTTTTACTTTTAATGGAAGCCATTTTATATTCATTAAGATCAAAATGCTGATCTTTTTTTTTGTTTCTTTTTTTTTTTTTTCGAAATAGCTGGCAAATTGCAAAGCTATTCCAGTCACAGCTTGAGAAGCCAGAGGCCCCACAGCTTTTCATCTGCTTCATAAGTAAGAACGGGCCTAATATCTCTAATGTGCTTTGATGGAGCAGAGACCTTCACAGGTGGCAGAGGGAGGCAGTCATCAAGCTCACAAGTCAAAATATCAAGTCCCCTTTCAGCATAGCCATCTCTCTCTCCCTCTCTCTCTCTCTCTGTCTCGTTCACACACACACACACACACACACACACACACACACACAAACATACACGCACCTCTCCCTCACTTTCTTCCCGCCTGATGCTTGCAGGTGTGAGAGAATGGGATAATTAACTCTGACATGTCTCAGTATTGTCTGATGAAATGGCTGCTACTTGGAGCACCAGTCTTCCATATTTACCTATCAGCCTCCTTTTTATGCTAATTAGTATTATTTCTTCTCTGACACCCATTAAGTCCAGCTCACAGAATAGGAAAAGGAAAGACAGCTTGTTTCCTCTGGAATATTCTCATGAACTGCTGTAATTATTATTATATTGCAAAACAGGACAAGAAGGTATTTAGTACTTGCCTAACAGAACGGATCTGAGTCTTTTTTTTTTTTTACTACGTCATTTAATTACCTTCAGATTAAAGTCTCCGCTGTCACTAACCCCAAACGTTGTTGTTGACTAATAGCATGCTAAATATTTCAGCGTTTAGCAGTGTGTGGCTCTGCACCTGATACTGGGTGTGGAGTTACGCACAAAAAGAGTTTGCAATGATGTTCTCGCACTGGCCAGCAGAAGGCACAGTTGTTGCATACCCAAATTTAAGCCAAGCACCCCTGTGCCCTGGTCCCAGCCAACCCCCCTGAGTCTGCCATCTCTATAGCTTTACAGCGCTCACATCCAATCCCCAGGCAGACAAACACCGAGCCTAGTTTTTTGAAATACAGAAAGGAAAAAAAAAAACGGTGGCATGTTTACAAGTTCCAGTATCTTGAGTTTGTGTGTAGAATGCATGGTTTCCTTCACATGGATGGCTACCTTCAGCCTTCCATGTGTATGTATGTGGTTGTCTGGTGTAGATAAGGGAATACGATAACCTTCTCTCTCTCTCTCTGCACATCCTCGGGAGTGAGGTGAGTGTTCCTGGTCCTGCCAAGGTGCTGTTTAATGGGCCTCTGAAAACACTCAAAAGACAGACACAAATGTGTGTACGGGCACAGGGCCAGCGTAGGCTCACTGATCTTAAACAGGAGGAAGGTTGTGAAGGAATGCTCGAGGACAAGACTACGGCAAGGAGAAAGGTAGAAAGAGTGAGGGAAAAAAAAGTGTGTGAAAAAGTAGGGAGGGAAATATTCAGAAGGCAATGGCTTGGAGGAAAGAAAGAAAGAAAGGTCAAAGTGGAAATAAAGACAAGTGAAGAATGACAGGTATAAGATAGTAGGACTGTAGAAGTAGTTCTGCGTGCAGAACGGCAGTAGCAAGTCCCTGTTAATATTTCAGAGAATACCGAAGTTAAACGGATTACAAATAAAAAGGGAAAGAGTCTCACGTTGCTGATTTTAAAGTAATATAACATCTTGACCCTTAAATTCTTCCTGTAATCGGAGGCATGCATAGCAAAGAAATGTGTGGCATCAGTTAAGCACGCTCAGTCACGTTACCTATTTATTTCTCTCTCTCTCTCTTTCTTTTTGCATAAAAGGCTGCCTTAATCCTGAAGGATTCCATTTCCTGCAACCAGAGAGTCCAAAGGAATCAAGCAGGTATGAGAGAACTCTCTTTAAATACACACAACCACACACACACACACACACACACACACACACACACACACACACACACACACACACCTGCTTTACAAAATGATTTGAAATCAATTGGCGCACAGTACACAAGATTCGCATCATAGTAGAAATTGGTTACTATGTCTAAAGACGATGTTGAAAAAAGAAATGAACACATTTTTAAACTAAATACAATATTTATTTTGAAATGGGAATGTCCTCAGATATGTGCATTCGCCATCATTAAATATTGATGAAATTCTATTTATTACTTGTCCGTCATATGCATTATGTATTCTTCACCTGCTCAGATCTTTGCAGTTGAAGAGAATGAGGGGAAAAAGGGAAAAAGAAAATAACATAAAAAATCATAAAAAGGTAGGAATCAAATCACATCTCTTTCTCTGACACCAAAAGGGAGGCAAACTTAATTACGAGGCATTGAGCTGCAGAGAGCACCTTTCTTTTTGTTTTATTTGATTTCTTTTCTCTTCTTTTCTGTTTCATGTTTCTCATAATATGATACAAATAGACGACGAGCTGGCAAACTGTGAATATGGCACCAACATATCCTTACACGCTCATTCGGGCTTTTTTCCCTGCTTTGCCTCTTCATCTTCCTGACGATGCCAAGGTAGGAGAAACAACAGCTGCTAGCGTCGTGTGTATGGAAACTGCGCCGCTGTTTTGACAATGGCAGTAAAGTGGGGAAAGTGGCGGGCCCTTGTGTGCAGGTCATCACTCTTAATGCAGAGTGTGTCATCAGTCCCGGGGACAACAGCAGAAATGATGTGGCTGATACATATGAAACAGGCATCATGCATAAACATGGGGTCCGGGGGATGGGAGTGGGAAAGATGGAGGTGATGAAGGTGGTGATGGAAGGGGGCATGCAGGGCTGGGGGGGCAGGGGACGTTGCCGTGGGGATATTGCTTCAGCGGGCCACAGTCTGGATGCCTTTTCACCCCTCTTTATTATTCATGAGCTTCGGGGAGGTGTAATAAGCCACACCTTGGCTGGGCGGCCATGGCTAAGTGATGGATCGTGACAGTGCTGATGGAGAATATATCATGATTAAGATCAAATACACTTCCACGCACACATACACACACTCTCTGAAGGACTACACGGCAGACTTTATTTGCCACGGCATCAGTATCATCACAAAAACATTCATCTCAGACACAGGATCTCACGTGACCTGGGCAACTCGGCGGAGATGCTCAACAGTGTTTATATTCTGGCGATTGAATACACTGAATACACTTTCATGGCTGTCTGAAAGAAATTAGTGCAGCAATCCCCTAATCTGCATGTTCAATGTTTCCTAAAAGTCCATCAAAGCTGGGATTTTCATTAATTCTCCATTTTTTCAGTTAAATCTTCAAACTAACTAATGTGTTTATACATTTCTCTGTTCAATCTTCACCTAGTCCTCAGGATGCATTGAACAGAAGTGCAGACATTTCATATGCATGTACAAAATGCATAAAATAAATAAAATACAAATAACAAACGAAAAACAAATGTATCTTTTATTTTTTATTTTGCTTATTCCTTATGGGCACAATTTGAAGGTGATGCAACAGGTAATCCTGTCTAATCACAGACAGGATTACCTGGTATGATTAATAAAAGTGTAGCATTGCTGTAAAGTCATAAATAGTAGTAAGCCTGAGTTCACACTCTTGACTATTTTTTGCTTTAGTTACGGTGTCATTATTGTGATGTATCTTAATGAAATTAAAACTGTTTATTAGCACCTGTTGATAGATCAGTCACCAAACCACAGATTATTACCACAAGGTGACCACCAGAGACCACTAAATTCCTAAAAGGACAACTATAAATCCCATTACAATGCCATTAAATGCATTGAATTAGTCAGTGGTCACCTGCTCAACAGGTCATAATTAATTATGATGGAAAGAGTAAATCATAAAGAATCATCAAAAAATTGTTGATGGGTTTTGGTTTATTTTATTATTTTTAATAATAAAATATTAATAATATGCTTAATGTCACTATCTGTGTTTGTATTTTCATAAAGTTTGCTTTTCCTTTACTAATTATACTAATTATACTAATTATAAAATAAAATCAGGTTAACATTATCCCTATTCCTAAAGTTCTATGGTTGTTTCATATATTTGATCAATGATGTAATAAACAAAAATAAAAAAACTTTATTAGTCTTCTTTCACTGTCATAATCCCCTAATGTGTAAATCAGGAAGTCTTGGATGGTATATTCTTCTTATTATTATTCGTATTATTCTTATTATTATTCACTGATGATTACCTGTATAGTTCTATCATCATGATTTGCCATAAATACCCAAGATTTATAAAGTAAATGTCCTAATGTAATGAAACTAGGAAAAAGGAGGGCATATATCACGACTCTTCTCTGCTCTGGCATGTTAGGTTGTAGAATAAACCTCCCCTAGATTTTCCCCTTGACATGTCTGAAGATCTACCTTCTCTAGAAGTACTTAAATTAGCACTTCTTGCAAATAAGAAACAAAATTCCCAATAGAGAGTTTAGACGGATGATATTCTTAGTCTTTGACCTACTGAACCAATATCAGAATGTATTTATTGATAATTACTTCAAAGGAAGGCAGTAAGTTAATCTGAATTAGGTAGTCTGCCGAATACCATAAATGAAAATGTAAATGTATTTACATTATTATTATTATTATTATTATTGTAAAGCCTTTTAAAGTAAAGAGACAGACATACTAAATACAGCATTTACAGTACTACTAAAAAATACTAATTATATCAACCCGAGTGAATTCCTGGAAGAACATGTACAGTAATGGCCAAAGTGTGACAATGATGCTGCGTCTTTTCTGATTTAACTAAATTTTATGGGAAAATTGACCATATTCATACCAAATTAAAACTTAAAAAAAAATTTTTTAATGGTTTAAAAATGCTCAGATATCAATATTTTGGTTTGTTTATTCAATGTACCATAATATTCTATCAACAAAAATCAAGGAAAATGCATCAATAATGAATATATACTATAGATCCAGCCTACTGATTGCATCTGGTAATACAATATTAACTGCTCAGTTAGGAGGGGCAAGTACAAAACAACACCAGGACTTATACAGTCTCTGATTTAAGATACTTACTGTAATATTCAGTTGTAAAATAAAAGGAGAGCAATTTTTTTAAGGCAACATTATTGACCTTGCCTCTGTTGAGAGGCAAGCTTTAGTGTGCAGGTGAGAGGAATGTGGACACTGGTCCATTAATTCATCAGTGCAAAGGGGTGGAGTGGTAGGGAGGTGAGATAAAAAAATAAAAAAAAAGCAGGCGTAGCCGGTATCTCCAAGCCGCATTCCAAAGGGAGATGTTTTCAATTCACTCATTATAGTGAGGTCATTCACGGTCAAGTTCAATGCCATGGAAAAGAAGTGTTTGCTGTGAAGAGCGCCACCCACACACTGTGCAGCAAGCTGAGGGAGAATTGGGTGAACTATGTAGCCTAATTTTTTGGGTAAATACAAGAAAACTAGCCCTGTGTACTATTTACATTTAAAAAAGGGGTGGGGGACTGACTGAGTGGAGCAAGGAGAAAAAGAGGTGGACATTAGTGATTCAGTGGAGTGTGGGGGGAAGGTGATGGAAACCATAACAAAGTAAACATGCTATCCAGAAGCACAGAGCTGTAATGATGTTATTAGTATGCATGTAGCTGAGCCCAAATGTAGCCTATAACAGTCCGAGCCCCCTTCACTCGTGGGGCTTTTTTCCCCCCCTCCCCTCTCCCCCAATAATGGCTTTAGACTCTATTCAAAGCAGGGACCTTCAGAGATCACAGCAAGCAAAAGGACAGGGTTGGGAGATAATGCACATTGGCAAATGGAACATGACCGGCATGTCCAGCGTCAACGCAGTCCATTGTGCGGACGGATGATAGCGACGGCACAGAACAACAAAGCATGTCCACAATGGCATAATAAGAGTCAGGCCTCGGTCCACCACGGTTAGTCAGGATAGAGATAGACAGGCGGACGGATATATCAGAAAATATCAGAGAGAGAAAAATGCACATTCCATAGTGGGCTTGCAGAAAGCAGTGACTGTAGAAGAATGAGGTGGGGGGATAGGAGGCGGGGTTAAAGTTCATTTACATATGCATGTTGGTGTGTATGGAGGGAGCACAAAGCGAGAGAGTGGGGATGACATGAGTGATGCACAAAACCAGGTCTCCCTTACTTCATCCCTAACCAGATAAATGATAACCTTGCAAAAAAAAAATGATTATAGTGCTACAGTTAACTGGAGTGAGATGCTATATAGTGTAGAGGCATGCCATGTACAGTACATGCCAGATGGTGTATGTAAACACATTTTTATTTAGCATAAAGTGTAAAAATTGGTGTTAATGTGTATCAAAACTTATTTCACAAATATTTGACCCTGAAAAGTTAAAAAAAAAATTTTTTTTAAGGAAATCATGACCATATCTTAATTCCCTGCCTATTAATGAATTTTAGTTACAGCTCTAATCCTTACGGCCTCGGCAATGTTTGGGGTCTCCGTAGCAGAAATATTTTTAAACGCATGGAAATGCTCTCTGTAGCATATTCAGAGTGGTATTGATTTCAAGAAATGGTAATTTCATTTAGTGTACTAAAACAGTGCTTTTCAAAAAGAAGTGGTAGCAATTTCATGCATGATGACTTGCAATGTAGCGTTCAAACAAGTCATCAGATAATTAGCTCCTTTAATGGAAAAAAAAAAAAACCTACAGTGTAGGTGTTGCTGAAAACTCTGTAACCTGAGATCTTCTTCATTATGCCCTTTGAGGTTAATTTAAAATATCAGAATATTAAACACCTTATAATTTTTTTTCATAAGCATAATCTGTGAAAAGATAAATATAGTATAATTTGTGTTTAAAGATACCCGGACAGTCTTTCTGGTTGAGACATTTCTGCCAAAGGCTCGGTTGTGTGGATGGATGCTCAGATGGGTGATGACAGTACTGAACTCACTGACATAACAACATGTGCCATTGTTTTCCCATTAATTTTAACCTCAGTGTTTGGATTTTCCATTTATTACACAGCCTTGCTTCTTGTTTGTGGAAAAGTTTGACTTCTTCCCTGAATTTCTGGAACAAAAAAAAAAAGGATGGTTTTGATTTATTTGTTCATGTCTCTGGTCAAAGTGGCAGGGAGTGCATCTTCAGCTCTCAGCCGTGCCAAGGATCTCAGGCTTCGCTGGCCAAAGTCAACTGGTTACGTCTGTTATATAGCCTTGGCAGCAGAATGATTGAGGAAGCCAATAAATTCAGCAGTAGCCCCTACTGTCAGAGGCCTCCGGAGATCCTCGCTCATGTGGACTGCAGTCACGATAGCGTTCAGGGCAGCGCTATGCACTGACCTCCCTTCACCTCAGAACTCGGAACAATTTACATTCTGCATTCTAGATGAAATCTAGGTCTCCTCTCTGGCCTGGACATCTGCAACTTCGTGGACTTAAGACATCATCTCTCCAGAAGCCATCATCTTTCGGAGTCCAGGGCTACAGAGGGAAGTCTTCTGCCACTAAGACCTCCAGAGCTCAGCCTGTTTGAACTAAGCCTTTGAAGGTTTAGCCTTTCAGGGGGCCAGTGACAGCCAGGGCTGAAAGAAAGAGTGTGAAAGAGGAGAAAAGAGGCCTTAGCCATCTTTAAACCCATAGCAGGGTTTTATATTTTATTAATTCTTTTCAGCTTCTGGGATTTAACCTCAAGCATATATCTTGTTCTCATCTCTATTTTACAGAATCTAAAATATTGCAATGAAGGGTTTGCATGTTGTTTCAGTGTGACAGTGATTAACTGCTGATCCTTGTTCTGTTTGTAACTCTGGGTGTGTGTGTGTGTGTGTGTGTGTGTGTGTGTGTGCTTGCGTGCGTGCGTGTGCGTGCGTGTGCATGCATGCATGCGTGTGTATGCGTGCGTGCGTGCGTGCCTGTGTGTGTGTGTGTGTGTACAAGCGAGTGGTCCATCTCATTCCTCTCTCTCTCTCTCACTTTTTTCTCCTGTAAAACGCACACACATTCATCGATTGCCGTGTGTGAAGTTTTCCAAGGGGAAGGCGTCATGCTGGAAGCTAAGTGTTAAGCCACGGTCTGAGTTGGTGTGAAACACACTCTGATATCTCTGGGTCATACTGTCTCCTCTTTTTTTAACCTAGCCTTATACTCAGTCACTGTCTGACACAGCAATTGTACAACATCTACTCTATTTTTTTTTCTGTCAATATAAACAGGAAAACTAACATCATATGAATATCACATAATTGGATACGTGTAAACAGTCATCTGCTCATGTCATGCTGTCAGCCATTCTACATGTGTGTATTGCGGCACTCGTATCACTGGTGGCTCCTTTAACAGTACTATCACTCACTCACTCATCATCTATAGCGCTTTATCCTGTATTCAAGGTCACGGGGACCTGGAGCCTATCCCAGGAGACTTAGGGCACAAGGCAGGATACAACTTGGACAGGGTGCCAATCCATCGCAGGGTACACACACATACTGTACACACGCTCTTTCACACACTACCGGCAATTTGGGAACGCCAATTAGCTTAACCTGCAGGTCATTGGACTGTGGGAAGAAACCGGATACCTGGAGGAAACCCACCAAGCACGGGAAGAACATGCAAACTCCATGCACACAGAGACGGGAATCGAGTCTGGCCGGAAATCAAACCCAGACCCTGGAGGTGCCGAGGCGACAGTGCTAACCACTACACCACTGTGCCGCCTTAACAGTACTATATTTGGATTATATCCTGCTTCACCTATAAGCGGCTTTAGCTGTACAAAATAAATGTAAGCACTGTTGTTGCTTTTTTTTTTTTTGTGGGTGGATTTTCTGTGAAGAGGGTACCAGCAGCCTTGAAAAGATGTAGTGATGTCTTGTCATGTCATTGTATAAGCCTGGATGATGCTTCATCAGGAATGTTTCTCACACTTCTTGGGAAGAGTTTAAAAGAAACGTCGGAAAGCATAGGATGCCATTTTTTTTTCTTGCAGGCGTACTGTAGGAAGTCCATTCCTATTTGCTAGTCAGGGCTGACAACATATAAACACTGTCGCTACATTTAGAAACTTTTATTGTATATAGGTGGTGTGAAAAAGTGTTTGCCCCCTTACTGATTTCTTATTTTTGTGCATGTTTGTCACACTTTAATGTTTCAGATCATCAAACTAATTTAAATATTAGTCAAAGATAACACAAGTAAACACATTAGCAGTTCTTAAAAGAAGTTATTTATTATTAAGGGAAATCAAAATCCCAAACTTCATATCCCTGTGTGAAAAATTGTTTGCCGCTCCTGTTAAAACATAACACACCCGAGTTCAGTTTCTCTAGCCACACCTAGGCTTGATTACTGGCACACCTGTTCTCAATCAAGAAATCACTTAAGTAGGACCTGCCTGGCACCGTGAAGTAGACCAAACGGATCCTAAAAAACTAGATATCATGCTGAGATCCAAAGAAATTAAAAAACAAGTTAGAAAGAAAATAATTGAGATCTATCAGTCTGGAAAAAGGTTATAAAGCCATTTCTAAAGCTTTGGGACTGATCATTCATGATTATTGTTTGTCCCACCCACTTTTTTTTTTTACTGCTTATTTTAAACATACTTTCTGTAAGTTATAAAAGTAAGTTCCACCATTTTTAACCATTATCTTAATGACTCCTCATTTTCCTCAAATACATTTGAGCATGCTTTATCTACTAAGGGTTTTGCCCTAAGGAGTTTTAGGCAGATTAGTAGTTAGAAGATGGAGAGAAATGTGTGTGAGTGTGTGTGCCCTGCGATGGATTGGCGCCCTGTCCAGGGTGTACCCTGCCTCGTGCCCTAAGCTTCCTGGGATAGGCTCCAGGCCCCCGCGACCCTGAATACAAGGATAAAGCGGTATAGAAGATGAATGAATGAAGATGGAGAGACAGGCACACAGACATCTAGATAGATGCACTTATTGGTTAATTTTTTGTAGTGAACCTAATGCACCAAATATTATATTCATAAGTTACATATCTGCAAAGTCCACGGCTGAACTGCTGTAGCATTTCCAATGTCACTGTCATTGATTTGCGAGCATTTCGAAAAGCCTTGAACCTGACTTATGGCCAGAGTGCCTTTGTAACTATCCAAGGCTTCAGGTATGTTTGAAATGAAACATAAAGGAGTTTTTAATGTTAATGTAGACATTAGGAGTCAAGGAAATCAAAAGCTGTGTAGCGTACATACAGCATTCGTATTTGTGCGTGTATGTGTATGTGCCCATGTTATTCTGTCATGTTTTGACCTTCTGAGAGCATAGTATAAATGATAATGTATGACAGTTAACCTGTGTCTGAGAGGGTGTGTGTGCCACTCAATAGCATTGAATATATGACCTGTGTGGGAGCTTGGAGCACATAGTGCAGTGACCGCATGATCAACGTTCGTATGTAATTTGAACAGCTTCCAGCAAGCTCGACACTGAGCAGCATGTCTAGGCATGAGTTTTGTGTATTACCAATCCCTATTTTGTCATTTTCAGATGTATACATATTGTGTATTTAATGCAATCATCAAAATCACCATGTGCCCATGTGTGTGTGCACGCAAACAGTGAATACAGTGATGGTCAGTGTTGTGAGACCCTGAGCCTAAGAAATCTTACCTGGGTCAAGAGTTGTTTCCAGATTAAGCTGTCCACTTTATTCTTATTAAAATTATATATATATATATTTTTCTTTCACTGTGTCCTCACCTTTGTGTTCTTTGCCTTCAGTTCTCCACAAAGCACTACTCCTCCTTACTGTTTACCCTAACAGTCTCAGCTCCTCCTCACCAGAAGAAACACATTTAATTAGAAGGAGTTAAGTTGTGCCTTAATTAAGCAGCAGGCGTGCACTCTCTTTGTCACTTGGCTTTTCTCCCTCCTCCCGTTCATAGAACAATGAGCCCTGGTAAAATGTAATTTGCTCTTTGTTAAGATTTTGATTTTGCTCTTTCATGGCAGTTGAAACGGTAAGAGAATCAAAGCTATACACTCTCTCCTTTTTCTTTTGCGCCTCATCCTTCCGCATCTCTTAGGCTTATAATATTGTAACCATGGCAATGACAGTTGGGAATGAAGGAATGAAAGGAACCCATCATTTTTTTTTTCTTTTCAGTAGGATTAATTTTGAAACATAAGACATGCTGAACGAAATCTTGGTCAAAACCTCACTGATTCTGGTCCAGCCTGCGTATCCACTCTGCGCAGCTTCCCAGAGCATTTGATTTGACAGTCTGGTCATTTTTGACTTATTTCTCCATGTGCAGTATTGACATGTTGACATAAAGTGGTTTTCCAGAAAGACAGTGCCTATATTTCAATCAGCATTAACCAAAACATTGGACCATAGTGGAGTGGTAAAAGCACGAGTGACAAGTACAGATGTAAGGCCAGACAACTGTAATTTCTCCTGATGTGATCTGGAAGCTCTAAAAAGAAAAATAAACACTTAGAGCAGCAGGAGAAAAAAAAAGCCTAAGCTCAAAAAAAAAAGGGGGGAATGGGGAAATCCTCTGTTTGTGTCCTGTACTTTTTGGAGACTTTGTTCTTTAAGGTCTCAGATGTACTGCTCTTTAAATTTTATCTATTTTGTTGAAGTTGATAAGATCATCTATTTAGGTACAATTTCAAGCTGTAATCAGAATTCATATACAGTATATTGGTGGCACGGTGGCTTAGTGGTTAGCGCTGTCAACTTGAACCACCAGGGTCTGGGTTCAATTGCCGCCTCAGGGTCTATGTGGATGGAGTTTGCATGTTCTCAGGCTGCGCAGTCATGTTGGAACTGGTGAGGGGTTGTTTATCAGGAGTTGGGCTCGGCCCCTTAATTCCATTGAAAAGAGCTCTTAATGCTTCAGCATACCAAGACATTTTGGACAATTTCATTCTCTCAAGGAACAATTTGAGCATGGCCCCTTCCTGTTCCAACATGACTGCGCACGAGTGCACAAAGCAAGGTCCATAAAGACATGGATGAGCGAGTTGGTGTGGAAGAACTTGACTGACCCACGCAGAGTCCTGACCTCAAACCCGATACAACACCTTTGGTATGAATTTGAGCGGAGACTGTGAGTCAGGCCTTCTTCTCCAGCATTAGTGTCTGACCTCACAAATGAGGCTTCTGGAAGAATTGTCAAAAAATCCTTTAAGCACACTGCTAAACCTTATGGAAAGCCGTCCCAGAAGAGTTGAAGCTATTATAGCTGCAAAGGGTGGGGCAACATCATATTAAACCCTATGGATTAGGAACTGGATGTTACTCAAGTGATATGACATGTGAAGGTAGGCGAGCGAATACTTTTGGCAATGTAGTGTATATAATCTTTGCATAATTATATGTGTATATGATTTTCATCTAAATAGTTTCCATCCTAGCACACGATTGGCTGTTTGAATAACTGAATGAATGAACTGCTATTCCCATTAAAGTGTTGATGGAGTCAAAGAAAGGTTGTAAAGAAAGTACGAGTCAACAGAGTTTGAATGCTTTGTTGATGATAAGGTGTTACAGGAGATTGGCTCGAAGGACTTAATAAGCTATTTGAACTTAATAACCACTCTTTACAACCATGGTGAATAGAAAAGTCTTTCAGAAATGCATTACTTCCAGAACATTGTGGCAGATGAACTTCAACAGCAAAAGTCCACATCAGTTTCTGATGTTTTTCTAGTTTTCATTTACTATACACTACATACACTGATCAGCCATAACATTAACAGCATTAACATTAAAACCACCTAGGTATTAGGTTCCCATTGTGCCACTGGGGCTCTGCAGGAAGGGCTATGGTGTCTGGCACCAAGATGTTGGCAGCAGATACAGTACATCCCATTGGTGCTCGCTCCAATTGGGATCTGGGGCGTATGGAGGACGGGTCACATCCTTGGGCTCTTTGCCTGCTGGGCCCTGTGCCTTTCTACCATAGCCAATATTGACTTTTTCAGGCGATTTGTGCTGCATTGGCTTTTCTGTGGGATGGGACTAGATAGGCTGGTTTTTGCTCTCTATGGGAATGGGTAAGCCTTTATCCTGTGACCAGTTTATGGCTGTATAGTTGGGGATCAGTGTTGTTCAGTTCACCTGTCAGTGGTCATTATTTAATGGCTGATTGGTGGAGTACATACATCATTCAATTAAGTGATGCATAGTCATGGTGTGGCTTTACGGAAACTAAAATGTAGACATTGTTGCTTAAGTGAGCGAGGACGATAATAACCAAGGTCCATGCATGACAGGTATTATCAAAAACAACAAAAAGTCCAATGAAAAAAAATTTTTGGCAGCTGTCAAAGCAGTCCAAATTAGCCGGCAGTGATATAAACCTCACCCTAACTGTATAGCAACATTGGCCAATCAGGATCCTGAAAAAAAGCTATCACTGAGTGCGTCACACTGACAAACACAGGAAATAGTTCACAGTCAGTGTATGCTCTATATGAGTTTCTATATATTGTTTAAATGTTTTCCAAAAAGTCTTTTTTTTTCAGTGATGTAAAATCAAATTTGCTTGTGGACGAATGACCAAAACTCATAGATGAAGCCTGATTTAAAAAGAATATCTGTGTATGAGTGGACCAGGCCTAAGTAATAGTTCATTATTATGTGTTACTTCAGGAAAAACTTTTTTTTTTTTTTTTAATGCGGAGAAAGAAATGCATACATAACTATTGTCTAAAACTTGGAGGTGAATATTCCACCCGAGTCACATGAGAATTATAATATTGAATTATAATGCAGGACTTGGAGGCAGACCTCTCCACCTGTGTGTCAAAACCCAGATCTATGTGGCATATAAAGGTGGGAGCATCTGTATTCACTGGCAGCTGACTCTGGACTATCAGGCTAGTTTGGAAGCTCATATCTCCTGGATGAAGCTGTACGGGATGTGGCTTACTGTGGATTCTTTTCCAACTCCCAGCAAATAAAGACTGGGATTAAGTGTCTAAAAAGCGCTGGATTGGTTGCTGAGGTGCATCTAACATTCTTAAACTTGTAACATGTTTTCTGTTAAAATGAAATGTCTGAGGAAAAGGGGGGGATAGATGTGCTGCTTTGCCCAAATACATTTTTCCTTTTCTGTTTATGGATGTGTTGCTCCAGAGTGTGGGTTTTTTCTGCAACCATGGCAGAAAGAGAGAATCATGTTTCTTGGGAGAAGAGAAGCACTTTTACTTCTCTTCTTGGAATCACTGCAGATCTGAAATCGGGATAGTGAGTGAGTGAGAGAGAGAGAGAGAGAGAGAGAGAGAGAGAAATTTGTTTTGTGGAGCTCACAGCAGTGTTTGGAGAAAGAGAAGGTCCTGTATCCTTCTATTTCATCCAAATGCAATCCCTCTGATTATATGAAGATTACACACACAATGCTATAGCACAAGAAAAGAAAAAAAAATCTTTTTCTTTCTTTATTAAACTTTCATAAAGGTTTATACTGATGATGCATTATGGATGAATCAGAAGGTCAGAACAAGATCATAAACTCTAAAACACACTACTTCTGGTTCTACCTCAATCTAAAACATGCAAATACACCAGAAATCTAATCATGGTTATGGTGTTAGCAAATTGCGCTTGTTGTTTGTTGTGCAAGTGCCGAAACCCTGTCAAGTACACATTTCCCTTTTTTAGTCAAGAGGTGTCCTTTGAACTAATAAGCACAATCTTGTGTCTCCAAGGCACTGTCAGCGCTGCCTTTGTTCATGAGCCAGCAGCTGTGTGGGTTGACACTGAAGAAAAGTCCTGCCCTGGGATAGAAATAGCCATGCAACCTGGTTTCAGGTCAGCAAATGAGTGAAATACATTCATATTTTTTTACTTGCATTAATAGCCTCTTTTGTTTCTTCTTTGAAGCCAGAGAACCCCTCCTCCCCCCCCCACCCCCCCACCCCAAAGTAAGTGCTTTCTACCAGAGCAGTCACTTCAGTGCCAGCTTCTTAAGACAAGTGCAATATGAGAGGAATTGCAGCTCTGTATGGTTTGGCTGATGTTGTCAAAGAATTCCTCAGATCACTACACAATGTACTGAAGGCTTTTTCTATGAAAACATTTGTCTCTGGATTTTGAACAGCTATTGCTTGGCCAGTTTTTATTCTCTGTTTTTCTTTTCCAATTCATTACGAAATGAACCAAGATGAAAAAACCCAATGGATGACAATAATACACTGACTATCCAAGCAAGAATGGATAGATATCTAAATTTTGGTTCACACACTGACCAGGAAATAGATATGACCAGTGTACACTTGTATAAGCTGGATGTACCGCATGTGATTGAGTGTGTAGGTCAGTGTCATACATCTATGTCTGTTTGTGTTTCTGTGTGTAAGAGGTATGCCTAGACATGCCTGTGTTGGGCATTGTCTCTCAAACACACATTATTTTGTACCTATGTTAACACACACACACACACACACACACACACACACACACACACACACACACACACACACACACACACACACACACACAAAAACACCCCGACTCCCTGCCAGGCCCCCCAACTGAGACTCACCATCAGTCCCACAGAAGAACAGGACTGTACCAAAAAGTAATTCACACGTCTCTTCATTTGAGTTATTTATTTGATTAGGGGTGACGTGGCACAGGAGGCCCAGGAGGTGCAGGAAGGCCAGGTATTTCAGCCGGGACTGGCTGCTCCAACAGGCCTGGCAGAAGGATGAGATTGGGGTCCTGCCATCGCAATCTTCAGCTGCTGCTAGCTCCAGGGGGGAGCCTGCGCCCTCCTACTTTTAAATAGAGAGTGGAATCTTTTATCTGCCTGTATTACTATCCCTATTCCCAAACGCTGCCCAGCTGGCCTGCAGAGCTGCTTCAGCCCAAGTCATTATCGCTCCACTATGACTTGTCACTTTCAGATGACTTGATATATTTAAATGTAACTGGTGATTGCTGAAAAGCAGAAAAGAAATAGATGTATCACCAACTGATGGGGAGAGGTGACATTAATCTAACCAGCGTTCCGCCAGGGCTCTCTTTTTTTTGTGTCCTTCTTCTTTAATCTGTTCTCTCTGCCTTTTTCGCATATCTCTCATTTGGCCACTCTGGGTATGAGGGGTGTGTGTGTGTGTGTGTGTGTGTGTGTGTGTGAGTGAATGAAGCAGTTTTGCATTGAGCTCAATCTGCAACAATAACCTCAAGGTGTGTGTATGGTGTGATATAAATGTTCACATGCTGCAAAGTGTTTGAGCTGTGGCCCGGTGTCAGTTTGGGGCCCTTTGGACTCGAATTCAATTCCACACTTTGGCAAATAGTAAATGAAACAATGACGTTAATATTTCATGCATCGTAGAAGTTTATTTGATAGTGTTTGGTGTGATCTAGAAGTGAAGGTAGAAAGGTTTAATCCAACAAGACCAGTCATGTCACACCTTTTCCATGATGCGCCACTCCTGCATGGCTATTATGCCCAGCTTCTGGATAAATCCACTTGACTTATCCAAAGGATTAAATTATTTACACATTTAGAAAAGCCTCAAATATGGCCAAGCCCACTGCCACAGCTTCATGAAGATTTAATCAGCATCATTTCTTAACGAGAGGGCTAGAACAGAGGGGGAGGACGAGCAAGGAGAATTAAGATGCTGATGCCCATCTTGTTTCTGTCCTCTTTGAGAAAGGATGGTTAAAAACAGGATGGCTCAAGTGTTAGAAAATGATTGACACACAGCTGAAGTCTATCCGTCAGATGAATAGTCCCTTTACTTTTTCTGTGCCATGTCTGAAGGACTCTAGTCACCTTGTGAGTTGTCACTTTAAAGACAAATTGTCAAAACAACAGAGGGTATGGTTTGTAGCCATGCACATAAATACCCAGCTTTGCTACCTCAACTTTTTTTTTCCTTTAATGTGTGTTATATGCGGTCTTGTAACATAATACCCTCCATGTCCATGTTCTCAACACTTGTTGGTCACACTGGCTCACAAAGTGGTGACTCTTCATTGAATATGCTGTAGTTAGTCTCTGATGTCATCCAGTCTGTCTGGAATTTGATCATCAACATGTCTGAAATGCTCTTCCTTATTGCTTTGGTCTGTGTCTCTGTGTCATTTTCTTCCTTTATTCTGCCTGCATTCTTTTGGTTTATCGGTTCTTACACTGAAGCTGCCAGGCCACAAAATGGTCTTTATTCTTATTTTTTTATTTTCAAAGCACCCTGTTGTGAGTCTGAACCATTTTCTTTGTTTAAATGAATACCTTAAGGAGGGACGTGTTGGAAGGTAAATGCAGATAAAGGGCAGTTGTGCACCGCTTTAACTACAGACAGCTTGGACAGTAGTAGTAGCTACATTGTGAATGATTGATAGATTTATATTAATGTACTTGTTTCTGTAGCTTTACTGTTTCTATAGTTAGGTCTATCCAGGATCTCCATTGTGCTCCATCACACGCCACCGGCTGGAATCATTTTGTATACTGCATAGTCTATCATGTATTGTTCTATATTTATACCTTACATGCATGAGCCTCTGTCTTTTTGCACTTGTGTCACCGGACTAAACAAAAAATTAGGGTCTACCCACTTTTTATTTTATTTTATTTATTTTAAACAATTGCATCCTGTTGGCCATGGTAACTTTTACTGCATGCTTTTTAAATAAGTGCTTTTCAAGTTCAGTCCTGAAGGTCGATTCTCTACATTTTAGTGCTCAGCCTTCTGTAACACATCCAAACCAACTCATAAAGCCCTTGATAACTATCTGATGATTTAGGACTGGTGCATTATAACAAAAAAAAGTGACAAAAGTTATTTTATTTTTTCAGAGCTAGAATTGTGTTCCGAGGTTTAAAATTGAGGCAGCACCATAGCTTAGTGGTTAGCACTGTTGCCACACAGCTCCATGGTTGGGGTTTCTAATATTGCCTCTGGTCTGTGTCCGTGGACTTTGCATGTTCTCTCTATGAATGCTGGGTTTCATCCAGGTACTCAGATTTCCTTCCACAATATGAAGACATGTGACATAAGCTGATTTAGTGTTTCAAAATTGCCCATAGTGTAGGATTGGGTGTGTGCTTTTGTGGTTTGTGATGAGTTGGGACAACATCCAGGGTGTCCCCTGCCTTGAGCCCTGAGTTCCCTGAAATCCCTGGGATAGACTGCTGGCCTCCCGCAACCTCAAGTGGTATAGATAAAGTGGTATACTTTACTGATTTCCACTTTAAGGTTGATTTAGAGATATTGTTGTCCTACCCCAGTGTTTTTTTTTATTTTATTTTTTTTAGCAGCCTGTTAAATTACTGTATGTACATGTGGAGTATAAGAAAGAGGATTGGAAAACATCAGGTTGTTTTTGAGAGTACTATTTAGCACCTGAGTCACAGTTTCTGCTTTAGACACTTTTTCATTTAAGGAAAATGTCACCAAAAAAAGTACATTTGACTATACTGTATTATGACCTAAAATTTTACAGTCAAAGCTCAAAATTACATCAAATGAACCATATTGACCATGGTTTGTCAGGTTTATGGAGTTTTTTCTTACTGTTAATACTTTCCAATGTATTAAGATTTAAATGAAGAAAAATTAAGTTTATTAAGTATATTACTTTCTTAAGAAATATTATTATATGAAGAGTCTAAACACTAGATACGAATTTTAAGAGTAAATCATGTTATAATTCACAAGGGTGTCCATTTATCATTTGTGCTGATTACATTTTGGTTTTGATGATTTCTATTTCAATTCTGCTGATGACTATAAATGGATATTTTGGAATCCATCCATCCAACCATCCATTATCTATACCAATTATCCTGTGTAGGGTCACCGAGGCCTGGAGCATATTCCAGGGAACTCAGGGCATAAGGACACCCTGCGATTTCCTGCTCCCAACCCATGGCAGGGCGCAAGTACACACACTAACACACCCAATCTTACACTACAGGGAGTTTGGAAATGCCAATCCTTTACTGGGCATATGTTTGGACTCACTCACTCTCACTCATCGTCTATACCTCATTATTCTGTATATAGTGATGCAGGGGGCCTGGAGCCTATTCCAGGGCACGAGGCTGGGTACACCCTGGTTAGGGTGCCAATCCATCGCAGGGCACACACACACACACACACACACACACACACACACTCATTCACACACTATAGGCAATTTGAAAACACCAATTAGCCTAATTTGCATGTCTTTGGACTGTGGGAGAAAACTGGAGTACCCGGTGGGAACCTGAAAAGGATGTGGAGAACAACTCCAAGCATTCTGAAGCATATATCCCTAATTCTAGAAGTACGAGGAGACAGTGCTAACCACTAAGTCACCATGCTGCTTATTTTGAATTGTTAAATACTATTTTTAATGAATATACTGTATGAAACATGCAGTTGTCGAGTTGCAGTCTGGCCCAGGTTTTTGTGATACTTACTTTGTCCACTTCACACATTTACTCAGGCATTTCAAACTGAACGTACTGCTGCAGAGCCACTTAACCTTTTCTGCAAAACTTGGAGTAAATAAAATATTCACTACATTGCCCATTCAGAGTCTTTGAAGTGTTGATGACCCAGTTGAACCCACAAATTCCCATAGAATACAGGTGCTGGGAGAAATGCTTGGTTTGTATTCTATTTATATGCGGTACCAGTCAAAAGTTTGGACACAAGTTTAGATTTATTTGCTTCATTCCAGAATAATACTGGATTATTATTTTTTTTTTTTTCAAAACTATGAAATAACACAAACGGCATTAGGAAATTAAGTAAAAACAACAACAGTCAGTAGTTATTTTAAGACATGAAGGTCAGCTGTTCTGGAATAATTATTGTAAGAACAGTGATGTCAAGTGAATTAGCAAAACCCATCAAGGGCCATGATTAAACTGGCTCTTATGAAGACCTTCCCAGGAAAGCAAGACCAAAACTTACCTCTGAACTTAGCTTAATGTAGTGTTACCAGCCTCAAAAATCACCAATTAACGGTATCTCGGATCAAAGTCGAAATGAAGGCTTTACAGAGCATAAGTAACAGACACATCTCAATATCAACTGTTTAAAGAAAATTATTGCATAATTTTAATGCCTTCAGCATTGCTTTACAATGTAGAAAGAAAAAATATGGAATTAGGTGTGTTCAAACTTTTGACTGGTACTGTATACAGATGAACAGTAGATGAACTTAGACTTTCCTGAATGTTGTGTCATTAGACATATACGTAAAAAAAGGACTTAATGACTAATCCCCGGTTCTCTGTTTTAGTAAGCTCCGAGCTTGTTGGATAGTTGCAGTGTCGTTTCATCAGTTCCCAACTGTAGCTTTAATATTAATGCTTCTTGTAATTATCACCTTGTATGCTAATGCGGAGACAACAAAAACGAGTGGCCTAGCACAAATGAACTTTAGCCCACATCAATGCAATTAGACTCACCTCAACCCCAGTGCTTTTCCTCACCACTCCATCGACATGTGTGAGCGGCTCTGCTCGGACGTGCTTTGTGTACGGGACGAACCAGAAAAGGCAATGATTAAAGCGCGGGTGTGTAGAGCCACTTTGGCTCGGGCCGTCTGGATCCCCGTTCGGGTGGAGCAGAAGGCTAATGATCAGATTACAGCGATTGGCCGCATGAAATAAACATCCCTTTGACGAGGGCGTCTTTTGCTTGGAGGTTTGTAGGTAAGGGAGTTAAGATTCAGCAGGATATATGAGAGTGTTTCCCCAGTCTCCGTGTCTCCTGAGGGTGAGGCTGGCCTTTCATGCTAAACATGCTTTCCCTGAGCTGTGCCTTATTCAACCTGAATCTGTTGAACTGGGCTCTTCTGCGATCTGATGAATCAGTCAGGACCTGCTCCTTATCCCTCTTCTCATTAGCTATTCCTTTTCTCTCCTCGCCTCCTTTTAACACCTTTAGATCCTTCCCCTCATGCACACACATTAGATTAACACACACACACACACACTGAACATACATTCCTCCACTGCTCTCCTTTCTCACTTCTCTCACTGTTGCTCTCATTACTTTCTTCTACTTTCTGAAATAAAGCACGTTTTTGTCTTTCAAATCACACACACATATCGGCCCATGCATGCGCACTCACACACACTTTCAGGCCAAAAAGGTATTTCAGTGAGCGAAGCAGTCAGAAATGTACAAAGTTGCTCGCAATAATCCGTTCGTTCTGTTCTGTGCTGATTTGGGTACTAAGCCTGTACAATTATTTAAATCCGGGCGTTTAGTTGCAGCATACACCTCGCCACGGGGCTCTGCCTCTGTAATCTTGCCTTTGGCCTTGCATTTCAAATGGAATTAATTCCCATAAGGAATGCATACGAAGAGAACCACTAGTGGCTAATCCGGACATTTAAGTTCCTGAAACTTACACCTGTCATGTTGTTTTAAGCGAGTGGCTATGCCTCAGTCTGCTTTTTTATCTCCTGCCTCCAACCTTTCCAGAGCTCAGATATGGTGTGTACGCGTGTGTGTGTGCGTGTGTGTGTGTGCAAGAAAATGAGAGAGAGAGAGAGAGAGAGAAAGGCATGTAATGTGCAGGTCAATGTAGAAACATGCTTATGGAAGAGATCCACACAAGAGAGAACTGATACAGTATGTATTATTGATTACTTTATTGTTCAAAAGCATCACCTACTGTATGGTTTGCTCTCTGTAAGTGTATGTTGTGTAAAGTTTATTTGTTTTTATTTTTATTTCATTTTATTTGTTTGGGGAAAAGAATGTTTATGATTGTGTGATTAAAGCATTTAATTACAGTAGATGCATGAATAATTGTGTCACTAAAATGTCATCACAAGAACAGTAAGTCGTGTGTGTGAGTGTGTATGCTTATGTATTTAGTTCTTTCTGAAAAGTCCCTGTGATATTAGGACATGTGTTATCTGTGTTCTCTAGGGAGATTTTTTTCAACAGGATGAAAAGATCCTCAGATTTGATCAAAGCGACATTCTGGTGTTTTTTTTTTATTTTTATTGATTTTAATTAGGTTGGATTATGATTTATTTACATTTATTTATAAATAAGGGCAAGGGTTACTCTGTCAGTAAATGCTCACTATATGTGGCTATTTTTACTGACACGTTAGAACTCTAATAATAAGAGACTTGAGAAAATGTCCTACTGAACCTTCTCTAGAGTTTTATTTAATGTTTCATCAGTACAGGGAAATTTACCATGTTTTATTCTTTTAAACAACACTGTTTTTGAAGTCACACTTATGTATGCTGCAAATATGGTTCAAACATGGTTAGCAGTCTATGAATTTACCCCAAAGAAAATATATGTATGTGTGTGCGTGTGTGTGCACGATTGTCCCTGTCCTGCTTTGTGGCTGCAGGCGTGTAGAGAGGATCAGCCCAGGACATCTGCACACCAGCCGCAGGTAACATACACAAGCAGCAGCTCAGTTCAGCACACACAAACACACACACACGCAAGAAGGGACCGCTGGGTCTCCCACATCTGTTTCATTACAAACTCTCGCTCTTTTTCACTTTTAACACTCGTGTCTACAGTCTGTTGTGCCAGAGTGCCAGTCCCGGGCTGCTCTGATGGGTGGGCTAAGAGTGTGCGCGCTGGTCTGTGAAGTTGCCTGTTGCTGGCGAGCAAAGAGTGTGGGTGGGTGTGTGGGTGCGTGGGTGCGTGGCTGGGGGTAATTGACTGGATGAAGAGGACTGGCTGGCTGGATCTTTCCTTAAGTCTCTGAAGGTTTCGACTTTAGAGTTAGCAATTGCATGAGCATGCGCAAAGCCTGGGCCAAATGCCAGGCTGGATGTGTGTATGTGTGTGAGAGTCTGTCCCCATCCTCAGAGCAGTGGAGACACCATCTGTCTGCTTGTCCTACAGGACTGGGCCTGTCCCCGTCGGCCATCTCTGTCCAGGCTCAGTGGGTGAGGGACTGGGCTCGTTGTGCCAGGATTTTGGAAGCTGGGGGGCACCAGGCACCGACATTCGGCCCCTCAGTGCCCACCTGCGCCAGGCAGCACGATCCCAGTGCCAACATAGGAAGCCTCTTAGGCTAACACTCTGCCTGTTTCACTCTCATTCTCTTCCTATCTGAACTGGGAACACAAACTCCAACTACACTGTACTCCAAATCAGGATGTCCTAATTAGCTTCATGTTACACGCTGCTAACAAGGCGTGCTGTTTATGTGTTGTGCAGAAAGCACCAAGGAACTGTATAGGCTTTAAAAATCAGCATAAAAACCCTTTCCAATATTAAATGAAATGTGGAGAGCAGTTAGTGGCCTGTTTGTGGTGTGTACTTTAATAGATGGTTAACCATATACATCACCATTATAATCAACTTTGCTTTTTGCTCTTGGTGTATGGAATTGTGTGTGTGTGTGTGTGTGTGTGTGTGTGTGTGTGTGTGTGTGTGTGTGTGTGTTATGCTGAATATCTGGTATACAATAGCTTCAGCCTTCAGGCTAACCGCTAACAACTGGCCAAGGCCGCGTTTAAATCTCATTCATCCACTCGCTGTCCAACACTGTGGACAAGAAAATAAATGGTCAGCGGTCAGGAGATCTGGTTAGAGGAAGTGTTGGGAAATAAAGGGAGTGTGCACATACAGGTATTATTTACTGCAACTGATGAGGGAATAAACATTTTTATGTGCAAAAATGGGCCTGTAATCACTTTTGTTTGAATTTGCAGGATAATATTTTTAATAGTTTGTTTATGGCTGCAGTAAAACATCTAAAAGTAACGATTTACAAAATTGATCAAATTTAGCACAATTTGCAGCATTTTTCACACACTTTGGGAAAGCATTGGAGCTGAAAAGGACTGTAGGTACAGAGCACACACATTTAATTGCTAATGCAATAAATATGTCCGAAATAATCAAATTTCACATAATAGTTAAACTACTAAATATTAACCCCAAAACAGGTATACACCTGCCTGGGCGCACACACACTAATATTTGATCACTAGTAATGATTATAGCGCTAAATGTGGTGGCCAGTTCATGTAAGAAAATGATTCCTCATGCTCTCAAAACCACTCTTACATAATTTGAGTCCTGGAATATGCTCGTGTCATCAGGGAAGGAAAAATAAAACATTGATGTGATACCCTGGTCATTCAGTTCTTGCAGGTCATCAGACGACTTAACATAAGATTGCTGAGTCTAGACCTGACCAGCTGAAGCAGCCCCGGATCTTTGCACTATCTCCAGAGGTTTGTACAGTGGCCACTATGCATGATGCCTTATGTGCTTCCTGTCTTACTCATTGCTCTAGATTGGGTCAGTCTGAACTCTTCAGACCACGACTTTTTTTCATGACTCAAATCAGTGTTGGGTGTAACGCGTTACAAAGTAAACTTTTTTGATGCAACGAATAATCTAACGCATTAGGTCCGCCATTTATTATTAGTACTTATTATTTAGTTTTTTTTTTATTTTAATGTAATCAATTTATGATTGATTGATTTATGATTGATTGATTGATTTATGATTGATTACATCCCCCCCCCCCCCCCCCCCGCTGTTATACCCCTATCTCACCTATGCGAGGACCAACACGCAGAAAGATGGAAACCTAATCACAGCGCCAAAACTCACGGTGAATCATGATGAACCGTACTTACGGCCACTGAGCGAAACCGCGTCGGTGAGATACAGTAGGGGTACTATTAGTTAATAGATTATGGGCCAAACTTCGCTGAGTGATGATGGTAGAATAATTATGAAGGTCTTGACTAAAAAACATGCATGAGGAATCACAAAGGAGTTTTCATTTTCTGCAATGGAAAAATACTCTAACTAGTTACTTTAATCAGAAAGTAACGCTGTAATGTAACTGATTACTTTTTAAAGACAGTAATTGTACTTAGTTACTTTATAAAGTAACGTCCCCAACACTGACTACAATATCCAATATTTATGCTAACAAGCCAACTGAAGCCTTGGTTTTTTTGTTTGTTTTTCTTCAATTAATTACACTAACAAGTGGTTTTCTTATGGACATACAGATGTTTAGTCCCAATACGGTGAGTTCTAGTCACACTGTACATGTGGAACTTCAGTATTAAATATGACTGTGATTTATACTGTCAGTTTTTATGATGTAACCTTATCAAGCATTTAAGTGATCTCACATCATAGTCATTGATATATATATTTTTTCATTTCTGATGGATTTTAACCCAATTCCAGTAATTTCAACAATCCACTTAGTCCCCGGCTTGATGTAGGCCAATATTTTTTTCCGTTCTGAAACATAACTTTTATTGCCCAGGCAAGTGAATGCTTAAAATAAAGCACATTATCCAAAATTTCTTATTACAATGATATCATAAAAGAAAAGGATTAAGAAAAACTTTAGACATTCATTTAATGTTAGCAACTATTTTATCTTGGTGAATGTCTCTGTCGATGTGTAGCAGCCAGTGCACCTACTGACATGTTCTTTGGTGGTTGGAAGAAAACTGGAAAACCCAGAGAAAAGTCACACGGACACATAAGGATCTTGCATAGTATAGCACCAACCCTAATGCAGGATTGCATCTGGGACCTTGGAGCTGTGAGGAAATCCTGCTGCGACGCCACCTACCATCATGAACCCTTTTTTTCTACTAATTTTTTAGTAATTACAAGCTAAAATTATCCTACTTTTGACAGATAATTTTGCTTATTTCAAGCAATTATTTCTAGACAAATAGCTAAATCAACTGGTGTGCATTTCAAGCTTGAAATTGGTCAAATGTTCACAAGTCTTTCATTTCATGTTTGTTTTATAATAATTAAATACACATGAATAAGAAACTAGATCAATTAACGTGCATTCAAAACATTTTTCACTCCCTAAGTTTCATTTTTGCAGTATAAACATTTAAACCTTGCTTCATGGCAATCATGTTATTACAGATTGAAAACTGAATTTGATTGGTAATTGAAAAAAATAAAATTAAATAAATAGATACTTTTTTTTGTTGTTGTTTCTTGTAGGGGCTGTGGATATTTCAGCTTAGATAGATAAATAGGTTGATTTCACTCTAGACCAGAGTGGATTTCAAGTGTGCTTGTCAAATACTTTCACTGCATGTTGCATGTTTTTTTCCTAGTTTTACTCATTTGCGATTTATTTTGGTTGATGGGTGAAAAACTGAAGAATCTCACTCACTCACTCACTCACTCATTCTCTACACAGCTTAGACTGTATAGGGCCGCGGGAAGCCTGGAGCCAATCCAAGAGGACTTGGGGTACGAGGTGGGGTACACACTGCCACCATCGCAGGGCACACTAGCAGACACCCAGTATGGGGAATTTGTGGGAATATGGGGAAGATTCCACATACCTTTGGTCTATGGGAAGAAACCAGAGTACCTGGAATAAAAGCAAGCCAAGCATGGGGAGAATATGCAAACTACACACACACTCTCTCTCTCACACACTCTCTCTCTCTCTCTCTCTCTCTCTCTCTCTCACACAC
>JAQMYG010000038.1:14214434-14229453 GCA_030014215.1 Clariallabes teugelsi | reverse complement strand
AGAGAGAGAGAGAGAGAGTGTGTGTGTAGTTTGCATAGTCTCCCCATGCTTGGCTTGCTTTTATTCCTGGTAGTCTATATATATATATAATTTTTAATACATTTTTATAATATACATTTTTTAAATATATATATATATATATATTTACTTTTAATTTAATAATTTAATTTAGTACATATCTCTAATGAACAGGCATCAAAGCACAAATAAAATAAAGAAACATTAGCTTTATATAATTGCAGATAATTGTGGAGAAAAGAAATGCATTTCTATACATACAACTTCCTGATGTTTCTCATTACGAGATATGCATTTCCTGAAATAAACATTTTCATCAATAAAAGGTAAATATTTATAAATAGATATACTGTATAACCAGCACATGGCAGAAGCAGGATGCGACTGTGGCACGTAGATAAGGCTGTGTATTCTGCTCCTGTCTGTGTGTCCGTACCTCTGTGTGGGCTGCATTGGCCAATGACTCATCGAAATTTGCTTTCCAAGAGAAATTTGGGTTTGTTTGTTTTTTTCTGTGCAGAACCTTGAAAAGACCCTCAGTTGAGCCTTATTTTAGATCCAGCATGTCCAGGGCACTCGGAGTCACATGGCACACTGTCAACAAATATTTATTTAGTGTGAAACTTTCTGGGTAGTCTGGAAGGATTGGTGACGGGAGTCAGCCTGTGGTGTTTTGACCTCACGCAGGCCTTTCGAGCTTACTGTATCGATCTCACATACATGCACACAGAGAGAAATGCAGTCGAGTATTGAAAGTACCCCTGTCGATACTTGTAAATCTTTAAAGTGAAGCAGTATGAGTGACTGCTGGACGAGGTGGCCGGGGTCTTGGCAGGGCAGCCAGGGTGAAGGCTTTGTGGCTGCCAGTCTGGAGAGGTCCATCTTTGCCAGGCAGACGTGAAGGAATCAGGCAACTGGCTGTGTGTCACACGACAGATTGAGTTGTCAGCTGACAGCCCCTCTTTCTTTAATGCAATGCACATAAATATATCTGAGCGAACGCACTGGATGATGGCCACGCGAGCACGGCTCTGAGTTTGGCCTCTTTAGGAGTGCTGGGTAAGCTTTTGCAAGAGTGTGCTCTTTTCCACTCGAGATGAGCTATTGTTTCTGGCTCTGTTTTTTGGAGCATCTGCCAGAGGAACCTTCTGAAATGGCAGCTAGGGAGGTGATGAAAAGATTAGTATCCCTGACTTTTTTTTTTTTTTTTTGCCCTTTTCTTTATAAGATAGAAAATGATCTACCACATATGTCTGCCTGAGAAGCAGAAAAAAGTCTCAAAAGGCTTGAAATGCTAAAGATTATAGACTGTAAGTTAAACTAATACATTGTCTGCACTTATATTCTTGCTAACAAGAGGACAGTTGACTGAGCTGTTACTGAAGTAATGTTTTGAGACTCCCAAAGGAAGCACTGCTGAATGGCCCCTGACCCTTGAGCTCACAGGTTCAGAGTGAAGTCTTAGTCCAGCTGTGGGACCTGTCAACTTGGAGCTACTAGGATTGTTTGCTTTTAAATAGGATTTATTTACTGTGCTCCTTCTTATGTTGCTCTTTTTCAGTCAGGAAAAAATGTCACACCTCTGTCCAGGGTATCAGGACTGAATGTCCACATTGTGTGCTACAATGCAATCAGTCCTCTTCAGAGATGTAATATGTTCCCCAGTAGAAGCTAGAGTGTGCTCTCACTTCCTGTCTTTAGGTGAAAACTCCACCTTTAAATTATGGTTTTACCCTAATCACGTACTTCTAATGACTGATCGATACAGTATTGTTCCTAATCACATAAACATTTATGGCATTTTGGCTGATGCCTTTATCCAACTTAGATTTATCTTATTATACATTAAAGCAGTTGGGGGGTATTGAGCATAGTTGTAGCTTGGGGTTGCTGGTATTTGAACCTGTGCAACATTTTAACTACAGAATTACCCAATTCCCTTTATCACCTACATGATTATTTAATCTTTGTTTTTGTCCTTTGTCTCATTTATAATAATAAAAAAAAAGTGATACATTGTGAGGTGATGTATACATGCAAATTAGCGTATGAGGCAATCTTCTAACTTTTTGTGACTATTTGAGCATGTGTTAGCTACTGTATGTGCCACTTCCAATTAAAAACTGCCTACAGTATTTATCCCTCCAACTCAGTTCATAATTTCACAATTCTTGCTATGGGTCAGTACAAATTCAAAATAGTTATAGCTTTTTATGCTCTGTAGGTCTGTCGTAGGTCTTCCAAATATTTTATACCCGTCTGTGGTCATTAGTGGCCATATGTAGTGAAGAAAGGGTTATTGTATCATGTGACATATAATACCATGCGTAAGGTCTGTTATTGCAGGTGTGTCCATAGGGATCTGTAGGCCCTCATAATGCACTATAGAGCTATTTGTACGTAATCACCTTTATACATGGTCTTACCGTACCTACTGTAAATGTCAGCTTTTCTGTGCCGTTACATGGTGCCATCATATTTAGCCCTAGCTCTCTCTTACCCAGGAAAAAAAGTTTTATTTGCTTTGTTTTGTTTTAAATATCTGTAATTCATTACTATTTACAGATGCTAATGCATTTAAAAATGAACTGCATTATATTTTTTGCCATTATCTCAGAGGCACCAGTACAAATACTGTATAAATTAATTGTTCTCATCATAAATTTTTTTAGTCATAACTGACACTCATTAGAGTCATAATAAAAGCTCAATGTTCTTATATATAGTCCATGACAAATTAATGAGTTATGTCCATCAATCACTACTTCAATCAGTCCCACTTTTCAGGGATAAACATGTAGACCTGCTCCGGAGAGAATCCACCAGGTGTATCACATACTGTATCTCAGCCCTCTGCTCATGATGGAGATATGTTCTATTATATTCTTAGTATTCCATATGAGCATCATTAATGTGAGTTTAACAGGTAATTTACCTGCCAATAGGAGAGCTACCTTTTTCTCTGCTTGAGTTGTAGGTTTGATTAAAGGTTATTCTCTGATCTGAAAAAGAGAATAATTTGAGAAGCCTAATGCGACGGGATGAACATTAAACACAAGCAGCGGCGTTTCATCCGTCTCCATGACATGCTGCAATCTAACGGGCCAGAGCCAAGATCCTATAGATTTTCAAGGTTCTTGCCTTTCATTTGTGTGGCTGTGAAATGTCTCGCCATGTATATGTATGGAATGGACAGCTGCCAAATACAGAGGACGAAATTTGGAGTTAACTGCGAGAGAGGCCTTGTCAAAATTTATAAACGTGAAAAGTTTCAGAGGGGTGCCCTACTGAGCGCTTAAGGGAGCCCCATGTGTACAGATCGCCAGTGTGCTCGGCCCGGGAGAGGAGTGGAATGTGCCATATTAACCAACTCTCCCAGGCGCTCTCTAAACACACTTCCATGTCCATGCTATTATCCATTTTTCACGTCCAATTGCTCTGTTATGGTAATCGTCAGAAGCGCACCATGGCGTAATTACTTACAGCTGACTTAAGAAAGGAATATTCCACCCCCCCATGGTCTGACTTCTGGCTTTTTTCTGCACTATTAACCCATTCCTGTTTATTAATGCCTTCCTGCTAATGCGCAGAGGCCACTTTGTGAGATCCATCATCATGCAGGGCCTATTAGCAAAATGGCCCCTCTATTGGGCAATATTTCTCTGTCCCTGCAGTTCTCTTGCCTATCTGCTCTCTGCTTTGGGGTTTAATTACTTCAGTAAATGTACTCCAGTCACATTAACCTCTTGTTGCTCCATGTTACTGAGTGTCCTGGTGTGTGCAGCTAGAAACAGAGCTTCCTTTCGGGTAAAACCACCTCAGTGCTTGATGCTTCTTAGAATGTTGATCCTAACATAAAGAGAAAAGATAATTACATTAATAAAGCACTTTATTTACATGAAGGCATATGAATAATACATCACTAGAGTGAAAGCCGTTAGTGTTAGCGTTAACATTTGCCAGGTTCAACTTTACATGTTTTAAATCTTGCAAGACACAATAAAGTAACAAAGCAATTTATGTTCTCATTGAACAGCCTGTATACACATGCCATTGCGTTAAATTTCGCAAATGATGTTAATTCCAAGTTTTTGTAAGGCCCTTTGCTGAAATATCACTCCGTTCCTCACTTGAGGCTCTCCTCTTCAACTTTTCTGTCCTCAATCATAACCTGAACAATTTTGCATTCACACCAATTTGCCATTTAGAGCAATGCTAATAAGCCCAGATTTTATTGCATTAAGTATTGTCAGTTCCACTGTGCAAGGCAAAGCCTAGATCCAATGGCACTCCTTTGATTCCCAGTCATATACATCACCTTGCAATTACTGGACCTGGTCTGGAAACTGTCAAGCATGACTGCAGCGTTATTGGAATTATTGCAATTACACACAGGTAATTGACCCGCTATCAGTGAAGATGTTAAATTGTGCCTCAGTGGTGTGAGTCCATGTTGAGCTCATTTCATTCCACATTCCTCTCTCTCTCTCACACATACACGCGCACACACACACACATTGCCTGAGTATGCGAGCAGTAGTGGGAGGCAGCAGAGTTATTGCATTATTCCTATACTCTGCACACCAATAAACCACCGCTGTAATTCAAATTGTGTGGAAACGAACGTCTTTTTCAGCGATGTCAACTCAGTGTCTGTGTGTAATCCTACTTGCCTGCTTGCTTCATTAAAGGTAATATGAGTCAGTGTGTGAACGTTTATTTTTCCCAATTCATAATAATATGCGCAAATGAAATGAATCTGTTCATTCACATCACACAGCTTACCTGAATTTCGAGCAAGCAGTTTGAAGCATGTTGCACAGTGCAATGTTTACCGAATGAAATATTCATATACAAACAATTAGTGTGCTATTTTTCTGTAAGACATGAATTTACTGCATTGGGTCAGGATTTCTATATTTTTCACTGTAACTCGCTATATCATCCTACTGTATTTTCAGCTTTATATTTAGCGTGCCCTTTTTAAGCATGTTACTGTGGTTATTGACGTGTGTTTATAAGATTATTGAGGCACTGTCACAGTGGTGCAGATCGTACTGTTTTGGTCTCCGGTTCGATCCTGAGCTCTAGACACTGTCTATATCGGTTTGCTACCTAACTCCTCATGTTCTTATTGGTTTATTTCAGGTTCTTAGGTTTCTGTCCACAAACACACCAGTAAGACTGGTAACTCATCCCTAGGTGCGAATGAGTTCTTGAACGTAGGTTTTCATTCCATACATATATTTAACTGCATCTGGACTGAATTCTCCCACCAGGTTTATCTCTGGGTTGCCCTGTGACCCTGAACAGGACAAAATACTTACTAAAGACGAATGAATGAAAGAATGAATGATGAACCTTTATGTATAGGGTTTTACCTGGTTTAAACAAGCTGAAGAAACACCTAACTGTGTTTGCGCCTGAAGCTCTTTCTGTTATGCATCGTTTTGTTTTTGCTCATATCGAGTTCTAGATAACATTTACACCTTTTTGTCCAAAAACAAAGCCTGCCAAAGAGGCCTTAAACTTTTAGGTGAGTCTTATAGAAAAGCTAAACTTTTAAAATGGTATTCACAGCAGCACTTAGAGAACATTGACCATTATCTCCTGCGAGTACAGTCCCAGTGCAACCCCCTCCTTGTCCGAGTCATCCTTCATTACTGTCACATGCAGAAGTCTCTGCATCAGAGAGAGAGAGGGAAAGAGGGATGGAAAGAGACAGAGGGAGGGGTGGGAAGTACAGCCAATCAACTTCCTTTAACTCACATCTGAATTAAGCTGTGCAAAACAGGCCCCAGGGTTGGTTGCTAAGCACTGAGATGGGCTCGCCAATTTCCACTGGGAGCCAGAGGACAGCAAGCCTCTCTTTCTTTCTTTCTGTTTAGTTATATATATATATTTATGACATGGACATTAGGAGTGGAGAAGATGACGCGTGGACCTTGTAATAAAGAGGGTTGGCCTGGCTGAATATAATCCCCAGCTCTGAAGAAGCTGAAACAGAGCCTTAAGCCTTTTCTCACTGCAAATGAAAGTCACTGTTTATAACCTGTATTTGTTTATAGTGCATCACTAGTTTTCTGTTCCCTGCGAATCTTGTGGAGGAGGGTGTATTATATCCATGCTGGACTGTTGATACAGTTCAATTCAGGCAGCATGTTGTTGTGGCCAAGGGGCCAAATTAGGCCCTTTGTGTGATCGGTCTCCATGGTGATGTTTTGGTAAACTTAGGCATGTTGGAGTGTGAAGGTGGTGGTTGTTGCCGGAGTGCACTCGAGTCTTGCTTGTCTGCTGCAGATTTGTTTTAGCGTTTTCTGTGGTCTGTTTTTTTTTTTTTTTCTTTCTTTTTTTAAGAAGGCTGAACCTACTGTGGGTTTTAGGGTTTGAGCTGCTTACCTGCTATTTTTTTTCTTCCTGTTCCCATTTTTTGACAGCGTATGAGAAGTAAGCAGCCTCCGCAGCATCAGCACTTTTCCCCTTCCTGGGTATATGCAAATGGTAAATGACACACATGCACTGAAAAAAATTTACCTGACTAGAAAACAACAAAGTTGTCTTTTTTTTCTTTTTTAAAATGTAATTTCTCTTCTGGATTACAAAAAAAGCCATGCTTTATGATTTTTCATGACACTAAATTTAAGCACTAAGCTTCTATAGTTATTTTTCAGTATAAATCCCCAAGGTATAAAAAAAAAACAAAAAAAAAAAACATATAGTATATACTCATAAATTTACAAATGATCTAACAAATTTATCATAATGCATAATGTCCTGGAACTCTTCACCTTCTCAGACTACAAAATACATTCATGTCTGATACATCTAAGCAGCAATAAACTCTAATCAAGCTCATAATAAACTACAGAACTTTTCTACTAAATATGTAATTGTTATGTGGCAAGCCTGCTCTAACGGTAATAAACAGAATTATATACATTTGTCCATGTTACTTGTTTCAATTTGTATTTTAAATGAGAGAAACAATGCCAAATTAATCACGAGGGGTTAATCTGTTCTTTTACGTATGACAGGAGCAATGAAATTCCCTGGTAATTAAAAGTAATAAGAATAAAACTGGTAACTTCTATTGAAAGAAGTTGAGAACAAAAATCAAATGACAGCATTCAGAGTAACAATCATATCAGCTCAATTAACTCCTGCCAGACTCTGAAACTTGGGCTATTTTTCTTATTTAATTCATTAGAAGAGGCCACAGCACCACACTCACTCATGTCAATTCGGCATAATTACTTTAAAGCAAAATCAAAGTAGCCGCTATCTGACATTGTTCAACGTGGCTCATCGCTAAATTTAATTATGAGTTCATTTGAATAAATCCCATTTTAGATGAAAAGAGTCATTTATAACTTTAAGCAAACGTGTGCACGTCTTCATCATTAGCCACACTGGATGCTGACAGGTCATTTCAAAGCAGTTCTTCCTTACCTCATAAAAGCATAAAAGGTTCTGTCAGAAAATTTCGATTAGAATTTTTGTAGCTGGCACAAATTTTTTTTTTTTTTCTTTTCATGCAAGACTTTTATTTTGTTGTTCTTGGCGTTTCGTGCTTCTCAGAATGCAAAGCATTATGTGCACATCATGCCTTTTTATTAATATTACAAAATAATTCTATTGTGTGTAATGCTGTGTGTTCCTGGACTCACAAAACAGCTTTATCTTGTAACCAGACATGCTGTCTCTTCTGCTGTTTTCTGTTTGTTTGTTTGTTTTTGCAGCATTTTTCCCAGGCTTTGTTTGCACTACTAAACTCCAGAGAGAGCCAGATTCGAAGAAATGAAGCCCACAAAGAAGGCTTTTGCACTCCATCGCGTTATAACAGACCCTGGACACACAGACCTGACCGGCCAATCAGATGCATTAAACTAGAGTATAATTGGCCACATGTGAGTTCATCACTTTCTTCTGTAAAGCTGGTGGCTGTGGAAGCAATACCCCCTTATGGATCTGCAGTGATCAGTGAGGAAAATTTACCTGTTAAAAAAATATAGATAGTGTGGAGAAGTGGGGTCTTCTTTATTCTTTAGGGAGACCTGCCTTTGACCTTAGTGCTTTTTATTTTTAATGGAGGTAATATCTACTAAGCTGCACTCAAGAAGAACTTGGGATTTTTTAAATTGCCAAAGGATAAACCTGCAGGTCTTGCTGATATATAGCGTTTGTCCGGAAAGTCTTTTATCTCGGCTGGATGTGATGGGTATTGGGTTGATGCAGTGTTTGCATAGTGTCTGTGAAGTCAGAGGACTTGCTCCTCCACACTGTTGCTCTTGGCTCCAGCCACTGGACAATGGTAGGGTGAGAACACTGTTGTTTTTCACCGAGAAATTCTTTCCTATAATTCGGTGATGAAGAGCCAAAGGAGGTGGGGGAGATGTCAAATCCGTAATGAGTGGGTGACATATAGCACAAAAAAACTAGGCCTCACCTCAGGCCACCCCTCGGTCTCGGAGAAGAACAAAAATGAGCGAGAGTATGATCGAGAGATGTCTTTATGATGAGGGCTTCCTTTCCTGGCCTGCTCTCCTCTTAACATCCATTAACGCTGATGTTCCCTTTGTGCTGGGCCGCGTGACCTGAGCTGGATGCATTAAGCAGATGTTGGACAGGACCGACAGGATTAGTCTGCTCTGGACTGATGAAGAATTCTCCACAGTCCTCCGGAAACCCCATGACCAACCTCCAAGGAAACGCGATCTACTGTGTCGAGCATAAATTAAACAAAGGGCAGTTATGGATTCCTCCCGGTGATGAAATATTGATTCATATATTTTTTTTTACTCCTCTAATCTTTACAAGATGATCTGCTTCCCTCTTTAGCTCATGCCTCGATGGCTGGAGTTACTGTATATTTCATTTGAGAATGAGATCCACGTAGAGTCTGAACAGTCCCTTTCATAGATCTTAGACGTTGGAATGGGTGTTTATGGAGAGGAGAGTGCTGCACTGCATTAGATCACAGCAGAAACTGGGCAGTTTCATCAAGATGGCTGCCTGGCCGTCCTGCGATAATGCCGTGTCTCGGGCTACGTCTGCACGCGCTTTGCTCTAGGGTGTGGGGTGACTTCTGACAGAGGGTTCCTGTTGGTCACTTATCTTATTAATTAGCTTTTTCCCTTCTCCGGCATTCTCTATCTCCATGCCCTGGTGACAGATCTGCTCCCGAGCCTGCCGCGCCACCGCTGCATTGTTTTTCCCCCCACATAGCGGGATAATTAATATGTCCGGTCCATACATATTTCATGCTGTTTGCTTGAAAACGGTGAAGGAGGGAATAAAAGAGATCGTGTGAAAGAATGAAATAAAGGAGGGAAGTGGAAAAGATTAATTAAAAAGAGGGCAAGAAGGATTTGTCCTAGGACAGAGCCCAGAGCTGCTGGAAGTGGCGCGCTTCATTTAAATAAGGTCTGGCGTCATGCCTTTATAAATGCATGAAGGATAACTAGTTCGCCATATTAGCGAACACACCATCTATTCTCCCTCTGTACATTATTTGTATTCAAGGTTTTTGAAATGACATTGCAATCTGATGATGCGCCATCCCATTATATTGTCGAGCAGGACAAATATCCCGGCGTTTTCTCTGTAGAACTAACACAATTTTTCCATGTCAGAGGTGGGTAATATCCTGGCGGTCCGGTAGGCTGCGGGTGCATAAGGAATGATGCCATTAATCCTCCTGGGCAATCTCCAGCGCTGATTATTAGGGAAATAAATTTGCATGCTGCATATGAACCAGGTGAATCACTGAAGGCGCAAATTATATTTTCTGACAGCGAGGAGGAGAAGGGAGCTGCATGGCTCACCCTGCACCCCTGCCACCCCCCATGGTGAACACACACACACATACACACGCACACTTTCCACGTACTCCTGTAAGCTGCATTTCTATTCATTACCACATGAGTGGAGTCACTGGTTGATGTGTAAGTTAGCTTTGAGTGTGTTATGTTCCTGCGTAGGCTCACACCTGGAAGCATGAGTGTAGTCACAACTTACAATCAAAGTAATTACTGGGAGACGGAGAAAAATAAAATAGAAAGGCTGGGCTGGGCTGGCAGAAAGAAATAGAATTCACAGCAAATAGTGCCATATTCAGGTGTAGCTTTATGCATGACTGTTTCAGTGTGTCTTAAGGTTGCTGCATTCACACACACACACACACACACACACACACACACACACACACACACACACACACACACACACACACACACACACAAACCGAAAGCAGAATGCCAGCCTGGGGTGAGTTGCCAGCTGGCTGTAGAGAGCTTGTGCTTGTGTGTTCATTGACCCAGTGCGTAATGGCCCATAAAGGCTCAGCTTAATGGGCTGGTCAGCAGCGCCAGGTTCATTACTTAATGTTCTCTTCATGGTTGAAGACTTCTCCCTCTTATTTTACAGCAGTCATTGAAAATAGTTGATTTTTTTTTTTTTTTGTCCCATCATATTTTTCATTCAGTGCCAAAATATTAGCCTTTTTTTCCCCCTACAAATGAAGCCACTGTATGCTCTCTGCCCTCATCCACTTTGGGTTGAAGGAACGCCATACACAAGTACCAGGGCACGCACTGATAACTGGAGTGGCAGGGAGTGACTTATTGAGCCCTGCCTTGCTTAAAGAATCAATTTTGAATTAGTGAGAAAAGCACTTACAGTAGTCCAATAACTATGCCATGGCCATGAGAGATGCTACAACGGCAATCTTACAAAAAAAAAAAAAAAAAAAAAAACGACTCTCTTTAACTTAACCCAAAAGCAAATGGATGCAGAGAAAAGTGATGTATGAGAAAGACGAAAATAAAGGAACGAGGTTTAAAAATGTCCAAGTGTATAAATGGTCTAAACAGAATTTTTTTGCAGGGTGTGTGATTGTGCCCTGTACTTTATTTCACTAGGAGAGAACTGAATCTCTGGGTTAATAATAATAATAATAATAATAATACATCTTTTTTTATTTTCCATACTGCTTATCCTTTCTATGGTCGTGGGCAGCCTGGAGTTTATCTTAGGGATCTCGAGCCGCAGTTTGTTTAACTCTGCACGGCCTAGCTCAATGATGCTGTACGCGCATGTGTAAATACTTACGGATACTTCCCTAAATATCGGATTTTTTCGTGTAGTGTCCGATTATCTTTGGATGTTTTCCTCTGTGTAAATTTCGAGTAAACACTGTACTTCAACATTACTTCACAGAGATTCTTTAGCAGCCACGTTTGTTTGTGTACGGAGTAACTACGTCACTTCCTCTTTTGAGCACGAGCGCACACTTATGTCCAGTCTTCCATGCTCAGGAACGCATGAATCGTTCCCGAGACCACCTCTGCAGTCGGTCCAGGGATTGGTTCCCGAGTTCAGAACGGTTGCATGCTCACAGACAAAACTCAACTAGTCCCGGGGCCAAGTGTGCTCGGAAACGGTTCCCGGACCCCAGTGAAAAAACGCCCTAAAGCACCTTGAGGAACCCCAACAACTACACTATGGTGAGAACATGTAAATTCCACACACGCACAAAATAGAGGCAAGAGTCAAATTCAATTGAGGACTATAAGAACAATTGAATTGTCAGTCTTATTATAGGCCTTTGAATTTAATTGCTAAAAGCCTTCGTTAACACTCTGTACAGTCTCACACACACGTGCACACACACATACACAGGAGAGCAGGGTCCGACCATCATTTACACAGAGTTCAGCAGGCCTGAGGCCATTCAGCCACTCGGTCTCTCTAGACAAAACCTGCACATCATCATAGCTTTTTTTTTTTTTTTCTGTGTGAGTGTGTGTGTGTGCATGCACACTCACCATTATAGTAACTGCAGCAAGTTATATAGAAGACATTGCTTGCAAATGAGGCTGACCTTCAAGAGTAAGACTAGGACTGGCAGCATTACCTTATCAATTACTTTACAGTAAATCCCAACATGCATTAATTTGCTCTGGTTGCTAGCATTTCTCTGAAAAAATGCAGAAAGCAGTGTGACCTTGATACAGTGAATTTACAACCCCATTTTGGATATTCACGTTCAGCTTGGAGAGTGGTTCAGTCGTATGTCCTTTGCTGTGGCGGAGGGAACAAATGCTCACACCATCTTGCAGTGCTGAATTTTAAAGGCAGAGCTCTTTGAATGAGACAGTAAAGGACAGGGGATCTTAGAGCATTTTTAAGATGGCCTAGTCAGGGGCCGGGCCAAGCACAGAAGTGCGAGCCAGAGCTGGGCAGAGCTGTGAAGCCTGACACCGACCCACTCTCGCGCTGGAGATATAGGGCATCGATACAATGTGGGACGAAGGGCGGCTTCGGCTCAAGAGATCCCTTCTTCTTTCACCACGGGACCTTTTGTTAGTGCTAAAAGGATTAATCTAGCTCATTTATGTGTGCGGGTGTGTGTGCTTTAAACTTGATCTACTCTTGTGGTTAGCGGCTGAGCAGCTATACATCTACATCTCTACACTAATATAAGCATGAATATAAGATTACTATGCCAACAATAAATTATATATTAGAAAGAAAATATAATATAATTTAAAATCCCTAGAGCAGCAGTTTTGCTCTTGCTTTGGGAATGAAATGGAAATATTTCTGTGCATTACATTACTTTGTCTACTCACTCTGACCCCTCTTAATCCAAGCTGCATACACTACTGTACATGTACTTTTTTTTTTTTTATTGCAGCAGCACTTTAAGTGTGTATTCTATAAAAGTTAGATCCAACCTTGGAAAAATAGGCTGCAGCATATTAAATAAATAACACAACAAAAGACTAGAAACCTGCTATTATCAAATTAAGAGTTAAAGGTTTAACTCTCAAGAGTTAAAGGTGTTGTTTACCTTCTTTTGACCATGAACAAATCATGATATCAGTAAAGAACAAAAATTTAAATATATTCCAAATGCAAGGTAAAAAAAAAAAAAAAAAACTTTTTTTTTTCTCTTTTTATCTCTGCAAAACCAAAGGTAACAATCCTGCATATAATACATTGCCTGGAATTAATAGAAATTTCTCCTTTCAGTGTCTGCGGTGAACGAGTCACTCCGTTGCAGCATTTGTATGTAGCACAGTATGTGTGTGTGCGTGCTCGTGTCAGTGTGTGTGTCCTCCAGCTGCAGGCTAGTTTTATGCTTTGACCTGTCACATCGATGCATGAATTTCCAGCAGGTCTCAGAAAGTGACACAACCGTTCACCTTTGGGCATAAACTTAATGTTGTGCGATAAGGAGCTTATGCTAGTTTTCCCCAGAACATCAGCCTGCAGCAGAACTGTCACTGCCATTTCTCCATGTGATAAAGTGAGGTATCCTTGACCACAGCATACAAAAACATGCAACACACTTCACCCTGGCTAAAGCGAAAAAACAAAAAAGAAAAAAAAACACACAATACATACAGTACATACATACATATTAAGTTGTATAAAAATGACATTATTATGCACTTACATATTAAGTACATAAAAAATACTTCCATTTTTAATATTAAATTCATATGATTTTATATTACTCAACACTATCTAGAGTGATGTGAAATGAGGAACTCTTAGAGAAAGATTTACATGAATTTCAGAATTTCATATTTGGTTTGTCTCTCCTTTTGCTGTATACTGCATAGCATGGGCACCACAAGTTTGTGTAAAACCTGATCTACAGTATATTAGATTAAATCCACCAGAGAGTCATTTGAACACCTGCTTCAATAGAATGAATTAGATTTTTTTTTTTTCCAGATTTTGCAGATTTTCTCCCCTAATTAAGGCCTAGCCAATTTAACCCCGGCAGACTCTAATCAAGGCTACACCCACCGACCGGAGAGGGCGAAGGCTATCATGTACAGTATTTCCTCTGAATCGCATAACCCCAACCAACCGCATCTTTCTCAAACTGCTTGCTGACGCACCATAAGGAGCAGTGTAACACACTCAGAGGATTGCGCTCATGCACTTGCGTGAGCTCAAAGATTCCCATGATTGGCTAGCGTGACGATCGATGCGAGAGTGGTAGAATGTGTGATTTTTATTTTGTTTTGTGACTGAAAAAAAAAAAAAAGGCTCCAAAGGCGAAGGCTTGGATGTGTTTGTCTCTGTTTTGAGGATGAAGTGCAGCAAAGTGCATGGAAGAAAAGAAAAAAGAAAAGAATGCTATATTTCCCAAAGCCTGCCTCCAATGTCCTCTTGTCAGGGTATCACACTGTTTATTTACAGTTTTAATAGAAAAAATGTTTTGGCTCTACTTGTACAGTATATTACTGTAAACCAACTGTCAGTTTGCCATTGATATAAAATAATAGTCTAAGACTATTGAAATACTTAATTAAAAATGACAAACAATGAAAATGGAGCTCTTTATGCCTTCAACATTTTTGATAGAATATCCCGAGGAATATTGGACAGTTGGGTGGAAGAATGGATTCAAATAGAATGCAAAGCGTATTCACAAAAAAAAGTGAGATTTGTATATTATATTTCTGCCCTTTTTTTTTTTTTTTTTTTGCCAAACCACACTTTCAACATGTATATGTGCTGTCATGTTGTGTGTTCTGTGATGTTAGTGTGCATGTCCTGTTTCCTGTTTCTTCACTCTGGAGTGCAGTGGCATGCTCTCTCAGGACTGGGCAGCTCCACATCAATATCCAACCTGTAAATGACAGTCACCTCGGGATCTTATTTATCCATTTGATGGGGATCTTAAAAAGGTCATAGACCGCTAGACTTTGCACTTCTGTCCTTTTCCTGTCTTCAACTTCCCATTTATTCATTCAGCCATTCAGTAAACGCTTCAGCATCTGAATGCAGCTCACAGACGTTTCTTCTTTTCTGATTTAGGATACTGCATTAATAAGAGATGACGCGTGTAAAAGAATGCCCTTGGGAGTATTTTTCTTAATAAGGGGATGGGTGAGTCATTGACCCTTTGTGTGTGTGTGTGTGTGTGTGTGTGTGTGTGTGTGTGTGTGTGTGTGTGTGTGTGTGTGTGTGTGTGTGT
>JAQMYG010000038.1:14203668-14214334 GCA_030014215.1 Clariallabes teugelsi | reverse complement strand
GTGTGTGTGTGTGTGTGTGTGTGTGTGTGTGTGTGTGTGTGTGTGTGTGTGTGTGTGTGTGTGTGTGTATGTATGTGCATGTCTGTGCTCATTTCTGTGTTCCTGCAGGTGCATCCGTCTCAGAGCAAGTGTCAGGACTGCTGCAGAGAACGTAAGCATAATGGTGGGATGAGACATTGAGACATGTGAAGGGACAGTGTGTCAGAGAGCAAGAGAGAGGGAGAGAAAGAGAGACAGAGACAGCGAAAGAGAGAGACCAAAGTCCCATCTGCACCACAGTGCACAGAGGAACAAAGGGACCCTGCAAGGATGGTTTGAGAGTCTGTGTGAGAGTCCGATCTCCTGCTGGCCTCTAATTCATGCCAAACATTCACCATGAAATAGCTCTTTGACATCATTACACGCTGTGCATGTTGATGTCCTCCACTTCTAAACACATTGGGGGGAGGGGACACTGCAATTTTTACCACGTGAGTATTATAAAGAGAGATAGTAAACCACACTGTCCTTTAAACAATACGTGGATTTTCCCATACTCTGACTCTCACTTTTAAGCGGTGAACGTTCGGTCCTTTTCGGCTGTATCGCTGTCCTGAGTAAGCTGTACTGGCTCCGAGTCTGACAGAAGAGCTCTCACTCGCCAGTTTCATCCTGATGCGCCCTTAAATAAGCCCACTTTTATTTCGCCTGGCGCTTCCATACATCTGATGCAGTCAATCATGCTATTGTGTGACCCAACGTGCTCGGGTCTTTAGGAGACCCCATTCCCTGGCTGTGGAATGCCACCACTTTTCTAGTCTGGCTTATTATTGGAGGGGATCTGATTTACAATCCATCTTGGATCACAGGACTGTAGTCTAAACTTCACCAAACCACAGAATATTTTAGCAGTGAACAAAGAGCCTGGATTTAATAAATAAGTGGACTAAGCTTTCTATTGGGTCCCTGGGTAGAATCCTTTATTTAGGTCATTTAGACCGAGCAAAATTGATACAGTATGGAGTACAAAGCTCTCTCGCTCGCACTCTCTCTCTCTCTCTCTCTCTCTCTCTCTCTCTCTGTATCTGTATCTACCCTAAAACTGCTTATCTACTGTTTTCTCATGGATGCATCTTTGCTGTTTACTACAGGACACAAATAATGTTACTAAGCAACCTGGCAAATTAACAATTATTTCCTGGGCAACCAATATTGAATTCCTCATTTAGGTCATCTTATAGATCCAAATATAAAATCTATACATGTGTAGATGCAAACCTCACTTTAATAGAAATGTTTCTAGTCCTGCCCATCCATGCAATTATCCAAGCAGCCAATCATCAATCAACGGAATGCACATCCAGGTCCAGCGCTCACGGACCTGTCATGGACCAGGTCATGTTCACGTCTAACATCAGTATTTAGGGAAGTCTGTGACTTTGACTGATGCATTCCTCAAGCTGATAAAAAGTATACACTAACTATGAAAACTACTATTCATAACCATTATGAGCAGAAAAATATCCCAAAAAAATTATGTATGAAAATCCCATGTATGAGATCAGCTGTTTCTGAAATACTGATCCCAGCACAGTCAAAGTAATTTCCCATATTGAAGATTTCCTGAAGCTCTGTATCTGGATGATGTAATGCACTGTGCTGCTGCTACATGATTGGCAGATTATATATTTGCATGATTGAACAGTGGTACAGGTGTTCCTATTAATGTGAACAGTGCATATTTATTCCTGCTGTAGGAAAATACTGTATGATGAATTGTAATGAAGGTTGTTATGTATTGTGCTACAAATTATTTTTCCCGCAATAACCATGTCTGGGCTTCCTAGAAGTAGGTGTTCTTTGTAGCAACTGAGCAAAAGGTTGAGGGTTGAACCAATTTTCCCCTGTCTCAAGGGAGGCTAGAGTAGATAGTAATCTCCTACCTTCTCATTTAGCTTCCCCTAATTGGCCATTAGGCTGAAGAATATCGCGCCTCATCCACTTTGGCCTACATGCTTATTAGGACTTTGAATCGCTAATAAACTGAAAAAGAGGCTAAATTAACTGGGATGTTCAGTAAACATGGGCTTCACCGTAGAGGCAAACAGAGGCGAAGCCTGCGCGATGTGCAATGATCGGTCAATAGACGGTCATAAGTCTAAAGAACTTTGGCCTTGCCTTTTTAAATTTACTTTCTACAACAAACAATGACATACATAAAGCTAATCAGTGGAGCAGCAGGCAGGCAAAAACAGACTGATTTCTCACTCCGAATGCAATCAGGTGAGAGGCACACAGGTAATCAAGCAATGTTTCTTTCAGCGACAGTCTTTCCTACATCACAAATTCCGAAAAACAAAAAGTCCAAAAGCATCCCATCAACCCAAACATACTTCCTGTTAGCACAGAGTATGGTGTAAGTAAGGGGGAAAAGACGTTTAGTAAAGATTTTTTTTTTTTTTTTGTACTCAAGCACACTTGATGAAAACAGTTGCCATATAAAGCTTTAAGGTCTTAGATAACTTCCTCGTAATTCTAAGAGCTGGGATGATAAATGTGAATGAAAGAGATACAAGAGAGAAAGAGATAAAAAGATTCAGAGAGATATATAGAGAGCGAGCCTGCTGAAGTTGCTCTCAGGAGAAGGCCAACCCCTGAAATGGTTTAATCAATATCAGGATGTTAGTTGTAATGGACTGTGTCAGCTTTCTAACTGGACGAAACCTTCATCAAGTCAATGAGCAGAGTTAAACCTCTCACTAATCTGAATAATCTGTGGACGTATCGACTGAACAAGCAGAATGTGCCAGAACTGGAAAAAAAAATTCCTTGTGTTATTTTTCTGTCTCCTGTTTAAATGCGGAAACACAGAGAACGTCACGTACGGTCTCATTCCTTGTCGTATCAATTTTCCTTTTATCCTTTACATAAAACTAAAGCATCATATCATCAAATGGCAATTACATTAAGACATTCAATCTGCTTATTGTCTGGCTACGCTCTCCTCCTTGTGCGATTTATCTGCAGAGATTTCTCCAGTGATGAGTTTGAAATGAAATATGAATTTTTAAAGGTGAGCACAGGTGGGTGGGCTTAAAAGTTGGCACAGTTTAAATAAAGGAGCCTACTTTCATCTCCGTCTAATTGTTTTTGCATCAGTGAGAGGCACCAGGTGGGTGATGTGTGTTCTGCTTTGGAGGTGCTAATCATGGGGTGAGCATCTTATGATTGCCTTGAATTTTGTATTTAGCCAGTTAGAATGAGGCTCTCAAGTGAACCATAATGAACATACTGCTTAAGTATGGAAGCCCCCCACTCCCCCTCCCCCCAAGTCAGCATGGTCTTGTGCATGTAGTTCAGTCCATTTGAACTGTTACGAGGGCCAGTCTTATGATTTAAACTTTTTCTCTATTTGTGTGAACTTATCCAAGTATTCAAGTGTGTGATGGGTTTCCTCCGGGTACTCTGGTTTCCTCTCACGGTCCAAAGACATGCAGAGTAGGCTAATTAATATTCCCAGATTATCCACAGAGTTTGAATGAGCATGTGATTGTGTGTGTATGTGTGTGTGTCCTGCAATGAATTGGCACCTCGTCCAGGGTGTACCCCACCACGTGCCCTATGTCTCCTTGGATATGCTCCAGCCCCCCCCCGCAACCCTGTATGCAGGATAAATTGGGAAATAGACAATGAATGAGTGTGAGGGTGAGTGTGTGTGCTTGTGTGTACCCTGTAATGTGCACTGGCAACCTGTCCCGGATGTACCCTGCCTAGTGCTCCCAAACTCCTAAGCAATTGAGCCAACTTATAGAACAAGCAATAAACCTACTGGCATTTTAATGGGAGCTGGGGAAAAAGTGCACAATCCAGAGGAAACAGTAACCTGTGTTTCGGCTGTACTGGGACTTGAAGCAGTGCGGCCATTGTTGTTGTTGCTGATTATTATTATTATTATTATTATTATTATTATTATTATTATTATTAAGTAGCATCAAGGCTAATACTAAGGAAATCTGTGGTAGATTAATATCTACAAATATTGTACCATCAGGAAGTGGTGGAAGCAGAGGAGACCAGTCCATATTTAGCTAACTTGTCTCTTGGGGGTTATGCTAACCATGGCTCTGGCCATGTTTTTGCTGAACTGCACCAGCCTGCCTGCCAGCACATCTATGTGGGCTGAGATACTTAGATCCCATGAGACAAGCTTGTTATTTGCACTACATCTTGTGACTATGCCCTTCCCTCACAGAATGTCCCTTACTGAAAGTGTGTATGTGTGTGTGTGTGTGTGTTGGGGTATATGTGTTGAACTACAGCAGTGATAGTAGTGGGCATTTTTTTTGCAGCTGTTCTGGATGGGCATGAACAGGTTAATGAGAAAGTGTGCCTTTTGGAGAGATGGAGGAAGGAGGATTTTGAAACCCTCACTGTAAGTAAGTCGTGTGGTTCAGTGGGGGTCATTAGGAGGCAGGAGAGGGGAGCGGCCTGATAATGGTAATAAGAGGGCATCAGAGAAATAAAGTACCCATTGATCTTTGCTGTGAAGTGTGACATTTTAACCAGAGCCAGGAGCTCACTCACATATCTAATGCCGCACATCTGTCCATTTCAAAATATCTATTTCGCCTAGGTCTCTCTCATCTCTTTTTTGTTTTGTAGTTCCCCCTCCCAACTCTCTCTCTCTCTCTCTCTCTCTCTCTCTCTCTCTCTATTTCCCTCTCTCCCTTGCTCTCTCTCCCCCTATCTTCTTCCCCCTTGAAAGTGTCTGCTCTCTGTGCTCCTCAGCCACTGGTCTCACGGGTCACTCCATATTAGCTTACTTGTTAATACTTGGGGGTGGGATCAATACTTAATCAACAAGTAATGGGATTTTGCAGTCATCCCATATGATCTTTCAATAAAGACTTGAATCTATCTACCAATCTTTTCTGAAGGGCTCGGGGAGAAAGGGAATGCGATGTGAGAAAAAAAGAAGAAATGGAAGAAAGAGAGAAGGAGAGAGGTGGGTGGGGGTGGGCAAGGCGGCCGAGGTGGCCGGAGTGGAGGGGAGCAGAGAGCTGCTGTGCTCTGTAGTGGGGATTTGCTGCTCTGATGCTTTTAGTCTGATCTGCATCTGATTAAGGTTCAGAGCAGGCACTGTCCTTCACCCCTCTGTTCTTTTATCCCACCATAATGCACCATGGCACACAGATTCATCATCGCCACACTCTCATAGGCCACAGCCCAGCCACTCAAAGAATTATTATTGTGTCCTGCTTATGCTGGCCCACTTTCTTAAATAATAAGCCAATAAAGCCGTGGCCACCAATCTGCCTGGAAAACAGTCCAGTTTCTGTGTGAAATGAAGCTTTCATTTGCTCAAATGGTATGCATACATTTAGGAAAGATTAAAATTGCTTTCTGTTTGTATATGCCTGTGTTAAGAGTGACGAAAAGCAAGTATGCAGGAAATAAAAGCAAGTGTGCTGGAGAGAAGGCATGATAGAAAGGTTAGTCTTGTTTGCACCATCAAACTCTGCAAAGTGCTCATAAGTAAAAATCATGTAGCTGTAGAAAGGACTGTGGTAGTTCTCTTAATCAAAGGAACACGTTCCCCGGGGAAGCCAGATGGTCTCAAATGTAAACTCTGAGTTTGCAAAATACTAAAATAAACCCGAATAAGGTGTAAAACACCTGAGTAATCAAAGTTCTAAACTTTTGGATAAATATTCAGTTTGATACTTCTGGCACAGCAAATCATTTAAAGGCATACTTCTCAATTTAGATATCGAAATGAGAAAAGAACAGAAAACCTGTGCACTTGATATTCACATATAATTAAAGTACAGAATAATTAAGAATGTGATTCATGAAGACTTTGTGGTTGTTTGTTACAAAATATTAATTTTATTGCACTGATACGCTACAGTTTAACAGTTTGGTAAGAGGTTCATATGCATCTGTCTCATCCTAAAAGTTAGTTTTGGATTTTGTGTTATATACAGTAGCACAGTTTCTATTTGATTGTCCGTAGATTTTAAAGTTAGACGTTTTCAATTTCAAACACAAAATTCATGCCTAGGAGTTTCATTTAAGCTACAGTTAGAGAGCAATGGTTAGAGATTATGTTGAGAAATGCTGATGTATTCATTTAATGATGTCATACGTATTAGGTTGTGGATATGCAATTTCTGCAGCTCAAATTATAATGAAGGACTATAGATGCAATGACTCTTATGTGGCGGTATCTCCCACTGATATTTATGAGCCAACTTAAGGAGTGCACACTAATGGGAATGTAAAGATAAATGGATGAGTTTGGCAGTATTTTGTAAAAAGGTGGTGTTACTGGTCTGTGTGTTACTGTGACTGCTAACACATGTAGTGTACTAATGCGGAAGAGGTCAACAGTTCAGCCTCAACCTAACACACACAGCCATTTTCTCCACGCTACCTCTCCAGGCAGACTCTTTATTCTTCTTCTTCCACTTTTTCTTCTTCTTCTTCTCCTCCTCTTTCTCCTTCACTGACTCTCTCCATCCCACTCCCTTTGTTTTATCCTCTCTTGTTTCTCTTCCTCCTCCAGTGGTTTGTGAGACACAATGTCAGAGCTGAGTAGTAGTGAGTCAGGTGGTGTGTCTGCTTATTTGATATGGCTTGGTACCAGTGCATGCTAAACAGCAGATTCAGAGCCTAAAACATGCTGCTCTCTGCTGTAAACAGCTTTGCGCTGCTATTGTCATTTTTCAGGACATTAATATTCATGGAATACTAGTGGTTTAAACACTCGAGGAGTGTGTGCCTCTGCTCTCTTTCTTCTTCTTCCTTTTTTCTATACCAGATTTGTAATTTACATTTCATACATGACTTTGCTCAACCCTGAAATATTTTACGCAAGACATTGCTTATGCACTTTGTGTCTGTTCAGCTCATCTTGAAACATGTGACATAACCTGAGTAATAAGAGATTTGATCAAATAGTGCAATCGGCCTATCAGATAGTAGAGGCAGATCCCCCCCACCCTCTTTCTCTCTTGACTGTTAACATATGGCGCTTGTGGTCACTCTCACTTCCTTCCTATACAGGACGTTTAGCCAGGTGTCAATGGGTTTGTTGAAAATATGCTAACAGGCATTTCCTAGGCCTTTGCTCCACTAAGAAAGTAATGTCCCCATATCCTGTCCACATTTCATCCACTCAGGGTGATTTAGTGCCTACACACACACACACACACACCACACCACACTCCCTCCTTCACGCTCTCTCTCAGACTGTTTTCAGTACACAGACTGAAATATGCTTAGTATCTCTAAATCATACTGCTTCTGAGCCCTGCTTGCAGAGACCAGCTCTTTTTGCGGTGGAATATTTTTTTCCTTTTTTTTTTTTTCTTTCTTTCTTTCTTTTTTTTTTGGTGCTTGATAGCTAGATCTCAAATAACACAGAAAGAATCAAGACATGAATGTGATACCAGTAAAGAAATATTATATGAACTTTCATATACTGTAAGTGTGTTGTTTAACTTGAGTTAACTTGTACTTATACTCTATAAATCTTCCCAGACTAAGCTGTTAAGGAGTTAAAACACTTTGGGACATGCTGATTCTGGAAAATAATTAACGTCAGAGTGGTTATGATTAAGATTCAGTTATTTGTCACAGGTACCTTACAGCACAATGAAAATATTATTTTTTACATATCCCAGCTAGGAAGTGGGGTCAGAGTGCAGGGTCAGCCAGGATACAGCACCCCTGGAGCAGATAGGGTTAAGGGCCTTGCAACAGCGGCAGCTTGAAGCCACAACCTTCCGATCAGCAACCCACAGCCTTAACCATTTGAACCACTTGTTTTGACTGCTCCTGTTAAGGACCATCAGATCAACATATTCAACTTGGCACAGGTTTTGTGCCAGATGCTCTTCCTGATGCAGCCTTCCCATTTCCATCCAGGCTTGGGATTGGCACTAAGGATGCCCCGCATCCAGTGCCTGAGTGTTGGCTAAGATTTGAAGTCTGGGTTTCTGTGACCAGGGGAAGCCTTCCACTGAGTCATCGATAGCATGATTAGTTCTGTTTTAACTCCTTGCATAATACTTGTATTTAACATTTACAGTCTTGTTGTCATTTTCAAAGATTTTCTGAGCAAAGAAGAAATACTAGGTGTGGTTTTACCTTTTATGTGAATATTGATACACAATAATATGCAGAATGTGTGGCATTTTTATTTTGGGTAAAACTGACAGGACTTTTGCCCGGTCCTGTAATAGAAGCGTCAATAACAAGAGAAGGAACGTGGCCACAGTTTTGATTAGACCAATTTTGTTGGAGAAATGTCCCATCGCTGTTGTCCCAGATCTCCCAGTTCGAGGCTCCAGTGAGTGGTGACATTGTGTGTCTCGCAGTGCACAATCAGAGAGCGTCTCCCCAGACTGGAGCTCACTAGGGAGGCTGAGAGGATCGAGCTTTTTCGAAAAGTCTGTCACCGAGCACACCGCCTCACTGCCACCGTCTGGAGCAGCACTAAATCAAACACCAGCAGCAGAGAGGAAGCTCAGACTTCAAGACTGCAGTCCCTTGTGGACCACTTGCAGCCATACCTTTGAGAGATCCATTTAACCTGGATTACTCAGGTGGCTTTTCAGATGAATATTTCTCCAAAATAGATTCGTTCGAAATTTCGCATAAAAGTTCCCAGGTGTCGTGATTGCATTCTGTCGTACACCTTAGATGTAATTACTCCATCTAATTAATCTGATATATAATTGAAAACTTTGTACATCTACATTATATGAATCGGTGATGATCCTGAAGATTAAGCTAGTCTGCGTGAGGATGTGTCTAATGTTAAGATATGATTCATAAAATGAACCACCACAGGAACAGATTATCAAGGTGAGAGCTGGATTTAATTATGGGCTGATATGCTTTGACCAGTTTCACCAGTTAGTTGCACATAAATTGTTTGATTAGCGTATCTTTGTCATATGTCTGAAATCCTACCCTGTACTTTACTGCTGTATCATCAATGATGAGTGAGCTCAGGACGTCTACCACATAAGAGAGAGAGAAACAGAAGGCGAATAAGAGACTGAGTGAGGGAGCATTCTTTCCTGTGTGTGTGTCCATGTGAACCCGACCTTTTCATTCACTAACCCCCTCCTTGTTCTCTAATTAAGCAGATGCACTTGAAAGAGGAAGGAGACATGGCCTAGCTTGACCCTGTACTGGCTACCCAGGTCATGGTCAGGTCCAGAGGTTATGTGTGGGAGCAGGGAAACTGGTGTACATATCAAACACAGCACTGGCTTTCATCAGACGACCCTGTGGGAAACAGTGGCAGGATGTGTGTGTGTATGTGTGTGTGAGTGTGTATTGAGTCCAAATCCCAGCACTGCCAAGCTGCCACTGTCTGGCCCTTAAGCAAGGCTCATAACCTTCATCTGCCCAGCTCAATTGTTAGTCGCTTTGGATAAAAATGTGCAAGTAAACGTGAATGCACGCTGATTAAACAGAGGACGTAGTCTAATTGGATACACGTACAGACACAAGTAGGAGGTGCAATACTGGTGTTTTGTTTTGCCAGAAAGGTTAATGGGGTATGTCGCTGAGGCTAGTGTTGTCATTCTGCAGGCTGAGGCAAAAAATAAATAAAAAATACAAAATTAAAAAATGAAAAGAGACAAAAAAAAACAGACAGGAGGTTGTTTCTTTAGTGTGTATGTGTATTTAGCACAGCTCCCATAAGCAAAAAGAGTAAGAACTGCCATTCAACCTGAAGGACAAGCATACTAAACCCTACTGCCCTAATCTAGAGGAACTTCTATCTTTAGTCTTATGCACAATGTGGTGCATCTGTATGCCAGTACAAAAGCAAGCGCAGCATGACAAGAAACTTTTGTTTAGCTGCGTTTTCAAAACAGAAGTGCATGTGGGAAAGGAAAGACAGGTGAAGGATTGAGGACAGTGGAGGGAGAAACATTGAGATTGAGAGGAAATAATGTATGAAATGCCCCTCTCTGTTTTTTTTTATTTTATTTTATTTTTTTACCCAGACTGCCTTGACCTGACGATGACTTTTTGAATAATCACACAAAGTCAGAGTTGAGTTTCTGCATGAGAGAAGCGACAAGGCGGCGTAATAGGGGCTCTCTCAGGACAGCCGACAAGAGGAGTGAGGGAACGAGATATAGAGTTTGTTGAAAGAGGAAGGCAGAATTAAACTTGAGATGAGCGAATAGTAAAGATAGGGGAAACAGGGCTGAAAGGATTCATTGTAATTGAGGCATATGCGCTGTACGGCTTATCCCTGATTCACTGAAATGACTTATTTATCATTTTCTCCCATTCTCTCTGTGCAGTAGTACAACTTTCAAATGAAGAGTATGGCTTCACATAGGGATGTCATACCAGCTGACATAGCCATGCTAAAAGGCACATCTGTTGAGGTCCATGGCCCAGAATTTAAAGGTAGCAAGGGATTGGATTGGAGGTGCTGGGGGAGGGACGCTTATTTTGTCCGGAACCTGATCCTTTACGGTCACTGTTAAATGTGGGTCAGATCAAAAGGTCAGAGGCTTCATTTGTTGTGTCTGGCAGTCTGGTACATCTGGACCAGCCGATTTAGCACAGACCACTCAACTTCTCCCAACCGTAGCACTTGGTATGATTTACCATGTTTGAGTGAAAACTAATTTGTGTATATATA
>JAQMYG010000038.1:14190362-14203654 GCA_030014215.1 Clariallabes teugelsi | reverse complement strand
TATACACACACAAAAATACAAATAATGTGGTGTATATTATATCTATCAATATAGAACATATAGCAATTAATATTCCAATATTTATATAAGTTTTTTCTTTTCCTGAAGTGTGTATATATTTTTAGCTGACTGTGTGTGTATGTGTGTGTGTGTGTGTGCGTGGGCGCACGCGCGCATGTGTTTGAGAGAGTGCTTTAACTCGTGATTGAATGAATGAACACATTTGTAATGCTGTTACATAGCCACTAGAGGCAGTGTTCTTTCTTCTGTTTTCTCACCTGTGTTTTTAATGAATGCTGCAAAGACACAGCAGTAAACTGAAAATGTGTGATTAGGAAGTAAGCTCAATGCAGGCCTCATTATGTGACATTAAATGAGAATGAGAATGTACAGTATAAGATGCATTCATAATTTATACTGTCATCTTATCCTGTCCTGACCTCTTTCTGGAGTTTTTCTTTTATCTTTTTTTTTGCTTCTCAAAAGGTCTGTGGCTTTTGCATGACCTGCTAATGTACCAACCTGCTTTAAGGGCATGTTGAAACTGGTCTGTTGTGACAGTGCAGTACTCAGTATACTTGTCTCTCTCTCTCTCTCTCTCTCTCTCTCTCTCTCTCTCTCTCTCTCTCCAACACAATTTGCTATCTGTCCTGCTCTGTAATAGCATAGGTGTAAGACATTGTATTCTGTCTCACTCTCTGGTGCATGTACTTTATTTTAAGACATGCAGCATATGCAGATGTCAGATAGTGGTGGGAGAGATAGGAGCTCGACTGACCTGTCTGTACTGGCTAATTGGGACTGTTTCCTCTTAGCTTGGGTCCCAGAAGCCCAGTGTTCTCAGCTGTGGCCGCTGGCACTGTCAGCTGCACCCCGGCGACAATAGCAACTATAATATTTCATCCTGTGAACTACATTTTTATAAAAAAAAATAATAATAAATTATCGTATTTATCTATCTGGATAGGCAGCACCTCTTTATCATCACAAATGTATTTTTGGTGTGCCTTATGTTGGGATGGAGCTGTACTAATATGATCTCTATAACTTTTTTTATGCACTGTCCATTTGCAAATTGCATGTTCAGCTCTTGGGCGAATTAAGAACACAATACAAAGACAAAGCATGTGCCACATTTTTGATGTAGAGGTTCGAATTACCTCGGTCAAAGTCATGGTTCATAATTTCAGCCGATTTATGTATTCCTTAATATTAAGTCGCTCATTTTTCCCTTTATCTCTCGATCTTATTAAAGCCACATGCCATATTTAGTAAATACTCCTTTAATCTTCCTACCCCTACATATGAATGTATTCATGCGATACTGGGTACATTGTATGTTTGGCTCATTGATACATAATTAACACTCCATGCAACTGCTCCGGCAAAGGCACAGATGTCTCCCCTGTGGGGTTGCCGTGCTGGTGTGTGCTTATGTGAGCATGAGCAGAGAGGGCAGCTCTACTGGGCATGAGGCCTAGCTGTGTACAATTCAGGCCACACCCTGCATTCATGTTAGCAGCATACACTCAGATTTCCTACCTGACTGATTCAGGAGTCTAATGTGAAGTCCCATTGAGCAGTGGTAATGTTGCATTTACCTCATACGGGACTAACCATAATTACCTCCTCCCAGTGGGTAAAACCCGCTCTGACCACACTCAGCATCAGTACTTTGTGAAATTTGTTAATGATTTCTTTAACCAAACCAAGTGAGGCAAAAGATATGGTTTTCATTATGAACGGCAATATGATAATATAATAAAGCAAAAAAAACATTATCATGTATTCTAATTAACTTACTCCACTGCCAGGTGAATTGCACCATTGATTATTAATTATATACCAGTAAACCGGTGACAGGATTATGGGCACCCACGCCTCATCTATGCATGTGGCCAGTCCATTTGGAAAAGCTAATGTAGCACAAATTGCTGGAAAAAAAAAAATCAATGCTAGCCATTATAGAAAGGTATCAGAACACACAGTGCATTACAGCCCACCTTGTATGGGGCTTAGGAGGAATAAAGGGCAATCTTAATCCAACTGAACATCCATGGAATGAGCTGGACAAACAAATCTAATCCATGGAGGCCCCACCTTGCAACCCATAGCACCCAAAGGATTCACCAATACCATCCCAGTGCCAGACACCATAGCACACCCCCAGAGGTCTTAGAAGGCTGGGCAGAATGTTTTGAGTTGTAATGTTATGGCTGATAGCCGTATATTAAATTGATACTTATAGACCACCATCTAACAATAAAGGATTTTATAATTTGATACCAGCTTTTCAATTCAATATGTTTGGGTGGCAACTTATAAAATCAATGTGCTGAACAATAGTGAGCTATTTGAAACGGAATACCGTTCCTTTTAAGGGGAAAAAAAATCTGTTAATGTGAACAACACAGGGCATTTGCACTGTGGATCAAGGGTGTTACAGCATGTTAACTGTGCCATATGAGCATACAATATGCTACCATTAACACTGTAAACATGGCCAGCTACGGTGTTGGTCAGTAGAACTATTCAAAAACAGGAAGCAAGAAAGCATTCAGTAAAATCCCCTGCCTGAAGTTATCAGGCAAAACTATACTGTTCAGTTATAAAAAATTTTGCTTATTAAAATATTGTGTAGGTTTTCTACAGTATACACCAACAGCTCTGTTTTGAGGTGAGCCATCATGGATCAGACTTGTTCGTACAGCACAACCTACCGATGCTTGATCAGATTGAGCACTCTGGAATTTGGAGGCCAAAAGAACACCTTGAACCCTTTGTCGTGTTACTTCAACCATTCCTGAACCATTTTGCAGTATAGCAGGGGGCATTATTTTGCTGAAAGAGACCACTGCCACTGTACTTTTTTAAAGTAACGTCAATGTAACATTCACATGTACTGTATGCTGCAACACGTGGTTTCCCAGCAGAACATTAACCAGAGCATCAAACTGCCTACAGTATGCCAGCTTACCATCTTCCCCTCATGGATTTTGGTTCCATATTCTCCCAAACATAATTTATCAGACCACGCCACCATCGTATGCGTACATACCCATTGCAGGCTTTTGTACAGCCTCATATGCAGCAATCTGCATTGAACTATGACACCTTTATATCAGAGTCAGCATTAACTTTTTTTTGTGCTTTAGTTGCCTTCACTTCCCATGAGCTATAAAGTACTTTGGTGTCCCATGTCACCATGTCCTTCCTTTGTAGGTGCTATCCACCGCATATCAAAAATGTTCCCCAAGACATGTCATTTTTTTTCTAAATTTGCTGACCCAGTTGTCTAGCCATTACAATTTGCCCTTGTTGCTCAGATCCTTATGTTTGGCCATTTGTTCTGCTTCTAACACATCGATGTTGAGAACTGACTTTTATTTCTAAATCCCATCCGTTAGCCTGTTGCCACTGAAATGAAATAATCAATGTTATTCACTTGGTGTATGTAGGCAATGCTTATTTGTGCTGTTTCAAAAAATGTACCATATAGATTATACAGATAAACAGTGGTGTATTGAGTCAAAGTGTATTATTACAACAAAAACTGACGAGCTACAAGACTGAGACTCTACCTTCTCTCTCTTTCTCTGGCCTTTCTCACAGCAGGAGAGCACGGTGTCCAGAGGGGAGGTCTCCAACAATGCATCGGCTTCAGCTGGACCACCAACAGCCAGGCCAATTAGTAGCCATTGTCTAGAGCAGCGGTGAGCTCTTAGCGCAAAGACCACCAGGATGGATCCTAGAATAAACCCCCTCACCAACCTCCCTGCCATCTTCAGATTCTCTGTTCAGCTCTTTGCACTTGTGTTACATCTCTACCACACCCACTGTCGTTTTTCCAAAGTGCAATTCTCCCACAATGCTTTATTCTGGAGAGTGAAGGTTTGTTGATATCCATGGTGCTGGGACTATTACTGTAGGCCAGTAGGTTCCTAGCCACTTCAGTGTTTTTACCAGGAGCCTTGCTCTTTCTCGCATTCCCTCTGTCTCTCACCCACACACTCATTCAGTTTGTCTCTTACACGCGTTCTCCTCTCTGTACTATTTTTTACTGTTATTTTGCCATCTCAGCTTTTCCTCTCCCCCCCCCTCCTTCCCACACACTCTGCTCCCCACTCCCCCCCTGCACTATCTCCATTTTTCTCTTGTCCTGTCCTATTACTGGCTGCTCCTCTGTGCCCTGTTCTGTGGGGTCACAGGTGCTCCTACCTTCCCTCTTCTCAGAGGCCTCTCTACCTCTTTCATCTGTCCATTTCCAGGTTAAGAGCCCAGTGGCTGAGAGGCTCAGTAGATTAGTTGCCTTTCATTCCCTGCATGTAGCGCATACACACACACACACACACACACACACACACACACACACACACACACACACACACACACAAATTCTCTACTTCAGTATTTCCCAAAACCTTAAATGCTTCTAATGCCTTGTAATTTAAAAGAAAACTACTCTAATTTCTTGTAACATTTTGACTGTGGTATTATTTTGCATGATAATTTGCAAGGTTACAGTTTAGCATCATTCATTACTCTTGGTCTCATCACCTCCCTCCTTTTTGTCCATCTTCAGCCAGTGCTATTAGAGGGAGAGTATCAGGAAAGTGCATGCTTTCTGTTGTGTGCTATCTGAGCCACTGGCCTGGCAAGTGAAAACGAATGTTCTAAAGGTTGTGCTTTATATTTAGCAGAGGAGGTGACCTCAGAGTGGCTTAAAAGGGCTCACAGACCTAAAGGTGCATTGCAAGTCTTACACTAATTCACTGTGATAGCTAAAGAGCTCAGCACAGACCAGTGATGAGAGCAGACTCCAGAGGATCAGGAAGGGGCCACTGTGTGGTCAGTACATGTTATTCAGCATAAATATTGAATTTAGAAAAGCCGTTAAGTGAAATCATGTCAGAACTGTTTGCAGACTGTTCAGTTGGGAGGAAGAGTGTTTTTAGATGTATCTTTTTTCGTATACACTTCTTAGAAAAATTGTATATGATAAGTGCTATAATTTAATTCTTACTGTGTATTTAGATAAATGTATACATTTATTTAGGATTTATTTTGGTGAAATAATATTGCAGATTATTTGTGTGTATATATGTATGAACCAGGGCTTTTGATTGTGCAGAATAAAAGAACATAGTTATAAGAGTAAAATCTACCTTTATTTCTCTATATAATCCCATGTTACACTTATAATGCACTTATAATGTAAAGTGGTGCGGTGAGCTGTATGAAGCATTGTCCCGCAAAAAAAACAGAATACTTTTGGTGTTCAAACCAGGTCATTTTTTTCTTGAGATCATTCCACTTGCTGAATCTTCACGGGAATGACTGCAGTGGGTTGCGAACTATCTCGGACAGGGATCGTTACTAACTATACGGTCTTTACTGCTTAATCCTGTGTACACGCTCACAGAGGGCCTGGAACCTATCCCAGGATACTTAGAGCACAAGGCGGGGTTCATTGCGGGGCACACACACTTACACACTCATTTACACTACGGCCAATTTTCGGAATGACAATTAGCTTAGTCTGCTTGAAAAACCCACCAAGCAAAATCTTATAGTATGTTGTATGACCTTTGTGTTTTATATTACAGACAAAGCAGTGCTGTAGTATTAACTTTGCTAGAGTACCACTGGATATAATTTAATTTAGGACAAAATTTTTACATAAGAATATTTTCCAAATTTCTCTATTAATTAAGCCCCTTCATCCTCTTTTAAAGGAGTTCTACTATTTCATCAACACTTTCAAAATAATGACAATGATATGGAAAGGGAAATGTTATATGCAATAACATTATGATGTATTGTGGCTTAAAATAATGGATGGGCAAAAAGAATTATGCCATGTCGAGGTACATGTTTTTCACTGTCAGTCATATTCCTTCATGGTTATAAGCCTTTGGAGCAAACACGCACTGAGAAAGCTGTTTGGGTAAACATCTCCTTGTGCTGAGCTCTAAAGGGCTAAAGCACCGTCACTGGGGACTGATTTTAATTCTTAAATAGACTAGCATGATTTATTAATTTGAATTTGAAAAAACAATTACAGTGTCAGGAGAAATCAGGCCTAAATCAAAATACCAATGGAAAACATGGGTAATGTAGAACATACCCAAAACACAAAGTGTGTCCTGAGCCTTCTGATTCTGGCAGGCCTGAAGTTTTACTATACAATCTAAAGTTACCCTTGATCTTCCTCTCTTTTTGAGACTACAGAATATTTCACAATTATTTTTAGGTATATACACTTACATATACAAAAACGCAGAATAATCCTGCACCATTTTTCATTTCTTCCCCGTCCCTGTTCTTTTTTACTCTGGTAAAGACAATCATAATGAAGTGATATGGGTGTGCGTGGCTTGTGTTTCATTAAGAAGTCAGACTTTAAATTACTCACTGAATCACTTAGTGCTTGATAAACTTATTTCTAGGCACTACATTTTCATCAGCCTCTTGATTTGTGATATATAGGCCTAGTTCAAAAAGTTGTACCTGACTTAGTCATCTGTTTTTACAGGGACACACAACACACACACACACACACACACACACACACACACAGATTCAGATTGGGATTGGCCTGAAAAATATCATGGACCACTGTTAGCTTAGAATATTATGTACAGAAAATGTGGAGCAGCTCATACAATATGCTCATGATTTCTTATTCTTCTTTGTATCATGTTCCTCCTATAAAAATTATAGAAATAACATGCATTATCTATCATCCTTTTTTTCCTTCTTCATACACATACCCTCTCAGAACAGTCTCTCTCTTATAATTCCCCCTACATTGAACATCTGAGAGAATTCTCCTTATTCCTAATTCCCTTCCTGGCTCTTTTATATTGAGGCTAGCTCCTCTCATATTTCATGTCAAAGGCTTATTCTTTTATTGAACGTCAAATCCTCAGTGTCTCAGCTGACGCTCCTTTCTCTTTCCAGAGTATACATATTCAGGAGCCGTGCAGATATATAGCTCCCCACACTAAATCCATGCTTGTGTGCATTAGTGTTGCAATAACACTACATGAATCGAGCTATGTCTCTGTATTTAGTAGCTAAGTTGATACTGAGAGGCCTTAGACACAGGTGCTTAAGGGGAAACGTTAATTTGCCTTCTCTTGGTTCTTGGTGCTCAGAAAAGTAGCAACGGCCAAATCCTACAGTACACAGTGCCGTATTTTCCTGCTCGAATATCCTAATATCGTGCTTCGGATGGCTAGATTTATGCATTGCCATCACCATCGTAACTATATGGCACAATTAAAGCGGATAAAAAAAGTTAGCATTTTTTCAGCAACGTATCATCCCAGACTTGGGGTTTCTTCCAATTTTCTTATTCTAACTTGTCAAAATATTGTTCCAGTATATCCCCACAGTTTCTGGCCTGAAGTCAACTTCCATCTCATCTAATGAAAAATGCAGAGTGTTCAGCAGGGATTATACGGAAGGTTTCAGCAAAAAAAAAAAAAAAAAAAAAAAAAAAAGGGGGTGATTGAAGGAAGGAAAAAGGCCTTTTTCATGGCAACACAACTCAATCATTAAGTACCTCTGAGCTGACCATTTGACCTGCTGTTTGGAGTTTTATTCTTCCCAAATAGCGGGGCAGGAGAAGAGCAAAGTGCTTGAGTTTGCATTTTTTTTTTCTCATCCTGATAAATATCTCCTGCTCCTCAGCATGTGTTCTCATTTATCTGTGTGCAAGTCGACACTGTAGATACATTATTAAGTGTGATTAAACACATGTGCGAAAACCTGCAAGCACGGAAATGCTTCTGTTTCACTGCGTCATTTTTCATCGCCAACCTCTGCAAACTTACACAGACTTACTGCTTTACCTGGTTGTGTACAGTATGTGTCTGTGTATAAGCATTGAATGTAAACATACTGTAAGACCTACTGAAATGAGGTGGAAGGAAAAAATATACTTTCTGTATATTCTTATAAACATTAATGTAGGCTTAATTTTAAGGTATAAAAACTGTTGTAGAAATATAGGGCTATTTTAGGACGCTGTAAAATGTTATCCCTTAACAGATTTATTTTTTGTATCTTTACATGCCTCCTTCTGTGTTCATCTCCAGTTTGTACAATATAGGATTTTGCTGTCTACCAATTTGTCCAATTTGTAAGGCTAACTGAGAGGATTACATTTACACACAGCCAAAAGTCTTTAATAAACCCCTTAACAATAAACAATGCTGTTTTGAACTATCCATTAGATCTTGCTCAGAAGCCCAAGTACAAAAGGTTATTTACTCATCAAAAGCTGGTGCATGAGAGCCAACAACTTGAAATATTCTGTAACTTGTGGCAGGAAAGCTGGACAGATTTAGCATACTGTACAGTATGTTCAGGTGCCATGAGTAGACCATCTGAGGAAATGTCATCAACTAACTAGGAAGTGTGTAAGCTAACACAATACTCCCATACTATATGGGTATTGGGTATACCCAATACTCCAAGCCATGGAATTCATTCCAATTCAGTTTTACTAAATAAGACACCTTTTAATACTGGTACATTGGTGTTAAAACATGCAAGCGAATGATTTATGTAAGTGGCCGTAATTTGGACATATTTAAAGTTGAACATGTGTGCAGGTTGTGCATGTGTATATGAGGAGTGTAGTACAGAAAGCCAGTGCTTAAAGCTCACTAGTGATTGAGACTTGCACAGCGGGAGGTATTAAGACATCAATAATTAATTAAACCAACAGGCTCTTGTAGATACCTATAGAGGAGGACATCTGGCTGAAGGCACACTCAGACTCATTAAAACTGGGCTCTGAACGGGAGCTGATTAATCCTTTCCAAATGTTAATTGGCGGGGTGAAGTCTGGACACCTGTCAGTGGAGACGCTGTGCCTTGTTGGGCCTAAGAATGGAGCCTGAGTGCCGATGCAAAAGTCCCCGGATCAGAGCTCAGGCTGCTTTCCAACTTCACTGGCCCGAGCATAGCATTCCTCAACACACTCCAGCTTTTCCGCTAGGCTGCAGTGCCTGTCTCACACAAAAGGACATCGTTCCATGTGGCAGCTTTTTTCCCCATTACCTTATGTTGAATATGTACTCAAGTATATTAGTTTGAGTTCGACTGGTTTGTGATTTGTGTTTGCATGGAATTACTTTTATTGCTGTCAGGGCCGATGCTATTATCACAGTCAGCCCTCATAACAGGGGATTGCTGAGGGTTTCCTGAGAAGCTCAGTATTTGCTTTATTTCTTTACGTTGGCACTCTTAGTGTGACATGTTTGTGAAAGTGAAGGCTTCCTCTAGAGTTGCAGCACTTTCCACCATCTAAAAACATTAGCTGACAAACTTTTCAACTTGTCACATGAGGCACTGACCTAAAACACAGCTGAGTTCAGCTGTTACCGCTCCTCTGTTCTCGTGCTCTCTTTCTCTCTCCTGCAGTCTCTGTCTATCTCTAGCTTGCAAAGCAATTTCTTTTTAATCTGCTGTCTTTTGCCAGAAATATGAGCATACAATAGTGTATGAGCATATAAAACAATACAAATATACAGATATAGTTGCATATACTGTACTGTACATGTATGTTTTATACAGTACACACATGCACAGATTGCAAAAAAACAGGTGAAATGCATCCTGGATCTATTTTTGTGCTGGCAGATGCTTAACTTAGGGGTGTAATATTAGCATAGTGGTAATCTGGCTAGGAGCAAGACATTTCTTTTCCAGAAATACACATGCCTACGCTGACGTGGGTAGAGTGGCACAACATGATGTGTGATCACTTTGTTCCGAAATTTCCTTTGCATTACTCCGTACCAAGACTCCCTCTTGCTACAAGACAATCCTTTCTCATTTTCTTACAACAAGGTTTTCTGGATGTCAACATACATATACAATATACTTACCCAAGTAGACATAACTGACTGAATGGTTTTATCTGTGATAATTAAGACGAGACGAATCTGATGTTGCTACTAAATGTAAATCAGTTAGCTGATGCATAATTATCCATGGAGCATTATATAATTAACAGACTCAATAGTATGTCTGACAAAACGAATTCAATACCTGAGAATTATCCTCCTGCCATTAGGGAATACCGTTGCCATGTAGGGGTTTTCTCGGTGTGCAGCAGTGCTATTGTGCTAAGTTCTAACATCTTTCTATCATAGCCAGGATATTTTTTTTAGCAATTTATGCTACAGTACAGTAGCTCTTCTGTGGGATCAAATCAGACAGGCTAGCCTTTTCTCTCCACATGCATCAATATGCCTTGGACACCTGTGACCCAGTTGCCGGTTCACTGGTTGTCCTTCTTTAAAACACTTTTGCTAGGCACTAACCAATGGATCCCAGAACCCTGTCACAAGACCTTCTGTTTTGGACATGCTCTGACCCGGTCTATCCATCACAATTCGGCCCATGTGAAAGGCACTTAAATCCTTATATTTGCCCATTTTTTCCTGCTACGTGTACATCTAATTTGAGACCTACCTGTTCGCTTGTTGTGTAATATATCCCATCCCTTGACAGGTGCCACTGAAACAAGACACTAAATATTATTTGTGTCAGGAGGCAGTGCTTTTAATGCTCTGGCTGATTGGTGAAAATGCTGTTTTAAAGGCTAACACTTGTCAATAAACACCTTCAAAAGCCGACTGGTTATTTCTGGCACTAAAATACCTACTGTATATAAAGTTTCTCAGTAAAATCAAATGTATGATATTACAAAAAACGGCACTGTCTGATGGTGGGGGAAAAAATGAGCCGATATGATTTGATATTGCAGCAGCATGTCTACTTAATACATCTTATTGCAGTTAAGCTGTTTGTGTCAGTTTATCATCTGTGCCTACGGTCAGCTAAACCTACAATCATCAATAGTGTGATCTTATGACCTATATATATTTTTTTGCCCGTGTTATCATGATGTAAATAAATTCCAAAGTACTTTGTGACAGCAACTGTGAATGTTCCTGCTCTTCTCTGGAGAGCACTACACTATAATGTTTATCTGATCTGTGTATTCCTAATACTGTATTACTATATGTATTCAGGCTTATACTGTATTTTACCTCAAAGAACCGCAATAAATATATGACTATTTTAATGCCTGGATAATTAAAGGATAATATAAAAAATATTCAAATAAAGATGAAAAGTCTTATTAATGTGCAAATGATTCACAAATGTTTCCTAATGGTTCTTAAAGACATACCTAATCATGTGATTAGGGAACATTATCATTTAGGTTGTAGAAACGTGGGAGAGTTAAAAAGAAGTACCAGATTGTGTGATCAAGAAACACAAAGTGACGTAAACACTTAAATTAAAATGGTGAAAGTTGGAGACACCTAATGTCAATTTTTGAAAAATTACTTCATCAGTAAATGTATGCAGTTGATACTATTACTGTATTGGAATGCTTTTAAAGGCCAAGTGAATTTTGATTTGTTGTTTGTGACATGTCACATGCTTTTTATAAACATCCAATTAGCATGTATATGATGAATTGTTAAACATCCTCTAAGATAAGCTGAGTACATCTTTCATTTGTTCCACATCTAAAGCCATATTGAGAGCCATGTCACTGCACCTTCAAACTGTTAATTCTCTCCCCACTACAATGACCAGCTGCTAAAACCGTATTATCGACTATAAGCTGTGTGTGTGTGTGTGTGTGTGTGTGTGTGTGTAAGAGCAAGAGTTCATGTGTGTGGGAGTAAGGATATGACACATGTACACGAGGGCACGGTTTTACACAAACAGCCTGCTTAATTACCGTGAATAGAGTTACATGAGAGGACATCATTAACTAAGCACACATATGAAACAATGCTTCTAAAGATAACGAATAATTGAGAGAGAGAGAGAGAGAGAGAGCTGTTGTTAGGTCCTGTTGGCAACCTGCTGCAGCAGTAGGAGCCTCAATGACGCCCACCTTCCCCGCTGTGCCCTTTCACCTGCAGCCTGTCATACAGGTGTGCTAAAAAAAAAAAAAAAGAAACTGTGCATGTTGTGCTACACCATTGCATGTCAAAAAAGGAAAAAGAAACCCACAGACTTACAAGTCTGATGTGACTCTCATATCCTTGCCTCTGAATGTATAGCTATTGTACTCTTTTATACAAGAGATGTTTTTTTTTTTTGTCTGTAGCGACAGAGTAATAGCAAACTCTTGAAGGACTGTATTTATTCCATGTCTCGCACAGTACTCACATGGGAATGATATAAACATGGAACAGCTTTATGTGCCGGTCTTCTGCGTAACTTAGACTCATCACAATGAAAGGCTGCAAACACTGTATTATAGAAATACAGTGGCCTTTCACCCACAGCCTGTTACACAGGTGTGTTCTGGGGGAAAAAAAATAAAACAATGCTCTACACCAGTACATGTCAAAGAAAAACACCAATATAAATGTTTCTTTGCATCTGAGGATGATATTTTTAACATACGAGTCTACTATTAGTAAAGTACTGCACTTTTTCCCATGATGAATAAGTTTCAGTACACTGTATGAATATGAAATGATGTGTTTGTATCTTCAGCGTATTTTTCTGTCAGTGAATGTTGGTTTAGCGTATTAGTTGAGCTTATAAGACAGCAATGATGGGCAGTAGTGAGGGAAAGGAGTCAAACACCAGTACCTCACACTCAGACTCATTATCCACACACCACTGCATGTCTTTAATCCATCAGAAATCTTAAGTGCAGCATCTAATTGATATCTGCTTTTGCCTAATTGGTCAATTTGCTTTTTAACTCTCACCATTTCTAAATGAAATGAGCATCTGAGCTTTGGGAGGTAAATATTGGAGATAGTATTGCATTTACAATTCAACAGGATAATACGTGTTTTCTGTAGATCTTTAGTGATGGAGCTTTTATTCTTGCAGGTCAAGAAACAAATAAATATGCATTCTCTTCAGTTTAGTTTCTGACTGACTGTGAAATTAAACCAATCAACAAAGCAATTACGGTAGAGACGAGAGGGCCCGATCAATTGCAGCCCATTATGAGAAGCCGATAAAGATGCTGAGAACACACAGAGTTTGGGGAATCCCCGGACACGTGAGTCTGTGGTTAAAGTCACCAATGAAGAATTAAGGAATGCAGAAAAAAAAAAAAATAATCCCCTATGTACAGCTATTATTTATTTATTTATTTATTTATTTATTGCTAGAAATCACTCTGTCATTACAGTGTAGCAACGGAGCACGTTGGCAAAGCTAAAGTGACATTCGTGGCCTTTATAAACATGAAGACATGTAAAATGATTACTTGGTCT
>JAQMYG010000038.1:14170691-14190262 GCA_030014215.1 Clariallabes teugelsi | reverse complement strand
TCGTCTTATATAGATATATATATATATATATATATATATATATATATATATATATATATATATATATGGAATATTACATATTTTCATCCCAGATTAGTGTACAGTACATTCTTTTAAGCTGTTCAGACATCAGATGTCAGATTTTGTTGAAAATATATATTTGAGTATTAAGACTCATTTGTGATGTTAACTGCCACGTATAAAAAATTATCACTTAATTATTTTTATAATTAGTATTTTAATCATTATTAGTAGTAGTTACATACTATTTATAGCCTGCTGAATGTAAAGAGACATCTGATTAGGCATCAAATCAGTCTGAAAGCTTATTAAATCTTGTTATTACTCATGAACATAGCTACTCTCTGGCCTTGAATACAACCCACCCATAAGGAAAATAGAAAATTTGTCTACTTAATAAAGCTCTTCTGTGATTCATGTTTTGAAATTTTTTGTTTGCAGTGTGATATAATGTACCCTATTTTATTGCCATGATAAGCATAATTAAGTATAAAGTTAAAATATTGTTTCTATCCATGATGATGGAATCCTGTACAAGTCATATAAAAATTTATTTTCTTTTTTACTCATGCACTTAAATCAAACCAAGGTCATGACTAAGTTAGTAGTATCAAAATTGAGGTCTAGAGTATTTTACAAAATATTCTGGAATTGTTTTAATAATTCATGCATGAAAGGGTTAAGTAATGGACGGGTTGCCATGAAGCATTGCAGAATAACCTGTGCATCCTTCTTCCTCTGCATCGAGAGGCAGCAAACAATGGTCTAGGCCAAGGCCCTCTCTACAGCCTTTCATCTCCTCAGTGTAGATTCACCACCACTATTGATTTCTTATTGACCTGTGATGTCCTCGGCTTCAATGTGCTCTCTCAGTGCTCGCCACAAACCCTCGAACTGAATGTAAGAAAGACAAGTCTCAAACATTGATTTTTATCTTTCTTCCCCTTCCTCACTCTCTCTTCCTTCTCTTGAGATTGAGATTTATTCTTTTAAAAAATGTTGTTTTTCTTTAACCATTTCACCCTCATCAAAAGAAAATTGAGGCTTTTTTCATGTATTGTTTTTTACCTTGGATAACATACATTTTATATGTACAGTAGCAATCCTTTAATGCATGTTTTATCCTGCCTTTTTCCACTGAAGGTTACCAGTGTGATTTAAAGGTTTGAGAGGCTGTGTGATATGAACAACCATGGAACAGAGAAAGTGATTTTGCTGAGCTTCAATGAAAAAAGCTCTTGACCTGAAAGTGGGGCATAGTACTTGGGAAAACAGAATTAACCATTCAAATTATCTTTGGAGAACAAGACCAAAGCCAAATGCTAGGATTCACATCATTAAAATCCGTCTTCAAAGACCTGTGTCCACATTATTAATTAGTGAGGTTAGTGATTGTGGCTTGACTCAAAATACATTTTCTGTAGTCAACAATATGATCAAAAAGTGACCCTACTCCTGGTTACGAGCATCACATAGGCTTTTATTGTGACCTAAAGCAAAGAACTTGGACCAGATCACACTGTCTGAAACAATTAACCTTAGAACTTTAAATGTTTTCGGAATTGCTGTGTGCAGTCCCCTCCGGTATCAAATGAACATGAAAAATCGTACAAATCAAAATTTTTGATTCAGTTTATACCTAGACAACTCGCCACCTTTGGTGATAAAGCATTACATTTTTGAAGTACTTAAGAGAGCAACAACCAATAACAAGATAATCAATCATATTCACTTCACCTAGGAGTGGTTTTAGTATTATGACTGATACACTGCCTGACAAAAAAAAGACCACAGTAATGTGTCTCTGGACCACCTTTAGCTTTGATTACAGTGTGAATTTCACATGGCATTGTTTTAAAAACCTTATTCAACATAACATTAATTTTCATTTAGTGTTGCATAGGAGAGTCAAAGCCTTTCCCAGCACCCAAAGACTTTCAATAGCATTAAGTTCAGGACTCAATGTGTCAGAGCTCATGTGCAAAAGCGATTCCTCATGCTCCCAGAATAGGAGTCCTGGAATATACCTGTGCCATCGGGAAGAAAGTCTCTATTGATGTGATAACCTGATCATTCAGTACATTCAGGTCATCAGCTGACTTAATATTACTGCCTCCTAGTGTTGCTGAGTCAAGACCTGACCAACTGAAGCAAACCCAGATCATAACACTGCTTCCATGATGGAAAAGGGAAAATCTGGCCTTATCAGGCTATATAAAAGATTTTCCATTACTGTATAGTTCAATCCTCAAGGTTTCTAGAAATGTAAGTATTTTTCCATTTTTTAAATTTATTTATACTGTGGACTCTGACTATGATTGCATGATTGACCCAAATTTACAGTATTTCATGCTTGCATCCTGTCTTTGGTTACTCCTACATGTAATACCTCCAGACTTACCAGAGAGGATGCTGATAATGCTCTTCAAGAGCTACAGCTGGAAATCTCTGGAGGTTTGCCTGGCTGAGATCTTGTTGAGATGATATGTATTGTGTGTGTGTGTGTGTGTGTGTGTTGTTGTTGTGTTGCTGAATCAGGGTTTGATAGTGTGATAGAAGTGGTTTAGGATAATCATGTCACCAATCCACTCTTCTATATGTTTGTTAAGGATAAGCCACTGATTAAATAAATCTTTGAGTCTATGTTGGAGTTCCTTCTCCAGTTCACCATGTAATTCAACTCATGTTCTGACCAATCTTTGGAAGTTTCTTTGCTCAATTTGAATTTCCTGGAGTTATTTATATCATCAGAATCTACTGTCACATGTGTCACCTACATTTTTCAATGAATGCACAGTCCTGACACTGAAATGTTGTTAAATTGAGCTTAGCGTCTTCCTCCTTTTGCAGAGGTAGCATTATGTGGACTGACTGATGGTCCATGCTGGTGACAGCGGGCAGATGGAGCTAGGTGTTGTAGCCTGTGTTGTGTGGCAGCTTAGCACTATATGATCCACATTTCAGCAGACGTGATGCAGTTAGCAGCAGTTGCACATGCCAATAACTGTCATTCTGTCCATTCCGTTACTTTTGTAATTTTTGTGAACGGCTGTTGTGTTCCATCAGCATTCTTGATAGCGGGCCTCAGACTCAAGGATAAACTTTTGCTCATGGCAATTAAGTTATTTTTCTTAATCCTGTCCTGATAGGAAATCTCATATACTGTATGTTGTACTGTATAGACAGTACTGTGCAAAAGTCTTAGGCATATGTAAATAAATGCTGTACAGCAACGATGTCTACCAGAAATAGAAAAGAAAAAAAGGCCCAGTAAACAGTATTTAATCAAACAGTATTTGGTGTGACAATGCTTTTAGGACCCCTTTTCCTGAAAAGTGGTCAATATGCTGCTTTCTTTTCTAATATACAAATATTTTTCTTTAACATTTAATTTAATGGTAGAATACTGATGTTTTTGTACTAATTAAATAATAAAGTGCTAACATAATAATGACTATTACACAGTACTTTATCATTTCCCTAAACCAGACTAGGTCAGAGTAAAGGTCAATGAGGAAAAAAAAAAAGGTTGGTTATATAAAGTAGCGATGTAACAATGATCAAGTCTGTTTTGAGTGCATAAAACAGCACATAATTTCAATGCGGTGCTCAATGGGGGAAAATGAGAATTGTACGATATAGGCGATTTAAGAAACATATAAGGACTTGCATTGATTCTTATCATTTAAATGAGAACTTTAGGAAGTAGAGAAGTAATAAAAAGGATATGAAGTTTGTAATTTGTCTCAACCAATAGATAATTCTAGGTTGTATTAGGTTCATAATCTCAGTAGAGCGTACAGTACAGAGAGTGTGGGTTTGTGGTGCTTGGATGAGCAGAGCTCTCACAAATGAAGAGACCAGGTGCCTATGTGCCCGGTGCCTATGTGAGAAAGAGAGAGAGAAGCCAACTGAGAGACAAAAAAAAAAAAGTACTCAGCTTCCATGCGCTTAAGTGCAGATGGAGGCCTCAAACAACATAAGTCTGGCAAATTTAAATAAGATAATTGTTCATCTCTCTCAGCTAATTATGTCTCTCCTCCACCCCAAACCTTGCTGGAGGAGCAGATCTAGCAAGACGTTCAGCCTCTACTAAGAAGTCTTTAATTGAATCTGTTAACGGATAGAAGAAATGCGGAGTAGAAAATTCAAGGGAAAATAAAAAAAAAATCTTTTTATGATCATTAAGGCTCCCTTGTGTTTGTACTCTATTTATTTGTTTGTGGCTTTATCTATTCATTTCATTACTATTTTTCTTCTTTCTTTCAGATCCAAAATGGTTCGAAAATGGCTTCAACTCCATAATTGCTTTTAATCCTTCCCTTTGATCATGTTTAAAGAAAGAATAAAAAAGAATTACTTCAAGGAACCCTTGAAGTTTCTTCAATAACAGTGTGTCCTTTTTTTTGCACTACTTGCTGTGAAGTTAGCAGGACTCTTTAGCTAAAAAGTGAGTTAAACACATATTCATTTCTACTCACTCAGTTCTCCTGAAAGACAGTTTATATGTTACATTCAATGAGTGCTTGAAGAGGAATAACGCTTTACAATAAAAATATCACAAATGGCTGAATACATGTGACATGCGTTTTAATCTGCCGGTGTTTTGATACAGTCCTTGAAATACAATATATAATTTCATTTTCTTCCCAGCTTTAATGAAGATGTGCCATTCAGCGGGGCTAAATAGGTTTTGACCGTCTTGGTAATCATTTCCATTGAGTGCAGAGTGCTTTAGATAAATAGCTCCTAATTTGTGTGAGGTGTGTAGGCTGATCTGCTAGAGGCTGCCAGCACACATTACCAATTGCTCTATGTGTCAGAGAGGACAGCTGTGTGTCTGATCCCTGCCATTTGCTTCACAGATGACTGAAACAACTGACCTCTAATCAGAACCATCCGCATGTACGGTACAGTCTAACATACACATATGCTGGGGAGCAAAGGTTTACTGACCTCAGAACAGTTTGCATATACTCAAGCTCCAGGCAAAACTTGTGCAGGCTTTGACACTGAATCTCCTTTGGGATAATTTCCTTTTGCTTTCATGTGTAACCTTTATTCTTCATTTTTAAACAAATAATACTTAAGGATTTAAATCAGCTGATTAAAAAAATATATTATTGATTATTTAGATTAACACTTTTGCTCACCATCAATACTTAAGGCTAGACCTTGCTGTAAATGGGAAATAGGAAAAGGAAAAACCCATTATGCAAAAGGTCACCATAGGTTACATATACATAGAGAGTTACGGATGTACTGAATTGAAATGAAAATATGAAACTACGATTAAATACAACAATAGTGTGCTGACATTTAGACATCTGGGTCATATCTGAACTGCATTTCTGAACTTTGACTTAACAATTTCTAAAAGCGAAAATGAATATTAAAATTAATCTGATATTATAACATTAGCAGTTAAAGATATCATAGTAACGATCATATCCTTTATTACTGTATGTCGGCTCCTAATCCATGTACTGTGGGCAGTAAAATGTACATTTATGGAGCTCTTTAGTTGAGCTACGTGGTATTACACTTTGACATTTAGAGATCAGGATCTGCATTCTGTGTTTCGAAAGACACACACTGAAGTGGTGCTTCAGAAGGTGGCAAAATTGATTTCTCCGCATACTAAGCATAGTTTTGATATGAGCGTGTTTACAGATATTCATGAACCTTCTTTTTAAGTACTATTAAGGGTGTGAGGGAGACGGTATTGAGTTTTTGTACACACGTCCTTTTTGAGAAGATAGGCCATGTTTGTAGATTGCTGCCTGTGTATTAAAAGAAGATGACTGCAATGCAAAACTCAACTATTTAGATCCAGTCCCAAAGCACGTCCACAGAACACACACACACATACACATATGATGAAGTGAACATTGGCAATACATAATATTTGATTTCTATCATTATACCAGTTCACCTAAAAAAGTGTGATAAAATTGTGATATTAAACAGTAAATAATGTAGTTGAGACACCAGGCTGAGATGGATAACAAGGTTCCTCTCTCCACTGCTCATGTACCTCTTGCTCCCTGGTAATGTAGACATAGATCACTGTTGTTTGCATTCTCCTCTTGAGCTGCTCTCTAATGCTATGTGGCTAGTAGTTAGACACGGTAATTAAAATTGTACATCTGTCCTCCCAAATTGGGGGTATTGTCAAACAAGGTGGGGGAAAAAAATAATATAATACCTTACTTAATATAATATAGGCTCATTAAAATAAAAATGTGCTTCAGGATTTTTGATCCAGAAATAGAGATACAGTTAAATTTCTGTTTATCTAAAAATAATAAAAGTACATATCATGGTTAGATCTCTTTGCAGGCTTGTGATAGAAAAAAAAAACATCTGTATATTTTACTTAACATGAGAGACAAGCACGAGATACACTTACGTTGGTGCTCCTGAACTTGACTTCATATTGCTGGCTAATTTGTTTTCACATCTTCCTCACAGCTTATTTTATTTATATATCCAAGATATAAAATGCATCTAAAAAGCAAATCACTTAGGATTCTAAAGAAGACAAATTACAGTTCTACAATACATCGAGTAGGAAGAATTTCATCATAATTATTTTCAGTGTACTGTAGACAAGATGCTTTGCCTAAAATCATTTATTGCAAATAAAGAATAAGAAATTGTAGACAAGGGATGAACAAAAGAGGAGTATAAAGAGAAAACTGTATGCTTTGATTGACAAAAACAACATGCAATTAGCAGTGGGGATGAGAAAGGGTGGGGGCAAGCATGTGAAGCATGCTCCAGTGGTTTTGGCCTGTTTCAGAGGGAATGCAGACTAGAGAATGCTAGTCCCTGCCATATGGTGGAAGATCTTCTCCTTCCCCCTGCTCTTTCCTCAATGCTTTCGCTGCTTCATACACACATAAACATGCGCACACACACACTTAGAAACCCATACCCATTTGTAATTCTTTGTGCTAGATCTCTCTCTAGATTCATCAAAACATTATGCTTCAGGGATTTCTTTCTCCCCTGAGGAGCCTTACAGTAAACACGGGAATGCAGGTGTAACAGACCGGGTGCTAAATTTCAGCTTTCTGGGAGTTTATTTACAATGTATCATGGGTGTTATTAATGACAAAAAGGAATTTGATTAAACATTGTATTCAGTGTAAATAACTTCAGTGTTGAGTGCGTTCTGCTGTAGGGTTGCGAAGGCCAGACACACAGGTCGAGTCCTGCAGCAGTGCTTTGTTCTCATGTGTTAGTGGAGCTGTGGAAACGCCTGGATGGGCCTGCTGGCAGTCAGCATACACTCCCTCCCTCCTGTAGAGCCGGACTGCAGGCCTGCATGCCAGTGATGGATGGCTAGTTAGGCCAAAGCCAGGGGGCTGAGGCTGGGCATGGCTGGCACTCGACATAGGTTTCTACACCCATCCTGCCCTCAGCCCACAGCCCTCACTCTCTCTCTCTCTCTCATTAACACACAGCTAAGGTCTGGCCTACTTCCACCTTTCCAGTAGTTTTAGTTAGTTTTCATATAAGTTTAATGATTTAGATATTTTCATAGATAAACACATATCATAGCTAACCTAAATACTAAATTAAATATAATAATTTATAATATATATATATATATATATTGTGTTTTTATATGCAATGTTGTATAAACAACTTGTTTTGTATTTTTTTCTTTTTTGTAATTTACTTAATTATTATTTACTTGATTATCCTGTTTTTTGCTCATAACTTAAAAAAGGCCCCCTAATAACAAATCATATTGACTGAATTTTATTTGTTGATTTGGTTACTTTGGGTAGTTGTTGTCAATCAGTAATAAATTGTTGAAATTAAATAAAATAGAAATAAGAACTTCTTTTTAAGGATATTAACACTGAGCTGGTCCATTTTAGTAAGTTTTTTTTAATTTTATTAAATATTAAGTATATCTAAATTTTCCCTAATTGCTTTTCTTTTTTCCAATTAAAAAAATCCTTTGTCTCAGAATGTGTCAGCAAGACCCAACAGAAGCAGCATATCCTTTCACAAAGCCTCATATGATAAAGCGATGCAAATAAATTTGCGGCTTTAAAATCCATGCTGTCTGTAGTGTTGCTAAGGTTACTCACTCCGAGGGCATATGGAAGATAGGGCTTGTGATTGGGTTGTGTCCATCTCATGCCCTGATGTCACTTCATTTAGATTTACATCAGGTACTAAATTAAAATAGTCACTCAGCAAACACTCTCATCTCTCTCTCTCTCTCTCTCTAGCTCACTCTCTCTTTCTCTCTCTCACTCAGGAGTTGCGTGCAGTGTAAGCACTGAAGCAGAAAATATTGCTGTCTAGATATTTGTCCTGGGGCTGATACAGGAGGCATTGTCTTGGGACTTTCTCAGGCCTCTGAGCTGATAGTTGTGCATGGCAGCTGCAAAGTGTGCTTTGTTATTTGTCTGAGGATTAGGGCCTTGTTTTTTCTAGACCGATCAGAGATGCGTGTGTTCTGTAGAGAGCAGAGGTCAACTCTTCTGTCCGATATATATATATGTATTATTATTATTATTATCATTATTATTATTATTATTTATGTATTTTTTTTTTCACGCTTTGAAGGTTTCTTCCTGCTGCATTATTTCCAGGCAGGCTCTGAGAATGCCCGACAGCACTGAGAATCCCAAGAGGTTTCCATTTTCACATCGCTCCCATTATCCAAAACACAGTATTTAACCTGCGAGCATTTAAAGCAAAACTGAGAACAGCTGTCACATTGGAGGCAGACAATACTGGCAGTAATAGCCAAAATACTGTAATTGATGCTGCCATGTAATGCAAGCACAGGCAGAATAAACAATATTCTGCCTTCTGTTTGTTTTACTAAACAGTTAAACAGTGGTGGGTTTTCCCTATAGGTAGCCAGCAGAGATAGTCTACACAACAGTAGGCTGGGTTCTTGAGGAATTTAGTCTGTTTCCTCATAATCATAAAACTGGATTGCGCTACCAGCATGTGTCCTCCCTCTATCTCTCTCTCTCTCTCTCTCTCTCTCTCTCTCTGTTTTTTTTCTCTCTGCAGTCTTTAAACTGTAGCAGAGGGTTGGTGTCATATCCTATTGTGTGTGTGTGTTACTGTGTAAAGGAGGGGGGTGGATATGTGGGGGCCATGCAGCATGTGAAAGCAGCAGGGGGCACTGCCAGTGCGTGATCTCTCTGTAACGAGGACACAATGCTCAACTTCCCATCACCCATTTCAAGGTGCCTGATGATTCCATGGGCACTTTCTCTTCCTATGTCCATCCCATTAAACCGTCATTATCTTCTGTTGTATTAAACCACATGACTACAATCCACATTAAATATCATCCAGAATATTAGGGCTGTTTGTAGCTTATACTGTGTCATCCACAAAGGTCACGTTCATTCATTCATTCATTCATTTTCCAGGAACACTTTATCCTAAAGACACCCCGAGCCTATCCAGAGGACGCTGAGTGTACGGCAGGAATACACTATGGATTGGACTTTGGCTTATCACGATGCACCATGCATAAACACATTCACACAATCATTCACACCTACAGACAATTTAGAACTGACTCTCTATCTAGTGCAGAGATTCCCATACATCAAATGGTCATTGCGAATTTCCTGCAAACCTTCACCACTGTATGTTTTATTTATTTATTTTTTATTATAGACTTATAATTTAGGATTTGTAAAATCATATTCATGAATCTGAAAATTATTTTTCTTCCAGATGATGGAAAATAAAGGAGAAATGGAAACCAAAATGAATATAAGATGAATTGTAACTCCCTGGGTTGAGCCAGGGACCATGGAGGTGTGCTTTTATGAAGGACTCCATTAATAATCATTGTTATTATTGTAATTAGAGCAAAGTACATATACTATATTCATTATAAGTTTAACAGAATGCATTATAACAGAAAATGATAACGGTAGCGCCTGTAATAATATTGTAAGACCTCAGTAAGGAAAGTGTTGATCTTGGCTTAGGGCAATCAATTCACTCCTGCCTTCACTAGATCTGTTGACACTGTCCATTTAACCCTAGCGGGCTGCAGAAATATGGCCTACTAATTGGTGAATCATGGCTCGTTCCAGTAGCCATGATTGCCACCAAAGTGAAAAACAGTGAGATTATTAGCCACCCTGCAATGAATTTTATTATGATGTACAGGGCTGTGTGTCTGGCGACACCATTCCACCTCAGCGGGGAAGCAGCAACACCGGACTTATTAGTCATACTTCACTAGCTGTCAACAGGCACAAAGCCCACTTGTGATTAAAAATGAACATCCCGCACATCTTCAGCGTCCTCTCATGCTGAGTGTCAGAAGTGAAATGTTGGGTTATTTGTGTGCTTTATTGATGGAGTTGTTTGGAGGTGAAGGAGATGTTTTTTGATTGTCTGTTAATTCTCAGAACGCAAAAGAGGCAGTACGAGCGAGGCAGTGAGGGGAGAGGCGGCTAAAAGAAATAAATCAGTGAATCAAAAACTCGCAGTTTCATAATTCTGTGGAAAATACGGGGAATAAAAATCCCATTACAGGGGAAATTGAAGTCCTTTGTTCTTAAGTATTTCACTTCTTCACATATTTCCCTGGATAAAGCTGAAGATTCAGCGGGCCGGAGTTACCCAGATGAGACAAACAGGAATTAAAATGCCATATGCTCTGAAATGTTACCTTGGCACTGCTCAAATGCTTTTCACATTTTTCCCATTATAAAGAGACTGTGGTTTTGAATACCACATGGATTTATTTGTATATTTGCATACTTGCTTGTTGATTTATTTTCATCCCTGTGTCCAAATCGCAGAGATAATATCTTCATTGTTTTGTAGAATATCAACAGGTAGAATAATGCTTCTAGCAATTACAATTAAGATAACAAAAATTAATACTAGTCTTACATAGAAGTATAAGATCGCATTGTATGTAATGTTGTTTGTTTAAAATCCTTTAATCTAGTTTAACTGGCTGCATAACCCGAGAGTGTTTATAGAGTGTTTATAGAGGTAGCAGGTAGCAGCGGGACCAAGTGCAAGAGATGCTCCGCTCTGATTTGTAAAGCCAATGAGAAGATTCTGTTTCAGGAGCTGAGCTCAATCTCAATCTAGTAGCACATAAGAGGTCCTGTTCCCCTATGCCCCACCTAGCTCAGTTAATTGTGTGTTTTCAACCCGCTGTCGGAGGCTAATTTAGCTATAGATTGAAATGAAACAGCCCTGGCCTCACATTTTCTGGCAATCAAGAGTCCAATTTGACTGTGTTTTCTCAGCAGACATTAATGATTCCAAAGCTAATATTCATTGTTTGAAGTGACATAGCAGCCCTGGCATTTACTTAACCTTTTGTCTTATGTACAAGTCTGAGTCAATGCAGAATTTACTCTTAATTAATATCTTTTCTTCCCCTGCCGACATTCATTTCTTGAATATTCAGTCAAACTAGACAAAGGCTAGAATTCATAGATAAAGAACATTTTTATCAAAAAAAAAATCTTTTTTTTCTTCCTTTGTCCTTAGATGATTTTTTGCTCACATAATTAACATCCACAGAAGTTTTTCTTTTCATCTACAATTAAATAACAGTAATAAATAATGGGTCACCTTGAATTTTAAAGTACTCTTATAAGGCCAATCTCAGAAATAATTTCCTATATTTTTTCACCCGAAGTTATCACATTATTACTTTAAATATGGATTTATTTTTTATGCAATGTGCTTTTTATTGTTCGCTCATTAGATGACTGGAACTGGACTGTTGTCATATACTTTCTGCAAGTCTAACATGTTATAGCATAACAATCCACAAATTGTTGTTTTGCATTTTCTTGTCTGAAAATTAGATGAGTACTATTTCTAAAGCGTTTAATTTGTAAAAATGCATCAGCAACTGTTTTGAATATGCTTTGCTCTCTCTCTCTCTCTCTCTCTCTCTCTCTCTCTCTCTCTCTCTCTCTTAGAGTTTTAGAAATGCTGTCATATTGCATAGCAGTATTTGCTAAAAAGCCGGTCTTGTTAAATCATTTTTCTTATTTACAGAACACTACAGAACCACAATATTTATTAATATTTTTCCAGCAGGATTATGCATTGGTTAATTTAAAAGAAACACAAATGTTTAACATTTACAGGATCATAATATGCACTGATGAGTCACTGATAAGAACCTATGCTGTAACTGTTAAAGTAGAATATTGAAGGCTTCATCACTGTTTTTGGACCTTTGTCACACAAATGCTTATGTGACATAACTGTAAATTTCTAAAAAGAGATTTTACCTGTGAAAATGGAAATGCAAATGGACTGAGAATCATGAACCAGCTATTAAACTTGTTGAATGCAGGTCAAGTATGTTTAAGTCTAATAAATATTAATTTCATGTTCTTATGGAATTATGCAATCACTGTGCACCAGGGACTTCTACTAGAAAAAAAATCCAACCTTTTAATTTCTGAATTTAAAGCTCAAGAACATAATTTTTAAAAAAAATTTCTCAGAGTGAACCATTAAGCGCAAAATAATTAAATATTTTAAAAATTAATCATCTGCACGAAAACGAAAATCCTGCATTTATTTGTAGTTTCACTGAATCAAATTATCTCATATCATCTTTCTCTATATCTTTCTTATTTAAAAAAGGACCTTTTGTGTACATTAAGCGTCATGCACATGCTGTTCAAGTCATGCACATGTTTAAAATGTGTGACGGAATAAATTTATTATTCTACAATATACAGAACGAGTAAGGATATTAGGTAGTAAAACAAGTATAGCAGCATGAACTCTACCTGACTTATCACATTATTGTTATCTCTCTTTCTTCCTCTATCCCTCTAGCTCTTTTTTCTGTCTTTCTTTGAAGGATCCCACCTGAATCGGGCCGAGGTCAACGTATGGTCAAACAACAGCAGGTCTGTGTGGCTGTGTGCGAGAGGATGAAGTGGTCAGTACTGTGACAGGTAGTGAGGTTTCTGACAGCTCCAGCTACAGTGTGGATTAAAGGAATGAAGGAAACCAAGAGAGAGGGAAAGCAGGAGAGAGAGAAAGAGAAAGAAAGAGACAGAGTCCATGCAGTTGTGGTGCTGTGAAGCATGGAAATAACAAAGCCACAGAGCTAGCCCCAGTCTACTTGTCTGAATATGGGCATTTTCACTCCTCTCTCTGTGCCAAGCCTGGCCTAGAGACACAATCTAAGTTCCATCGCGTGTAATCTTACATAATGCTGGACAAGATGAAAATGGTGGGATAATTACCAGAGTGTGCAAGGTTCCTGCTGTGTTTGCATACACGCCTGGGATTTGTAAGCTGTGCATTAGCCGCACTGAGAGAGCCACCACAGAGAATGTAATTTAAGAAGAAAATTCTCCTGGATTCTCTCGTTCCAATATCATTACCGCCCATACATGCGCTATCACGCTCTTGCGTAGCTAACCCCACACTATAGATGAACACCATGGCAATTAATTGTTCTGGGTTTTGGTTTTATAGCTTGTTCGTTGACCAAAGCTCAGGGAATGGTTTGTTCTAGCCACTGGTATCTAAATTAAATTGTCTTTATCTCCTCCTGGAAAAAAAAGGGAGAGGGGAGGAAAAAATTAATTTGTTAGATCAAAAAATATTTAATTTTTCTGCACATCAAACAAACTTTTATTCAGGGTGTACCAAGGCAGAGCTTTTTTTTTTAATTAAGAAAGCATTCTATTATTAAACCAGATGAAAAGGAAACATCAATTCAAACAGTACAGTCATGTTCAGCTACTACTAATCTTTTGGTAATTATTTTTAATTGAATCTTTTGAACAGAAAAACCCTGAGCAGACACTTGTAATACTTGAGTCCCTCATCACACTCAGCGCTATGTATGCAAGATGCTCCTCCATGTGTGAGGGCAGAGGAAGGAGAAGTCAAAGGGAAAAAAAGAGAGAGAAAATTAAAAAGTGGAGGAGATGGAGAAAGGAGGAGGGAGAGGGGGCCAGCCGAGAGACACGGCGGTGCTCTGAGGAGAAAGAAACTTCTGCATAAATGAACAGCTCAGCAAAGAAACTTCTTTAGTTGATAACATATATACACATACATGCACAATAGTGTTCTCACACAGAACTGTGGCAGGATTGTGCTGATATGCACATATTATTTAAACTGAGAGGTCAGGTGTTTTGAATTGAATTGAAAATCTGCACACACACACCCCCCCCCCCCATTCCTTCCTGTCTGACTTTTAAACTAGAAAATGGCTGGACAAGCTTAGCCTCTAAACTTGTAGAGTACCAGAGTGCTGATTTATGGAAGCCCATATGCTTTTTTTGTAATACCCTTTATAAGTGCATTAACAGAACCTAGTGCTAAGTTAGGAATGGTATTTTTTGGAGAAAAGGTGGGACTGAAATAGGACACTTGATTTTTTAATTTTTTTTTTGACACTCGATATCCCTAAGTGGAAATTTCTGTACACCGCTCAGAGGCTCTTCAAAGTACTTAAGGCGATTGGTGGAGATGAAAAGAGGGAATTATGAAACATGGCTGTGAGAAAGGCTAGTAATCAAGAGACACCTTTAACTTCATGCAGCAGCACATAGGCCTTAATCAAGCACAGCCCAGCCCTGATAAACCTGCCTAAATCACATTAATCACGCATTATGCATGTGGCTACAGGATGCCATGCCACAAAGTAGCTCCTGCAGCAGCTCAGACAAACTCAGCATCTGAAGTTGTCAGCATGATTTCTCACAAACATGATTTGTGGTATTACATTATTAGATCCTCTTACCTCTCTCATCATTTCGTCTCATTTTTTTTTTTTAATCCACAAAACTGGCCTAAACCACCCTGAAATGTTTAATATGATGTCACTAGGGAGATAAGTGGAGTAACAATCCTTCTTTGGGTTGTCTCTGTAGAAGAAGACGTAAAACATTTCAACATAAGTTTTTTTTTTCCTGTCAGCTCAGACAGGGTTTCATGTAAAACGCAATTAAGATGGCAAGTACCCTTATCTAAAGGAGCCTTTTTTTTAACCCTTACCTTATTTTTTGATGATGATTCTAACGATGATTCTGATGATGATGGTGGCAAAGATTAGATTAAAACATCATGGTTTCTACGAGGTTTGGTGAAGACTTTCCAAATAAAAACATACAGAGAAAGAGAGAAAAACAGAAAAAAATGAGCAAGAGATACAAACAAACAATTATGTAAATAATTTTCAGAAAAGCCACCAATCTTGCATAAAGGGAGTTGTCGACAGCTTGTCGAGGGAAATTAAAGGTTTGTCACTGTCATGTTTCTGCACAGGCCAGCTTTTTGAAAATGGGAGTGCTTTTGACGATTTAAAAGGATTTTTTGTGGGTGCAGGCAATGATTTCAAACCTGTCAAAGGTGCGCAAGAAATCATCACCACTATCAGACTATATAATGTATAGAATACACTTAGTAAACATACACTGCACATTCTGTATTAGTATTTATACTGGGAACAGAGGACATACATACATGATGAACATTCAGGGGCATGAAACCTAAAGCTGGTGAAGTTCCTGTTATGACATAAAATCATGGATTGCTCTGGTTGCTGATATTCAGGGAAAATATACATATGCTTAGCTTTATTTAGAAGTTCAGAACTAGACATTGGTTCAACACTAGAACCAGTGTTTTCATTTTGTGGAAGTAATGATCAGATAATTCATGAAAAAGTAGCACTTCTGAGATATTCTCTGTATGTATCTAGTTATAGGCTAAGCGCTATAGAAGCACAAGTTCATCATCTTTTCTTTCTCTTCTGATAATAATAACCATAATAGTGGTTATTATTATCAGCAGTGGTGGCTCAAATGGTTAAAACTGTGGGTTACTTGGTTACTGATTGGAAGGTCAGGGGTTCAGGCACCAGCACTGCCAAGTTGCAACTGTTGCAAGGCCCTTGAGCCAGGTCCTATTCCAGGGGGACTGTATCCTAACTGGGATATGCAAATAATAATAATAATAATTGTACTATTATTTATTTTTATTATATATACATTTGGTGTAATAACTCCATTCATATAATACGTTTTCTTTCTTTTTTCTTTTACTTTTCTGCTACACACCCTGGCCAACTATCACAAAATTCATCATTGAGAGAGAAACTTCCTTCTCAGATTATTATTATTATTATTATTTTTACCATGGACAGATAATCCATGACATGTAAATAAATTTAACATTGACGTCACCAAATAGAAGTGATGTCATTTCTGAGCGACACCAAACTCGACACATATGTTAGCAACATTATCTTAAGTTACCAAACAAGTTCAGTTAGGAGAGCTACTGAAAATAAGTACCTCAGCAGATGGCTTTGGAACAAGCACCTGGTCCTCTTCAGTTATTAAGTGGTGTGACCAGACAGTCAGATAATGCATTGTTCCCTTAATTGCTGATTGCCCATATATACAGTAAGTCATATGAAATCTAAAATACAGTATGGCACAAAATCCCACTAATCTGACTTGGTTAAATTTTTTTCTTAGCCGGATCATGACATTACCTGACATTAATTATTATCTGCCCTACCTTTTATCTGTCGAATCTACACAGTTATAAAAAAAAAAAAAAAGTGACCTTTATTTTTTGGAAACATGACCAGTTACACTCAAATCTAAATATAATGCTGTAGTACAGTTTGGGGGGTGGGGGGGAAATGAAACACCTTATTATGTATTGCAGATGGATAAAAATTGAGTGAAACAGAGGGAAAAAATCAATAGGGAAGACATTGCTGGAGGCTTACATATTACATTTTGCATAAAAGTCAGATTTAATTTGGCTTTGATCACCATTCCCAGAGATGACTCACTGGAGCCACTGTCATTAGTGAATCCTGGGGGAAAAAAAACTCTGACAGAGACTAAAGGCTTTAAATTGTTTCTTCCCCCTTCAGCTTTGTGTTTCTTTTTTACAGAGGTTTTTGTGATTCACGCTGCCACACATCAGGCTGTTTAGGGCAGTTCATAAACATGAAAAGAAAACATTTAAAACCATAAAAAAAAACTTATTTTGTATCTCAAAGGATATCATTGCACTTTACATATCTATTATGTAAAGTGCAATTTGTTCATTACAACTGCTGTAGGTTGAAGGTAGAAATGAGCAATGTTATATGCATTTCTGTACAATTTGTTAACAAGAGTTTGAAAGAGGAATACTCAAGAATGTATGTAGAAAAATACCTTGGCCTTGCATTTTTCAACCCTTGCAGTCCATATCAGATCAAAAGCCTTTTTTTTTTGTTCAGAGTTATAAAAGCTTTAATAATATTTGTGATTAGACTTCAGAACTTAACGCTTTGATTAAAAACTGCCATGACATAACGAAATCTGAAGAAATACAATTAAATAATGAATGAATGTAATTAATAGATCGAAGAGTTCCAGAGAAAGAGGAAGGCAGAAATTTGACTTCTCTTCCAAACACAATGCCATTGTTTCTGGGACATTCAGAAGTGACTTTATTATTAATGATACCGGGTTTGATAATGCATTTTTTCCCCTCCATTTTTTTCATCCTTCCTTTATTTCAGTTTTAAATATTCTGATGCTGGTGCTTTCTCACCGAGCTTTTGATTTTCCCTGTATCGTCTTACATACACAAGCCATTTTAGTTGCATTTCAGGGTATCACTGTGTCATATTTTAAACGTCACAGTTTACTGATAATGCTGCCATAATGTGCTGTTATTGTAATTGTGAACATTACAAAGCTGTGTTCAGGGACAATGTGTTATTGGATTGTTGGAGACAAATGCAGATTTTCCATTAATTTTTTGCTCTGCTTTCTTGGCCCCAGAAAACCAGTCATTAGTGTTCCATGGCAAAAATAATAATAATTTGGGTGTCTGCAAGCAAATTCCCTTCACTTTAACAGCCCAGACTGGACCTATTCCACACAGCTTGGTGTGGTGGAGGAGTGAAACATTATAGTAAAACTATTGTGAAGCCATCTCAAACCTCCACACACGCTTGTGTGGACATAAAGATGAAAGCCCCTTTATCTGCCATCATGTTGGAGCACAAATTATTATTAGAACCAGACTGCCACAGTGTTTTTTCTGGCGATCAAATCAAACATGTGGATGTAATGACATATAATCTTCAATGAACCAGAGAGTTTTGAAATGATTGGTGCAAACAGAAATAGACTTAGCTCATATTTCACCTTGTGTAAATCCAACCGAATAGTGCACTAGATACTGCATCAAGCTGTTGTTTGTGGTTTTTATTACTACCGTTAATAAAACAAATGGATCATGTGCAAAAATGAAGTTCTTTGTTCCATTTATAAGACATCTCTGTATTCCCCAAAAATCTGAGGATTGAATTAACAAGTGTATGAGTTCCCGTCCTCCTAATGAAGAAATGAATTACACCATCTTCTATCGAAAGTACTTTAATCTTATTAGAGTTAACTACAATGACCAAGTACTGTTCACAGAACTGACAAAGACGAAGAATAACATTTGAACTACAATGGACTCTGGATCTTACTTAGAAAATCGCATTAATATCAAATAACGTTATATCATGCCCTTTGTCAGACAAGATGGGAAATGGACATTTTCATTTCAGGTCTATCAACAGCTTCATCACAAGCTAATGCAGTAAAATGAATGAAGTTATTTTTCACTCTTTTTCAAGCCTGGGTTGTTACAGGCAGGGTCATGTTCTTCTGCATTGTGTGCGCTCCAAGTATGATGGTGGAAAGGTCTTTCATTTTTAATTACTTTTAGACTTTTTAGACAGCTCTTTAGTGAACAACTCCATTACAAGTTCAGGTGCTGAGCAGTACTCAGATCAACTTCAGTACAAATCACAGTTTGATGTAGTTATATAGGATATCACTGGGGAAAAAATGACTGAACTTTTATCTAAGGGAAGAAAAGAAATAGTTTAATGTGCTATTGTACTACAGTGTAGTGACAGCAACCCTAGCTGGATAATGCTGTGGCCTGTGGTCATGGCCAGGCAGGGAAGTCCAGCCCTAGGGCCAAATGTGGCCTGTGGATAGATTTTAATTGGCGCACAACATTTATTCACTATTCAATTGCAATTTTTCTTTCACCTGACTGTGGTTACATACGAGGAGAGTTCAAGTCAAACTGGGACATGATAAAATCTAGGCAAAAAAAATCAATTGACATTTACAGAAGTAAAACATTCAAGTGGTGCAAACATTTTTAAAAAGATGGTACATCTGTGAATGACAATCCCGTTCGAGCTGGCTCAGAGCCCACTGCGGTAGTTCCTGTGAACATTCAGTGAATGGTATGCCTGATATTTGAAAATCGATGGATTACGTGTTGCTTTGTTAAGTTTGCTGTTACATCCCCAATACAGTCCTGACCCCTCTCCAGGTGATTTGCACATATTTGGGCCAATAAAGGAGTTTCTGGAAGACCAGCATTTCAAACATGAAGCAGGGAGTGTCATCATGCCTCAAGCGTACTGGGAAAAAAATTCTACCTTGATGGTATCCAAGCACTAGTGAAATGCTGGGATAAGGGATTTA
>JAQMYG010000038.1:14159953-14170627 GCA_030014215.1 Clariallabes teugelsi | reverse complement strand
AAAATATATACACAATGTCCCCCTTTAACACACAGTACTATGAAATTATTGTTTACCCTACATTCTCCTAACATTATTGCTATTGCATAAACTATAGTTTGGCAAGAACTAGCAATCAATTCAATTCAATTTTATTTATACAGTGCTTTTAACAAAGATCATTGTCACAAAGCAGCTTAACAGAATCAAAAGAAAGTCAGACTGTCCCTCATGGCTCATCAAATCAACACTTTTTTCAACACAACATGCATGAAAGACACCGTTTGTTAACTAGAATCAATCTATATTATTTAAAATAAGATCTAAGCCATTTCTACAGACTGAAATCTTGGAAGCCTAAAACCATAGCTGATAATCTATTCATCTTTAGTAATGCTCGAAAGACTGGGCACGAGGCAGGAAAACAGCCTGAATCACAGGGCACAATGCACACACATATTCACACCTAGGAGCAATTTAGCATAGCCAATCCGCACACTGGCAATGTTTTTGGAGAGCTCAGAGGAATCCAGGGAAATTGGAAGAAAAACACAAGCACAGGAACTCTTCAATAGGGAGCAAACTGGAAATCTTAGAAAGATAATGTGACAACACTACCATCAGCCACTGTGCCAACTAGCTGAAATCTATAAAACTTTCTCTACATCTGAGTTCAACATCTGTTAAGCAAAAGAGCCATGTTAAAGAAATTAATTAATTAGATTTTTTATAATTATGAATTAGTGTCGTTAAGGTCATTTTTCTGGTAGTACATGATGATGTGTGTAAGGATTGTGCAGGAAGCATCATGCATCTCGGTGATAATTCTATGCCTATAGGGAGGTGGTTTTACAGTGACTCGGTGGACACTGCAGCAGAGTGCTGTGCTGTTTTACATGATTACTCCGAGCACCAGCTTAAGAAAGAAACCTCTCACATGCAGCAGCTCAGGGACTTGTTAAATGATTGGCCTAGCACTTAATTCAATAATTCCTCTCTCTCTCTCTCTCTCTCTCTCTCTCTCTCTCTCTCTCTCTCTCTCTCTCTCTCTAGCTCTCCTCTCCTCATTGATCATGCTGGTTAGGGAGATATGATATTTTGCATATCTGGCTAAGTGCTCTTAACCAGCCCAGTCTGTGCCGTGCTAAAAATTAATAAATAAAAAAGGAGGAGGGGTGATCTTGTCAGCTAAGTAATTTGCTTCTCTTGAACCAATGATGGCTTGCACTTTATGCAAATTGGTGTCTAGGGACAACAAAATCCCTCTTAATACATATGCAGACTTCATAAAAACATAGTAAAAAGAAAGGGAGGGAGAATTGATAAATCACAAGTCAGCACATTATGTGGATCGGACTGTCTACCATAAGTGACTTCATCGAAGGCCGTGGTTACAAATACAAGCATTGCACAAAGGCATGCTTGTTTATTGAATTAACATTATCAATTATGAATCCTAGCATGTGATTTAAACAGCAATAAATCGGTGATTTGTAAGACAAATTGTAACTATTAAATGATGTGTGTTTCCATGCCTAAGGTTAGATGCTTATTACAGTATGTCCCCTGTAGTCAGTGTCTGAGGACTGATATGCTTGTATCAGGCACAGCTCACAGCAAATGAGTAAGACAAGACATCTGTTTATGCCAAAACATGGCCATATCTCACAGTACTGGCCCAGGGGGAGAGTGTGTCAGAGTTAGGCTTCATCCACCGACAGCAGCTCCCACGTGCTCCATCCAAACCTTTCCTGTCACACCGTCCCGAATCTGGACCCAACCCAGAGATATGGATAATAAGCAGAAATATGTGTTATCATTATGGATGAGGCGGGGGAAGTCACAGTGCTTTATCGCAGTAATCTCGCACAGTACTTGTTGGAAGTTTTTTAGTCGTGCTGTGCTCCCCACGAGAGTCTCCCCGTGTCTTTCATGTGGCTCCACAGACGGCCTCCTCCACACTCTCCTCCTTTTGTATTGTTATATTATTTATGGATGGGTACAGGCATAAGCAGAGTCTGCATTAAGACAGATGGGGGGTACGGGGAGTCATTCATATTCCATTTCTGCGACATCTTAAGCAGCCATTGAGTTCAAACATTTCCAGCCCTGCTGCACAGAAAAGAGAGGGAGAGACAAAAATGAAAGAAAATAATGACAAGACACTGGGGGTAGGTGTGGAGTGTGAGTGTCTTGGAACAGATGGAGATAAAAAAGAGCGTGAGAGAAGCAAATGAAAGAAAGCAAAGGGAGAAAACAGAGAGCAGAGCGGAAAAAGCAAAACAATGAGCAGCCGAGCCAGCAGAGTTGCTGAAACTTTTTGTTGTCCTTTACTTAAAGCTTATTAAATATAGATTTAACTTTCAGTCGCTTAAATGAGCGGGATCCAGTGACTTCGTTCGGGCAAAACAATGAGGTGATACGTGGAGCACTCAGTCCATCCTGTAACTTCTGTGCGTTTGTGTGTTTACGTGTGAGAGAATGGGAAATGAACAGACAACAGTAACGAACAGCAGTTCATGTGTCATGTCAAGTGGATCAGAGCACAACTAAGAAAAATCCTGTTCCTTATTTTTTCCTTCTGTCCTCCGAGACACGAATGCACATGCTCATTTTGAGACCACATACAGCAATGTCTATTTCTGTATCTCTTATACCATATGTGGGATACCTTCTGTCACTAGAGACTGCAGCTCCTCACAGAACAAGGGCGCATAATCAGCAGGTGGAGTAAGCGAGCGAGTGCGATAGTGAATATAAATGTCATATAAATACCAGGATGTTTTCTGGAGCACATCCTCATGTAAGGTTGGAATTGAGCAACGTTGTGAGCAGAGAGCCAGAGGGCAACGGTAAGGGTTCTAAACCCACAGAGAGACTAAGAACCTTGAGGAAGCTTCATGTTCCACTTTTAGAGAACCTCAATCAATAGGGGGAGGAACTCCTTAGGGAGGGGGGAAGAAAGTGTGCTCCTCCTTCAGTTTGGAAACAGATAATATGGTAGATTCCTGTGAAGGGCTTGTTTTTGTGTAATTTTTGTTTCCTTTTGATTGCTGAATTTGAATTCAAATTGTGAAACCTGGATTGTCCTTTTCATTATTTCATTTGCATGCTGCATTTTTGTTCTTATAAAAGAATGTAAAAAAAGAAAGAAAGAAAATGTAAAATTGGGGCTGTCAGGCAAGAGACAGGACTTGATTTGTCGTGAAAAGTAAAACAAAGGAGTTCAGTAATGGCCAAGCTTAGGGCAGCTGATTATCTGCTGTCTTGTCAAGATAATACCATAGATCAGAGGTATTTCTTTATTCAAATGATATGTCTGCATCTGCTCTCAATTGGAGGCCATCAACTCTTGTCGAGCAGGCAGACGACATTGAACACCCCTTCTCGGGTCACACACACACACACACACACACACACACACACACACACACACACACACACTGTTTTCTGTACCCCTTCAATATGGAGTGCAGCTAAAGTTGATATTGCAATAATGCCCTGCCTGTGTCCTCCATGTCACTCCTAACTACTGCCTTGCCCCTGAATTGACAGAGTGCCCAAACCCGGGTGCACAGCAGCGCCACTAATGCTATCTAACTCAATCAACATCACGGTTTTTTTTCTCTTTAAAAAAAAAAAAAGCTATAGCTGAAAGACAAAGTGTCAGATCAAATGCTAACACTGAAAATAGAACCATATGGTAAGGTGTACTTAGTAGTGATGTGTGTGTGCATGTGTGCGTGTGTGTGTTCAACTTGCTGCTTTTTTTTTTTTTTTGCCCGTATGTTAAACATGCCTTCATGTGTAAAAATAGGTGTGATGTGTATTGCTGTAAAATAAAAATGTTCATACTGTATAATAATGTGCTGTCTTCTTTGTGTATTAAAAAAAAAATAAGAAGAAGGAAATAAAAAGTTTTTTCTTTTATTTGGACTGAAGATAGGAGCATAAAATGCATTCATCAATTGCAGTAATGTCTGGCTTTCAAGGTAAAATGCCTTGCTTTTAGGACAAAAGATTTTAGTCTAAATACATGCTCCAGGCTTCTATTATCAATAGGTTACATCAATCAACATGGTCCATATGTCACACATCAGCCAGTGGGCAGAACTCAACCATCTACTTCAGCTTACTAGGAATTAATTAGGAATTAAAGGGGGGAAAAAAGAAAAAGCTTTTGTCCAAATGATTCTAATACAGTACAATTCTCACTCAGAGCATGTGATGTGGGAAAGGCAACACTACATAAAAACATTATACTGGGCGTATTAAGGAGTTCATCAGCAGAGATGCTCAGATGCAAAGAGCGCTCTTTATCCCATCATGTCCCTTCAGGGATTTCACACCATTTACTCAGATGAGTCCAGTAATTCCATGCAAATATAATTTAATTTAAAGTTAATTCTGCTGCATTATCTTTTAATATAGACATGATAAATTATCTTTTTTTGTGCAGTCTAAAGTGCTGCTACGGTTTTGTGCAGTAATTGAGGAGAAAGATGCTGAAATGAAATTATTGTTACGTTTGTACGATTGTCTCAACGTAGTGAATTTCTGATTTTCTTCACATAAATACAGTGGTTTCCCGAAGTATTAAGACAAAGTAAAATTTGATGTTTTAATGACTATATGATTGTCTGTATTAATCATGAAAATTAAGATAATGAGAATAATTTGTTATTTTATGTAATGAAATTGTATTACAACAATCAATATTTATTAGGAAGTTCTTTAATTCCTCAAAACCTGATGTATCCACCTGGGCATAAAGTCAGAAAGACGTCTGAAGTACTTAGGTGTCACTCGCTCAATTATTAACATTCCTGCTTGATTGCTTCCTGAAGATCATGTACAGAAGAAAGCTACTGCTTTCTTCACCATTTCCCTACAGTTTTTTTTTTTTGTCAAATAGCCAATTTTTCACTAGTTTTTTTTTTTTTTTTAGTTCATTAGCACAACTCCTCAAACAGATAGGCTGGAGCTAATTAGTGAAATCACCTGTTTTAGGAGAATACATGACATATGTTATCTTAATACTTTTGCCCACCACTGTACATACGTACTGTACAGTATATGCTGTATATCCATATGCTTTTATCTATGCTTTGTGACTATGTGATCTCTATGTATTAAAATATCAGCTCCTTTATACAATGATTCCTAAATTACAATTTGATAATGTTAAGTTTAAAAAAAAAACACAGTTGATTTTGATAAAATAACATAATTGTATTATGTCTGACTGCAATTAATCTTTTCCAAAAGTGAAGTGTTGATGGCACCTATCTCTCCATCATGTCCGCTAAAAATGTGCCCTGGACACTAGCCTGCTCTACATGCACAGCCTAACTGTGTTACAAATGCAAATCCATCTTTGCACTCACCCTTTTTTTATTTGCATGATCATATGCAAATGTACTAATTAGCACATTGTCTGGTTTGCCTTAATAGTCAGCATTTTTGACAGTGTTTAACGAGGGTGGGTTTTTCAGCTCAGGGTCTGAATGCTGGCAGGAGAAGTGCAGTGCCAGTTTACTCTCTGGAAATATATCTTTTTAGAGAAAATATTCATATTAAATAAATGAATGAATACAAAATTGTAATTTTTTTTTTTAGATTAAAAATGAAACAATGAATATTTATTAGGTATTGATGATATATTATGATAACCCTAATGACAAGGAAGGACAAAAGATCAAACAATGATAATGTTCCAAGGCTCATTTCTCAAGCCGACCACTGATTGGTTGATTGTACCGTGTTGTCCCCCCTCTGAGGATCTACTTTAATAGCCTCATAATGTTGTCATAGTCCACGATGAGTACAACTATACCAATTAGAATAGTAATAGAACTAATTAACAAAAAAAAATTGGAAAGAAAAATTCATAATTTTAATATTCATTAAGCACTATCCCATAATTTATGGCTGTCTCAGAGGCATCACATCAGATGCCTCCTCCACATACTTTTCTTCCTGGACTCATCTTTTCCCTAAGGTAGATGATCTTGGGTTAAAATACACCCTTTTTATGGACATTTTATTATTTTTATTTTCTAAATCCCTTTTAGGGTCATAAAAAATATGCACAATAATGTGACACACAAACACCTGTAGTACACATTATCTTTCTTGACTTCATACATTGACTTAATTTGCTGACCAGGATTGAGCAGACTGTCCTGAGTTCCAGAGTAGGAACTGTAAGCTGAGGGTGTGTTTTCTTTATTTTTCTAGTCAGAGGTCAGAAACTTCTAGATACACCCTTTAATTGAATGAAGCACCATATACATTTTATAATGCATGGAAGCCTCCAACTAATCATCTTCCATAACAGGAAGATTATCAGTTTAAGTGCAAAGCTAGTCCAGTCCTAGTCCAGATTCTTCATCATCATCATCATCATCATCATCATCATCTCATCTCATATCTGTCCCACTGTGTACTACAGCGTTCTACAGGCTGACCTTTTAACATATACAGTACTTGCACCAACTGGTCTTCAACCAGCATGTTACATCTTTCCACATCTTACAACATTGGTTGTAAGTTTAATAAGTTGAACTGTTCAGTTTCAGCTGGGAGTTAGTCACTCATTTGAACCTGCACCCCATCTCATCCACTGTCTACAATGATTTTTTCTTCATGATCTCTTGCTACCATAAAGAAGCACCCCAAATGTTTTTAGAAACATAATTTTGATATATTGGATGAACGTTTTTACATCATTTACAGTACCTGGTTTTTAAAATATTGCAGCTCTTGTCATTGTACTGTAGTTCTATTGCTTTACCAAAACTGCCTATGGATCCCGGAAACTTATGCTGACCCTCATACTGCTTGGATGATACTTGCTTCACTGTAAGTAGGTTTGGAACAAAGTATAAATGGAAATGGAAATGGAAATGTGATGGCATCATCTAACATCCTTTGCCACACTTCTATCTAATTCAGGTTTCCATCTCACACAGCAAGCTTTCATCATTATTGTATTAGAAATTGTTGGACTGCTCAGAGAACTGAAACAAATCTGCTCTCTGATCTAGTTTTTATTTCTCTCTACATGTGGTGGGAACCAACATCTTAGTTACTAGAGTAGGACTTATACGAGGCAGTAGTGCAGATATTTCCCACTGAATGTGAGCTTTTTTTTTGGAGCTGAATGCATTCATACATTCATGCTTCCATCATTATCTGGTCCTGGGTCCTGAGTGTCGATAGAAGAAAAAGTACTTATTGTCAATGCCTGGGTCACAGTAAAGTCAGGGGTGTGTGTGTAGGTCCTATTTTTTTCTGTGGCATTTAAACATCAATTCATCAATAATTTGCAGCCATGGTTTTAAAGTGAGTCCCATGGTTCAACAGCTGCTCTGCTCATAGCCTCAGGTCACTTGAGCGATTTCACTTAAGAACTGCTGCACACAGCCCTAACAGCATACACATCCTTGACAACACACTGAGAAATTCTTCCTCTTTTTCTCCTTTTCTCGCCACCTCTTCCACTCGTCCCCTTTCCCCATTCTCTGTCCTGTTCTCTCACAGTCTGTGCAAGTGTTGTAAGGTGTTGCAGGCTGTGCTGTGCATTTTTTTCTGTAAACTTGTCATCTTATTGCTCTTAGCCAGTACCTGTCACAGTTTGAGAGATGCCGGTGAAAACAAAACCGAACAAAAAGGACAGCAGGTAGCATAACATCCCCTGCTGGCAGTAGAGTCGAAGCCACCAGGTCGCTGTGCTGGAGCCACTGCCATATGGTAACCTGGAGCGAAGCAGCTTTTCTGTTTACTCAGGGTCATGTCAGATTAATTTCTGCTTAACCACAACATGCTTTCTGGTGCCAGCTTCTCCCTCCTACTACTTCCCCTGTCACACGCTGTCCACGATGTAGTGGGGTTGAGTGGGGCAGATTAAGTATTCACCTCAATCCAGTGGAGAACTGTGCAGTGGAGGTCTAGCCCTACTGTACATTCTATTGAATTCTATACTGATATAAAAAGCAATTAAGCAAATTGAATCAAATCAAATCTAAATAAATAAAAAAGGTGGAACATTTAGGAACGTTATCCGTGTAAACGATGCTGTCTTAGAAACGTCCTCCACCTAAAAAAAAAGAAGAAGAAAAACAAAGACATCATACTGTATGTTACCAAGTTAAAATGCACAAAATACATTTAAGTTAATTGCGGGGGTAATTGGTACTAATTAAAACAATTCACTTTTGTTTTGCAGTCAATAAAGTACAGTGTTGTGAAAAAAGTAAATTTTTTGTTGCATATTCGTCACATTTAAATGATTCAGATAATCGAACAAATGTAAATTTTACACGAAGATAACCTAAGTAAAAATAAAAAGCTATTTTTCATTCATTAAGGTAAAAAAAATGTGAAATAGATGACTGTGTGAAAAAGGCATTGCCCCTAAACCTGATAACTTGATGGCAACAACTGAAATCAAGCATTAGCAAAAACTGGCAATCCTTTATATCACTATGGAGGAATTTTGACCTACTTTTTTGCAATTGTTTTAATTCATTGAAGGGTTTTCGAGCATGACCTGCCTGTTTAAGGTCCTGCCGCGGATTTAAGTTTTGATATACTTTTAGCCATTCAGTGATGGACTTGCTGGTGTGTTTTGAATTATTGTCCTGCTGCATAACCAAAGTGTGCAAAATATAAAATAAGATATCAAATAACTGATGGCTGGGTGTTCTCCTTTAGGATTTTCTGGTAGAGCACAGAATTTATGGTTACATCAATTATGACAAAACATTCAGGTCCTGAAGCTGCAAGGCAGTCCCACACTATCACACTACAGTACCACCTCCAGGTTTGACTGTTGGTGTCACTTTTACACCAGATGTACATAACAGGACACACACCTTCCAAAAAGTTAAACAATTGTCTTATCAGTCCACAGAATAGTTGCTCAAATATACAATCAAGATGTTTCTCTGGCAAATGTGGGATGAGCGATTGTCTTCTTTTTGGTCAGCAATGCCTTCACCTTGGAACACTCTCAGTCTTTTTCTTACTGTTGAATTATGAACACTGCCCCTAACTGAGGGTAGTGAGGTCTGCAGTTCTTTATATGTTCTGGGTTCTTTTATGGGCTCCTGAATGAGTCGTCACTGTGCTCTTGGAATAATTTTTGTAGGCTGGTAGCTACTGGGAAGGTTTCCAACTGTTCCAAGTTCTTTCCATTTATATATTGACTCTCATCATGATTTGCTGGAGTCCCAAAACCTTAGAAATGGCTTGGTAACACTTCCCGGCCTGATACAATTACTATGTTTCTCATTTGTTCTTGCCTTTCTTTAGATTGTGTTGTTTTTTGAGATCATTCAGCATGCTTAACTTTGTCAGACAGGTTCTATTTAAGTGATTTCTTGATTCAGTAGACCTGGCAGCAATCAGGTGTGAGTGTGGCACGTGAAATTTAACTGAACTTTCCAAAAAATGCAATTACTTTTTCACATTCAGCCAGGTAGGTTTGTACAGTTTTTTTTTCATTAATAAATGAAATCATCATTTAAAAACTGCTTTTTGCATTTACTTGTGTTATATTGGGTGTGAAAAATATGCAAAACAAACAAATAAATAAAAAATCAGAAAGGGGGCAAATACTTTTTCATGAACCTGTTTATATACATCCATGTCCCCTAAAATAAGAGAGTGCAAATCAAAACATGATTAGTTGATTCCACTTTCACTCCATAGTCAGTGGGTAATCCAAGAATTAAGTTATTTTGTGCAGTTATTGATGTCCTACCCAAGGAATGAGCGATTTTGAACAAACCCCTCTACAGGACATTATTATAAAAAATTATAATAATAATTATTATTAATAATAATAATAATAATAATTTGTGGCCTATTTTAAAATGTAAAAATAAAAATAAATAAATTATTCCTGTCATTGCTATTATTATTATTATTATTATTATTATTATTATTATTATTATTATTATTATTATTATTATTAACAACATAATCTATATAACAAAACATAATCTATGTAAAAAAAAATCCCTTCAAAAGCTGCTGTGGTCTAATCGGTCCAATGAAACAGCCTTTGTTGCCTATGGATCCATGATGCTGCATGAACTCCTCACAAAGCAAACACAGACACACTGCCAAACAAAAGGCTGGGAATTTTAGGGAAGGCAGTTTAGAATGATAATACCAAACACTTTGTCATCAACAAAAAGTAACAGGCATGCTGAAAGTGATCAATCACTGCACTCAGACCACGACTTTCTTGGCACATGGCATTCACAGAAACTTCCATTTCACAAAAAAATAATTACAAGACCCAACCACCAGTGATGCCTGGTTCTCAGATGACCTCAGAGGAGCTAATGAGGACATTTGAGTGCACTTCGATAGATAGATAGATAGATAGATAGATAGATAGATAGATAGATAGATAGATGCGGGCTACACATTCTTCACCATCAGCAGTCAGAGGCTATCTCCCTTGGTCCACTTTTCCTTTTAATAAAGTAATCTCCATCTTGGATTCCAAGAGGTAAGCAACCTTATGGGATGTTGTATTTCTAATTGTGCTGTCAACTCATCCACTTAATTATGTCCAATCAATCTCTAAAGGGAAGATAGCCAACCGTGTGTGTGTGTGTGTGTGTGTGTGTGTGTGTGTGTGTGTGTGTGTGTGTGTGTGTGTGTGTGTGTGTGTGT
>JAQMYG010000038.1:14135700-14153744 GCA_030014215.1 Clariallabes teugelsi | reverse complement strand
TATATATGTATATGTATGTATATGTGTAGCAGTGTTTTTTATGTTTTTCCATATAATCTGTCTTTATTTAGCTGCTTCAGGCGAGTCTACATGTTTACATTAGTGGAGCTCTTCGTCACCGATCCAATTTGAGCTGTAATGACTCATGCAGCAGGAGAGGTGAAGCGATGGCGGTGTCCCTGTTGGCCATCGTCCCTTATCTCAGTCTGTGCCAGCTGCACTGTGCCTCAGTGACTATATGAGCATGCACGCACACACACACACACACACATATCACAGCATATCCCGAGTAATGCAAGACTTATGCATTCAGATGTAGATAGTTTGACTGAGGCCGGATAATGCTGAGCTAACGGTATTGCCTTGACACCCATCCCTCAGTGCGATACAATAGCTGTATATTAAGGCTTATGATTGATTCTCCACTTGCAAAATCTGCTCCAGCTCCATTGTTGGTCTGCTCATAGACCCTGACTACGATTCATATAGTTTTATGATGCAAAACTCTGCCTTCCATCTTGACATAACTGCTGTCTGGAAAATCTTACAGCAGAGAAACCCTAGCCTGTATTTTATTTTATTTTATTTTTTTTAGATAGTGTTTCACTGCCATACATTATTGCCTAAGTTAACACAAACACACACAAGAAAAGTTTCCTGTTAACAGGGTGTCAGTTCAAAGATCTGACCATTGTGTTGGGCATCTCATCACCTGAAAAAATAATTGAAGGACTTGGCATATCAAATGGACTTCTTTCTTCTTTACCATCACACACAACAAAAAAAAGAAGAAAAAGTAGGGAAAAAAACAGACACAAGTATCATGTGGTTTATTTAACAAGTCAAGACAGGGCAGATGAGAAATGACATAGGAATGTGGAGGACCACAACTCTGTACTGGTTATGAATCTAGACAGAACAACAAAGAGGAGTTCATTGTTTGGGTTTAGAACTCAATCCTTTGTCTTGGTATCCTTCTGACCATATCTGTGGATAGGTTGGGGTAGTTGGGGTACAAAAGGACAGACCATTTACCCAGCAGATGTCACTAACAGGCAGTGGTGGTGTCTGATATGTAGTCGAACAGTAGTAGGGACACACACACACATACACATAGACTATAAACACGGGCAGCAATGTAACTACTCTAATCCACATACTGTCACACACTCAATGTTGACTCAGCTCATCCAAATATCCAGCATGGAATCTGTCCACACTGCAACCAACATCCGTCTATGCAAATGTGGGTGTTTCTATGCTCAAACTTAGCGGACTGTACACACACACAAAAACGTGTATCACAAATCTGACATTTGATTTCCATTGTGAAAATTCATACAAAGTCATTCTGATTTTTCCTTGCTGAACATTTCTAACTTGATAGCAATGGTCTCTGCCAGGATGACTCTGCCCCATCCGCAGGCACAAGGCCTCGTTGAACTGTTTGATCAGGATGAAAATGATGTCAGTGCAATGCTATGAGAGTCTGTCAGAAGATCTGAGCCTACAGTAGTTGAACGTCTACAATATGGGAGAGTTTAAAGTGACGTGATAGACAGTGCTTTAGACCACCGTCATTGAAAGACAAACAGGGAACGTCTTTAAGATTATTGTTCATTCTTCCAAAATACATTATTGTGCTTCATATTAAATTTAATTTAATAAATTGAAGAAATGGGAACAGAAGTTTTACTGTGACAGGCTGAAAAGTGTCTAAAGATACAATTTATAATTGTATTAATTTTTTAATTTTTATGTACTGTAACAACCTCAGCAGCAATCTCATTTCCCCTTTTCTCTGTTCCAACAACTCAGCATTTAGCATTGGAGCTTCGTTTGCAGTAGGTCACAAGGGCCAAGGGCAGCTACAATGGTAATACTGCTGGGAAGTAGTGGCTTAGAGGGTTAAGGCACGGCTAAGTTACTGATCGGGAGGCGGGCAGTTCGAGCCCAAGCTCCACCAGGCTGTCATTATTGGGCCCTTGAGCAAGGCCCTTAACCCTATCTGTTCCAGGGGCACTGTGTCATGGCTGACCCTGTGCTCTGACCCCAGCTATGCTGCGATATGCAAAGAAAGAATTTCTCTGTGCAGTAACATATACAGTATGTGACATATAAAGGCTTAAATTGACTTCAGCCCCAACAGTACACTAATCATCAGCCTGATTATCTACAGTACACCTGTTTCTCACTGGTTTATGCCTTATGTTACTGTAGATGGTGTTTTTATGCCGGAATGATTCAAAGGTCACTGTGAAAAAACATTCTGGCCTGAATATAAGACCCAGAAACTTGCAGAAAAGGAGAGACAAAAACGCCTTCAGGAAGCCTGGAGAACTATTCCGCCAGACAACATGAAAAATAAAATAATGTCTGGCTCTTTGGAAACAAAATATGAAGAAACCCATATAGCGGCGCTCAAGATTTTTGCACAGTCCTGTATTTCCAGGAATTCGGCACCTAGGTGCACTGAACCATTTTGGTAGCTCATCCTGACCCAAGCTCTTACTTGAACACCTTCAGCCTTTTTTCCCCCCACAAAAATACAGACATTTAGCCGTAATGTCTATTTTTCATAATTTGATCAGAATGGGGCATGCACACACAGACCATTAAGGAAACACATTGCTTCACATTTAACATGTCATACATTTCTAATCACTTTGTGAATGTGGTTCTTTAGTTCTTACATATTTGTACGATAATATGGCCAGGCCAGTGCTCATAAAGCATGTCACAAATGGCTGTCCTTTTCTGCAATGTATTGACCCACATGGGGAAAGTCCTGGTGATGCAGGAGTGGGGAAGGTTAGTCCAAGTGCAGGACAGGAAAGGAAAGACACATGGGACTAAATATTGATTGAGCTCTGACATTGATTAAACTCCCCTTGATTCACAATGACTGGCCACTACTTGCATGCATATAGATCCTCATGTGTCCCACAATAGAAACCTGTCTTTCCCTCCTTCTCTCCCACTCTGTCTACATTTCTGTCTCACTCTGGAAGATTAGGGCACTCTTCCTCCACCCTTACCTCCTTTGTTTATTGTTCTTCTTTTGTGTGTGATTGTTGTCCATCCATGGGCATTGGTCCGGATGTGCCATTGTTTTATTGTCTTTCCTTTTCTCAAACTCTAATCTGTTCCCTTTGACATTCTTGGCTGTCACTCACAACATGTCCCTCCAGCTGTAAAACCATTCAATTTAATTTTGTGTTAAATTGTGGTATTCAATGATAAACTCATTTTCTCGCTCCGACCTGAACGAAGACGTGTGTGTATATGTATGTGTGTGTGTTGAGGTGGGTTAATGAGTGTCCATGAGGGGAAGAAGACAGGAGGGGTGATGAGGGACAAGCAAGTTCAAGGGCAAAGGCATGGAACACAGACACATAAACACGGTTGATGGTATGTGAGCTATAAAGCCATAAAGGTTAGGATGAGGGCAGGCTGTACAATAAACAGCCCCCATTACCTGCTTTGTTTATACAGATAAAGAATCCACTGTAAAATCTCCCCATAGTGCATGCAGTGTTTAACCTCGCAGAGGACAGCTCAGGGAAATGGGGGCCCGAGAGGTGAGTCATGAAAGGCAGACCTTCAACCACACGCGCTGAGAAAACCTAGGGACAAAAAAACAAGGTGTTTCTAATGACATTTACTAGCTGCCATACATATACAGGTAGTTCATTCGAGGTTTGTTGTCTAAAATGAAGGAAGAGGAAAAGAAAGTCTGCATTTAGATCAAAAGATCTTCGAGTGAGAAAGCACAGTCACTGAAAACACATACAGTACGCATACTGTACACTTTGTCATGCATGTTTCAAACACACATGTCTTATGCACACAAAGAGCCATTTAGTGCTCTGATTAACATGGTAATACACTTAACCCTTCATTATACATTGATCTCTCTCTCTCCCTCACACATACACATAAATACCTACATACCTACATACATACAGTACATACATACATACATACATACATACTGTACATACATAGACAAATGTGACAGCATGGACTTTAGATAACTCGGTTAGGTGCAGTCCGCAAAAGTACCCAGTATATTGTCTGCATTGATTGATGAAGGAAGACAATGGATACGATACAATATAGTAGAGGTGCAGCACATGAATATATGAACATACTAAGAAGGATGGCCCCTAATGACACAACTTTATAGGTCTTAAACAGGGAGAATTGTGCCTCACTCTAGCAGCCATAAAAAAACAAAAAAAGAGGTGATTTGTACCACTGTGTCTCTGCTAACTTGTGTATACTTTCCATATAGTTACAGCTCTAAGACGCTCCTAGAGTGTAAAAAAAAAAACATATGCAAATTGAGTAAAAAAAAAAAAAAGAAGTAAAAAACTTATTCATCCTCATGTAATAGCTGTTTTCTTTCTTTGCGATTTGTTGCGGTTGCTACTGATTACGACTGAAAGACTCCAGGAACATTAATAAGTCACTTTTGTGAATCTTCATAATCATTGCATCCTTAACGTCTCTTATTACCATCGCTTTAAATGTGGCAATATGAATGCATAGTATGAAATCAGAAATGGTTATAGGGTCAGGTCTGGCTTTTCTTCTGCAGTGTGAGTTAATAAGTGTCCAGTGTGTACACTAATAAGGTGTCAGGGTTCATTATAGATTTCTGCTTCCTCATGCTTGCTCCAGCTGCCCTTTCTTCACGTATGGTGCACCCCCTATCAAGATGGTTGCCATGCCAGCCGGGTGAGATTTGCATGTGTGTTATCTATTTAAATAAATTCTCATGGTTTATAACCACTATAATGCGTCTTAGCCGAGCCCAGCTCATTGCTAATTTATAGCCAGTCTAGTGTGTCTGCGGCTGATGACACCACATGAAGCATGGAGTCTAGACGACATTGAGCCCACTGTCCATGGGGTAATTGTTTTATGCAAATGAAAAAATCCAAGGGTGACATGTTCATTGCGCATCCGTGTAATTTGATTGAGGTGTGCTGTGACTCCCGGCAGCTGATTCTGCCCTCTTTTTTTGATTATTACTACTGCTGATTTTTGGGTGCATTGTAATAAACTACAGAATTCTTTTTTATGGTACGGAACAAAACGGATGTCAGGTCCGAGCAGGGTACCATGCTGCAGAGTACACTTTCATGAAATCTCCTCATACTGTATTCATAGTGTGATGGATTTATTCATGTTTTGGTTCACATTGGCAAATGATCTTGCTGTATCTGTGCATGCAGATTTTATGTATTGAACCAAAATGTATTGTAATAGTCACGCTGGTTTCCATGTGGGGGCACAGCGGGCAAGCTGTGCTCTGTAAACCCTTTTGCTGAATGCCCTCGGGGCAGAGCTGAAGCAGAGTGTCATGTGACATGATGCCAGAGGTAGAGAGGTGCACAGAAGGAGGACAATGGCAACAGACCAGTGCATTGTGGGAATCCTGTAATCAGGGCATTATGTGACAAAAAGAATGGGCGCGCTCAATTGTTCAATTTTCAGCGCCTCCTCTGTACCTGATCGCTGTACACGTCAGGCGTTCAGTGCGTTCTGCCCACTATAGCAAAGCCCTAAAATATGTTTGTTCTCCTGTGCTCCATTTTCACCTCTGAAAATCCTGAAACCCTGTTTGAAACCCAGTTCATGCTAAGTAGAGAGTAGTGCAGGGACTGTAGGGAGGGGTGACCTCATTCTCCTGGGAGAGGTGACGAACGACAGACCTCCTCAGCGCCTCGCCGTGACCTTTCTTGCTGCCCTGCTCTGCATATGCAGCACACAAATAATGGCCCCCTTAATTATCAGAGTAACCATCATGCCATGGCAGGACAGGCAATAATAAATCTTCCCGGAGAGTACACAACACTAGCGGCTATGAAGAGAAGGCCCGAATGCCTCCCTCTGATGAAGACCCCATGTCTGATCTTATGATCCGAAACCCTGATGGCTGGTTTCGGTAAAACATTTTTAGAACAATATTTTCACTTTCGCTGTATCTTTTTCTCTGTCTTGCCTTTACTATCATTTTTTATGTGTGTGAGACTTTATCACTGGCTCTCTACAGATGAGCACACACAAAGTCAGAGAGACAGGCAGAATGGGGCATAAAGTATCACACTAAAGCTCTCTGTGTTATGGGAGAACCAGGTTCCCACCATGCAGTGTGGATCTTACCGCACAACCAGCACAGCCAAACTAGTCCAAACCAGACCCATTTCAAATTGTAACAACAACAACAACAACAGCAATAATAATAATAATAATAATAATTCATTTTTAATTCATTATTTACATTTATATAATAATAAAGGCAATCTGGGTGGGGAGCAGAGCACAGGTACACACTCACTCACTCACTCACACACACACACCACACACACAGACACACACAGACACACAGAATTGCACACTACAGACAACTTGTACAGTAAATACTGTACAAATGCATGACTTTGGACTGTGGGAAGTAACTAGATTATGTGGAGGAAACCCACCATCCACAGGGGACAAAAAAATCTAACTCCACATACATGAACACACACACAGAGGAGATATTCAAACCCACAACCTTGGATGTAAGAGGCAACAGTGCCACCCATGATTTTTTTTATTATTATTATTATTATTATTATTGTTATTATTATTATTATTATCAGAGAAATCTGTGTGAAACATGTCACTGGTATAAATATCAACTATTAAATTAGCATTAAACCAGTAATTTGTTTCCTGTTAGCAGTACATACCGAATGTCTTCATTAAGCATTTAACAACATGTTCTATATCTCAGGGGGCCAATTCGAACTGGTCTATATGAAATCCAGGCAGTATACTGAGACACACATGGGGCGCATGCACACACACACACACACACGCACACACACACACACACACACACACTGGCACGCACACAGTTCAGAGCCAGTAGCATTTCAGTCTGAAGTAGCATTTTACCTCTATGGCCTTTCTACAACTGCTTCCAGCACAAACACATATTGCACTTTCTCTCTCTCTCTCTCTCTCTCTGTCTCTCTGTCTCACACACAGATGCGTGTTCACACACAGACACTCACAGAACACTTCCACCAGCATTATCTGGCAAAAAATCAGAGGAGAGAGAAATGTTGCGCTCCAAGTTTTAAATTTAATTTCATGCTGGATTTGCAGTGCTCATCTGAATTGCATGTGAGCTGATTGTAATGGGCTTCACTCCACGGCCTCTGGAGAGACAGAGCACAGCTCCGCTGCCCATGACAGCATCTCTGCAACTACTGGAACACCCGACATGTGTGTGTGTGTGTGTGTGCGTGTGAGAGAGAGAGCGCGTAGGAGTCAGGAACGGGGCCGGGGTCATTTCTCACAAGGTCATGGTCAGGCCTGCCCCTAACCAGTTGACCCAGACTGCTCACCCCATTCAGCCCAGTGTACACATCCACTGAAGCTGTCATTCCTGCACACAGAGTGCAAGAGAGCATGTTTCCCACCCCTCACCCCAGCAAGAGGCAAATAATCACACTGCAAGCATATAAATTCTGTTTAAACTCCGATCATGGACTTATAGGTCACCTCAAACACTTGTCTGCTCTTTGCAATCAAGATGAAGGATTCAATTAATTAACTCATCAGTTGGTTTGGAGCTGTTTATCTAATTTAGGCTGAAGGTGGAACTACATCCTTACCTGCATAACACAAAAAGCTAATGATCTTAAAGTTTTAACTTAAACTAGACATTTGCAAGCCTAAAATGACTACTTTAACCAAATCTGATAATTACAAATGATCACTAATGCAAAAGAAAAAGAAGACAATATTTTAGTAAACAATTTATTCTGTTAAAAACAAAAAGGCCCCATTAGCGACCCGTATATTAGTTGAATCGTTTATCTTGTTTCCAACTGACAGACAAGCAACAACTAAGAAAATACAGTGTCTGTTATCATTGATGTTATCCTTATGGAGCTGTCCAGCATGTTTAAGTTAACTACAATTCCAATATAATTTACAAAGTCTGTAATTCAAAGGATTTTCAATGCAACCACGATGCTAGTTGAAAACTTAATAAGTTAAACATGCTACAGTAGGTAATGGCTCATCAGCAACTAAATTAGATGATGTAATAATTTTTTAGCAGTTTGACACTCAAACAAACAAAAAAAAACCTTAACTCTACCGTTCCTTGTTGCCCCTGGGTGGTACTCCCAAGAGTTTATCATTTGTACCTTCAGTATATACAATATGTTTTTACCTACACAAGTGTATGTGGTGTGACCTTCAAACTATAGCATAAAAGGTAAATATGGTCCATTAAAGGTCCCATAATTTGCTATTTTTTTGACAGGTTAACATACTACAGGTCTCAACAGATCAAGTGTATCTGTTAGTGCTTCAGCTGAAATGCACTAACAGAAAAAATGCATTTTTTCATCCCATAAACTCTCTCTCTTTCACTCCTCTTTTGAATGCACCAATTTAGTGTCTATGTAAATGAGCTACTAATGAGCCATGCCTCAGTAGTACCAGAGAACAGCAGAGCTGAGCTACTGTATAAACCAGGGCAGCAGCTCTTCTTATATGAGGTCACATTAGGGGGGAAATCTAATAAGCCTGTTTAAACCATGGGCAATACAAAAATGTAAATGTATGTACATATATTTAAAAATCATGGATTTATTATTATTTAAATGTTTTTACTATTTTTGATTGTATATGCACAACTTGTGCATATAGACAAGTTGGGCATGTATGTATCAAAACTTTTTTGATTATATATGCATACTGGAAACCCATCTCTGGTCACCTTCAAACAAATTTTATAGCCATATTTCCAAATTTTATAGCCATATTTCCAAATTTTATAGCCATATTTCCAAGTGATAAAGGTGCAAAGTAAAAAAGTAAAACTTTGCCGACAGCAGAAAAAAATATACGTGTCATGTATAAGAACATTCATGTGCAGTCAATGCAGTTTAAGAACCTAATGTCGAATTTAAACATCATATTTTTGAAAACAACAACAGCGCTGGCATCAGCTTTCCTCGACTGCATTTTTTCTTTTCTGTTTCAAACCCCTGCACAATAGTTGTGGCTTTACAAGTTTCTGAAACTTGCTTATAAGCAGCAGAACAGAGAGCACAAGGGGCAGATGGACATTTTAAGAGAGCGAGACAGAAAGACAATAAACAGAGATAGCAGGCATGGTTTGAGCGCGGAGTGAGAGGGGATGGAGGGAGCACGTGGAGTGGCTGGCTGCTGAGTGACAGGGATGAATAGCAGGGCTGTGGGGCGGAGCGGCCTGGCCTCTTGCTGACCCTGCTCTGGCCAGTGTGGGGATTGAACAGCAAAGAGTAAACACACTGCTGGCCTTGTCAGAGACGAGGCCCCGGGGCTGGCTTATATCACACACACATTAAACTCGGAGCAGGAGACTGCACGGCAAGACCCAGAAAGACAAACTTTCATTGGATTGCACTGTAACTCTTAGATAACTATAAAGAGGCATGTGATTGTGTGTGTGTGTGTGTGTGTGTGTGTGTGTGTGTGTGTGTGTGTGTGTGTGTGTGTGTTACAGAATTTTTTTTTTTTGGTTTTTATGTGGGTTAACGATGAGATGTGGCTTTTTGGTCTTAAAATTGCCCACAAAGTTAATATGTTAAAATGTATAAACAATGCTTGATATCATGTCACAGGCAGCAAGGTGGTTTAGTGCACTGTGGCTGTGGGGTTCAATTCCCACCTTGGGTCTATGTGTGGAGAGTTTACATGTTTTTCACATGCTTGGTACAGTAGGTTTGCTCTGGGTATTCTGTGTTTCCTCCCACAGTCCAAAGACATCCAGGGTAGGCTAAGTTCCATTCCAAACTTTTGGAATCATATTGTGTGAATTATCTGTGAATGAGGCCTGCAATGGACTGGCAACCTGTCCAGGGTGTACCCTGCCTCATGTCCGAAGACTCCTGGGATAGGCTCCTGGCTTCCTGCGTCCCTGTACAGGGTGATATAAAAAAAATAATGCATGAATGAATCATTTCACACCTGTTTTCTTCAACCTGCATTAAAAATGAAATGTTCATTACATGTAAATGTATCAACATTAAAAATGGCATTTGGGATAATGGTTAGTATTAAAGTTCAACATTAAATACCTAAACAAAATGTATTTTTAATAAAATATATACGCTGATTATTTTTGACCCATGTGTGTTATTTGCTGTTTTTGATGTCTTGATATGATTATCTTCTTCTTTATTCTGCAGCCATAGTGCAGCTCTGTACTGTATGTATAGCATCTTTGTGCAACCGCGATGGAGCTACAGTATAACCCATGAGGAGAAAAATACGCAACACACATTTACACATATGTTTAATCTGGGTTTAATCAGACATGTCATAAATCATCAAACTGTCAACCAATAATTATTTTCAGTCCTTCCTTCTGCCTGTCAATCTCAACCTGTTTTTTCATCTTCTTCTACTGTCTAGACACCTCTACAGTGAAGTAAAGCAGAGAGCTGGCCAATTACAGAGGTTACAAGTGGTGCAGCAATTAAGGAAATGTACAGATCAGCAGAGTTCAGGGATTAAAAAAGGCCATCAAAAACGGAAAGCCCTATAAAAGTATGAGTCATAATTTTTGAACAGTAAAGTTGGTGCAAATGGCCATGTCAGTGATAAGGCGGCTTTTTTATGTGCGGAGCAGACCGCTGCCTGTGTGAAATAATTTACTCGTGTTAACAGTAAACAGCATTACATTAAGGTGATTGTTTAACCCTTTCTTCTTGGGTTTATGACTTCCTGACAGTGCTAGGTGGTGCAGAAGGGAGATAAAAATTGCTGCTGATAATGTGAGACATTTTCGAGTTTACACACTTGCACTCAACACTCAGTGCACGATCTTGTCCACCCAGGAAGGCACATGTTGTCACTTATTCAAACAGAGCCTAAAAAACACTGTCACTGCGCCTGGAAAGAAGCCCTAACTCGCCGTACCTTGCATTTTAAATTGTTTCACAGGTATGTCAAATGTTCGACTCAGCATTCAGTTCGGCATCCCGCGGCGATGGCTGTGGAATGGAGAGTCGCCGTGGAAGAGCTTTCAGCCCCTCTCTGAAGAGCTCTGCTAAATCCATTGACCTCTGCTGGACAAGGACTCTCTGTCTACACATACAATATGTCTCTCTCTATGTCTCTCTCACTCCAGGTGGAGCGAAAAAGGGGAGGGAGTCAGGAGGACAGTAAGGTGTCCAGGGAGAAGCAGGAGGACAGGATGATGTATTTGGGAGGGTGGAACGGCTGTCCTGTTCGGTTAGAGAGCAGTGGAGCCTCAGCACTGTGGCCTCATAAAGAGTAAAAGCTGGCCCCTGACACACACAGATAGAGCGCAGACACGGATGGACAAACAGGCCGCGCACACACACACGCACACGCACACACACACACACACACACACACACACACAGAGCCCCTGGCTCTGGCCTGTCCTAACTTGATTAAGTTACAGTAAAGCAAAGGAGGGGGTGGTAGAGATGTGTTTATGTTGTATGAGTGTGTTCCTGTTCTTTGCCAGGACACTCTCATCTGCTCTCTTGCCACGTCCTGCTCACTATTTAATCTATCGCCCTGTTCTGGCGCCAATGTCAAAGGTCACAGGGCTCCATGGGTGGCGAGGCAGATGAGAACTACCAGCAAGCCTTACTGTATCCAGGGAAGGCCATGTTGCTCTGTATGTGTGTTTGTTTTTTTCCGTTATTCAGCCATTTCTTTTAACCTGGTGTTTTTGTGATTCAAATGGATTTTTGGTCCTCCTTACTCTGTGGTAAACTTTTTTCTTCCCTAGATTGTGCTAAAGGATGTGGTTTATTTGTGTATATGTGTGTGAGAGGACATGCCAGCTTGCCTGTCTTGCCTGCTGACACTAAGTGCAGGACAGTGGTGCTGAGCGGAGCTCCCACAAGACGGCTCATTAGAAGAAGAGCTGTCTAGTGGAATGGACGGTAAAGTTTGGAGAGGTCACACCCCCGTCCTGCTCCACTCTACTGTAAACAAGCAAAAAGCATAGTGCTGTTTTCACCTGACACTGACACTCTCTTATCTTATTAGGAACAAAGGACGCCAAGCTATGTGCATTAACACTAACAGTCATAAAGAAAAGCTTATTTGAGAATCTCTCGTCATCCTCTTGTTTTTCTTTGTGTATCCTAACGACTGCATGCATGTACAGTAGAAGGTTTAGTTTAATCGAATAGAGAAAAGCATCCTGTGTAGCTCACACTTAATGTAGGTAAATCCTAATGTTCCATAATTATGCACACACAATTGAACATACTGTACCATTCTACTATGTCCGTTGGAGTTTCACCTTTAAAGTATGTGCTGCAGCTAAGTTTCCCGCAGCAAGAGATTCATTAGTTTTTGGCCTCTTGCTGTCTGTCTTCGTGTTTGCTGACTGCTTGTGGAAAAAGCCATTTAGCCCGTTGAATGTCAAGGTTAGTGTGCGCTGTCCTTGTCATCCGTCTCAGCGGCAGAAGGTCAGGGATAAGCTTTCCTCAAATGGGCAACGTCAAACAAAAGAGAGGCTGACTTAACTGGCCCAGAGAAAGAAGACCTTCTCTTTCAGTCGATAAACAATCCACTGGGCAAAGGCTTGTGGCAGCATTAACCCTTGCACTACTGTCCTTACGTGTGTGGATGTCAGATACAGAGAGGAAGAGAGACAAGGAGACTGTACTAGAAGGATCATACTAAAACAACAAAGACTATGCACACATACTCGAGACTGATATAATCCGCACATAGCATTTACTAACCATATAACCGATTTGTTCAAATAGCTTATTTAAGCATGTAATCATCAAGCACTGATGAGAAAACTAAAGCTAGAGCGAGTGGAGATATTCCCTTCTATCAGTTCGATCAGGTAGACAGACGTGTGTCTGTGGCACCTCTAATCCAAACAGGCATGAAAATGTCATCTCCCGCATGGTCCAAGCCTCATCTAACTGCAAGCCTGCTTTTGAATCCCATTCAGCCAAAGGCACTTCTGCAGCAGGAGAGTCTAATAACAGGGAAAATGGCTGATACATGCCGGACACATACTGTATGCAACGCCGTTCTGTCCTGTCACACAGGGGATATCACACATCAGCAGTGACCAAGTGCTGGATCATCCTCTCTCTCTTACACACTTACACACACACGCGCGCGCGCTACACACACACACCCACACACACACACAACCCCAGGTCTTTCACCCACTCGGATCATCACATCTCCACATGAGCAGTGTCATTTAAAGTAATGAACGCTGAAGGGGGGAAAAGCTACCGGGGTACTTCAAACACTCTCCCCTGTCTGTCTGTAACTGGGCCGCATTTCTGGGGCTCCTTTAATGTGGAGGGTAATTAAGGTGGGAAAGAGCCCACAGACATGTAGGCCCATTCTGCAGTCCCCACTGCACTTTGCATATTTGCTTATTTATTTTTTTATGACCCGGGGGTAGAGTGACCATTAGAATAAATGGAAATGAGTTTTTCTGCTCTCTTGTGGATAATGGATAAAAAAAAAAAAAAAAATATTGCATCCCTTGCTTGCCATGAATATGCTTGAATATGTTAGGTAATAAAAATCTGCTTGTTGACCAGTCCATGTGAAATGAATATGACACAGAGAAGGAAACGAAATGGGATGGACAGGCAGAAAACGAACAGGAATGAAGAAAATGTGATCACCGTGCAGAAGAGGCAAAGGAAAAGAAAGACATCCGCTCTAATATTTTCACATAAATAAACGACCAAATTTATATGATACTGAAAATACTTACATTATACCTCAATATCGAATTATCAACAGCACTCTCTACTGTATTTGAAAATTACTGTATGGAAATTAGCGCTTGGGCGACCTCACCAAATCTCCACCGACGTCCTTTCCCGACGACAGCAGCTTGTCAGCCATGACTTTTACTTCATCAGGGTGAATAACAGTAAGGGAGGATGGTCTACCTCTGGGGCTCTCGGTTTCACCCCTAACATTAAGCAGCAGACTGCACTGGTCAGGGCCCAGTTTAGGAAGAGAATGATGACCAAAACAAGAATTTTACAATGCTATGATCATTCAGCAAGGAAGAGAGCATCATGCAAGTGTAACAGCAACAAAATGAGTTATTAATATTTACAGTTAAAATGGAAATAAAGGTTATTGTCCATGGTCTAGTACATCATCCACATATTAGTAGAGCACTACATCAGCATGGACTCTACTGTATACAGTAAGTGGATTACTCACCTGCTGTAGCACAGAGCAAAAGTAACTGCAGTAAAGTTGACTTTATATTGGGACATTTGCCGCACATTCGATATTCTCTCAACTTTTTCTCAGAAAAAAAATAAACAAAATAACGAACTGTGCATTCTTATTTCTCTGTAGTGGACCAATTAAATATATTTATACATTTTCTTCTGTAAAAGCCAGCTGAAGCTAATCTCAGACGCTCAGGTCATTAGAACCTTTATACTAATGGATTCAGTAAGGAAGCGTCTAAAAAATACATGACCTAAAAGGAATTCCTGAATGTCTATGCAGTAAGTGTTTCATCGAATTTTATTCTTTAAAGAATTAAAATCCTGTAATGCAGTTCAATAGTCTTTCACCACAGCAGTGTAGACTGTTGAAAACCTTTAAATGTCTCGTACATTGCAACACTGAAAAAGCGCAAGTAAATAAATAAATATATAAAACTAGCCACCATCAGTCAACAAGAATTTTACATTTTAACTTGACAGGATCTGGTTGATGGATGTGGTGGGTGTATTTTGGTGGAGTGAGAGAGGGTTGCTAAAAATACTACTTGTGGTCATATTATTATTATTATCATTATCACTTCCATCACCTAAAAAATGACAATAAGTGAACTGGCTAAAATAAATTGCCCCAACTCTGAAAGGGTGTGTGTCCATGGTTAACTGCAGAGGACTGATATCCCATCCAGGGTGTATGCTCACCTGTTCCCAGGACAGGCTTAAATCCACTCTGAGCCTGACCAAAGTAAGTATTTACTGAAAGTGAGTAGTATTAGCAGTGGTAGTATTAATATCACTGTGGTCGGGGCTGTAGTCAAGCTTTAATTCAAGTGGTTTAAAAAATATATTTTATTAACCATACAGCCATATTTTCATAGTCCCTTCATTTTAACAGGCTCAGAAATAATTAGACAATACTAACAATTTAATCATATTTTTAATGCTTGGGTGCAAATCTTTTGTAATTAATGACTACCCTAAAATCTGGAACCCATAGGCATCACCAAATGCTGAGTGTCCTCCTTGGAGCTGCTTTGCCAGGCCTTTCCAGCATCTGTTGGATAGTTGCTGTTTGTTTGTGAGTCTTTCAGCCTACGGTTTTATTTTCAGTTATTGAAAGCAAGTGACTGTGTTCAGGTCACTTAAGAACATTATATTTCTTTGCTTTAAGGAGCTATTGGGGTACTTTCACTGTGTGTTTTTTGTCGTTACCCATCTCCACTGTGAAGCATCATCCTATCAGTTATACACTTCAGAATTCATCTTGCTCCTTCATCAGCAGCCACATCATCAGTAAACAGCAGTGACTCAGTTCTGTTGGTCATGCATCCCCATGCCATAACACTGACTCCTCCATGTTTAACAGATGATGTGATATACAGAGCCATAGACCATGAGTCCTTCCTTTCCTTCTCCATACTCTTCATTTCATTCTGCTACATGCTAATCTTGGATTTATCTTGTCCCAAACCTGAATGAACAGGTGTTTTCAGATGTTTTCTAGCTTTTGAGTGAAACTACATGTTTAACATTAACCATCTTTACTTAGAGTACATTCATGAAGACATATCTTGATTGGAGAATTTGTGCCTACTGTTCTGGATTTGGCTAAAAGTTATTTATTATTATTATTATTATTATTATTATTATTATTATTATTATTATTATTATTATTATTATTATTTAATCAAGGAGCAAATTATCTACTATAATCATTAGGTTGTCCTCCCTTTTTTAAGTTATGCCTTATTAAAAAGTTTACAAATGTAAAAAGAAATATTAATAAATTGTGCTAAATAGCAATATTTATGTAAATTGACAGTACATTTGATGTTGTTTTCATGACTGCATCATTGCTAGCCATGTAATAATACGCAATAACCAATAATTATTTATAAGTGTAAAACGTTCTTAGTCTAATCTTTTAATTAGCTTACTTTTTTTAAAATCAACTAATATAATACATTGGTGTTTAATGATCATCCTGTTTTCCATACTTTAGATTTCACGATGCAAACAGCTAACCAGTATAACTTATGCAATTTTTCTGTTAAATTGTCAAACATCCCATATTTGGACAGATCTTTTACCCTTGATATACAGATTCAGCATGATGTTAGTCATACATGGGACAATCCATGGTTTTTACCTTACAACAAAGTGGGACTATGTAAAAAAAAAAAAAAAAAAAAAAAGCCTAAATTTCTAATCAACTTTATGCAATATTTATGTTCAACTTCATGTTAAAGTTCAGTTTCCAGCATGTAGTTTATATTTATTTATTTAGTTATTTATTTCCTTTTTGGCCATGGTGCTCCTGGGGCCATCAGTCCACTCTGGTCTCAGTAATCTCCCCTATGTCACAGGCTCATTCTCCACATCTCTCTAATAGCATGTCAGTGTCCACCATGGCTGTAGTCATCTTAAACGGATGACTGCAATTCCAACAGCGGTCACGTAGCAGTGTATTCCCAGTGTCACCTTGTCATTTGGAGACTGTTTGTGTAGTACTTCAGTAAAATCAAGAGACGTGTGCACTGTTTCCCATGAAAGAACTCACTTTCCCCCTTTCCAACATGAAGGTCTGAGCAAACACACCTCAGTCTCCTTCATTAGCCTTCCTCCTGCTCTCTGTCCAGATACTCCCTCTCCTCCCTTTCTCCTTCCTTTATCCCTCCCACCCTCCCCTTAGCCCTTCACAAGGTTAATGTTTGCACAGATGAACTTAATTAAGTCTTTTTCAAATGACTTTGGCAGTTTGTGTGTTTTAGGTATTTAGGGAAGAGACAGGATTATTATGCTTGAAGACTGGGCCTAATGTGAAGCACTGGGCCTTAGCTTTCTGTCTGAGGAAAGAAGAAATTAGTAAATATATATATACAGTGTGTATCTAAGTCTAAACATAGCATTTGCTATTTAAAAAAGTTCGACATGAAATGTTACTCTATTTTAAAATGAATCAGTGGTTGCCTGTTGCTTGTTTAGAATGCTTTAAAAAGTGACAGAATAGTCACCACAGCATGATTATGTGGCAATAAAACTGGCAAAAACTCAGGTTTTGTTAAGCAAACTGTCAGACCTAAGCTACCTGTCAGCTATAAGCCACCGTCAAGCACCAGTGGCTGACCATCACTACAAGTTTCTATCCTTTACTTTTGGTAATAGTTGAAGGCTGCCAGAGGAAAGTAATTGTCTGTTCAGTGAGTTTTCAGTCAGTCATCTAGTATGTACATGAGGAGACAGTACTGTGTGCAAAGCAAATCACTGACATTTTCAAGACAGCACAAATTCTCCAAATTTTTCACAATTCACAATTGTTTTTTCACCCTTTAATGCCCTATCTAACGAAACACACACTGATTCACCTATTAAATGGAAACCGTTCTTTGTCAAAACCATATAACAATGAAATGATTACTACATGAGGAATAAAACATGACTGCATATATGGAACAATAATCAACAGCAATGTGGTTTGATATAGTTTGTTAGATCATTTGATCCACAAGTTGAAGGCACACATTTTTATTTATTTTTTTGCCGGGAGCCCTTCATGCTAAAACCAACCCATTTCTCCAGGCTAGGGACTGGCACTAAGGACACCCTGCCTCTCAGTGGCTCAGTGTTATATATGGGCTATTATATACAGTGAAACCTCGAATTGCGAGTAACACGGTTTACGAGTGTTCCGCAAGACGAGCAAAGATTTTTAATTAATTTTGACTTGGAAAACGAACAAGTCTTGGTTTA
>JAQMYG010000038.1:14107066-14130884 GCA_030014215.1 Clariallabes teugelsi | reverse complement strand
GTAATGGAGTCATTTTTACAGTAAGGTATCTGTACTTTTACTCAAGTATGGTTTTCAGGTACTCTTTACACCTCTGGGTTCCACATGCCCTTTGCTTGACTCACAACAACTTTGCTCTGATCAATCAAGTATTTTGTTATGCTACGTCACATTAAAAACCCTACTCTCTCTCTCTCTCTCTCTCTCTCTCTCTCTCTTCCTGCTTTGTCTTTTGATGTCAAAAGTGGCTCCTGCTGATGTTGGGCACACTGTCACTCTCTTCTATGATAAGACCCCTGGATTGAGGCATGGAAATGTCAGTGTTCAAGTTTACAATTTAAAGTTTGAATGCAGAATCAAAGGTCACTCTGGCCCACAGGAAAGGTCAACACCATGACAACAGCTGCTGGATACTGCCACTTAGGCATTCCATCTTTATCACTTCTATTTTGCACTATGATTTTATTGGGTTTAAGTATAATCACAGAATAGGCAATTAAAAAGTAGAATCTTTGCAAATTTGCTAATGCCTGCTGTTAATTTAATTGCTAAACATCCTTGTTTATGCTTCTGGCATAAAACACCCACAATATAAGATTAAACTTCTCTAAAACAGGACACACTTTATAATGAACTGACATGGCTATGTATAAACATTAGCACGGCGGACAATAGCCAGGGATAGGTTGCTATGCAATTTGTGTATTTTTGTTGTTGCTATAGAAAATGTCCTGTCTAATTTGAGAGCTAGAGGTAAGTTGTTACAGTAAGTTTTCCTCACTCAGTCCCTCATTCTCAATACTGCTCATGCTGGCCTGGAGCCTATCAGTGGGGACTCTGGGCATGAGGCAAGGTAAACCCTGGACAGGGTGCCAATCCGTCGCAGGGCGCACAATCGCACACATACTCACATGCTCATGCACAAACTACGGGCAATTTGAAAATGCCAATTGGTAATTTATGTATTTAGTTATTTTCTCCTAAACACATAAGTCATCCTCTCAGCCTATTGGTCATCCATCTTTTACACTGCTGAAAAATCTGGCTTGGTCTGAACAGCTGCCAAAACATAGGCCAGCCTAGTCAAACTGGTGGATTATCCTAGCCAGCTGATAAGTTTCTTCTTCAAATAAATTGCTCAATAAATGTTTGAGATTTTTCTTATTGCCCTACTGTTGTGCTTTAATAATAATTTCTCTTGTAGTGTCAGTGGCAGAACTTCAAAAATTGTTTGCTGGTTACCCACTCTTACCAGCCAGAAAAGATGATCTTCCAATTTGACCTTCTCATCCCGCGTTTTGAGAGCCTGTAGCTATTCAGACAGAGGTTCCTCTGCATGTTTATTTATGCTAGGATATTATTTGATATAGGCTTGGACTGTTAATCACAGTTAATCTGGAAAGATAATTACTTTAGACCAGTCTGTAAACATTTTTTTGCAATTGTCTAGAGGGGTAAATTGGCCTTAAAATGAGGCTGTAATGGGCTTTAGGTGTAAAATAAATAAAAATATATATTAATTTAAAGCATTTCCATAGCACATCTTATCTTATAATACTTCAGGTATTTGTAAAGAAAGTACTGCTTTCTAATTCTCCCCACACTGGGTTGTAACTACAGAATCGGCAATGTAGCATGTCAGTCCCACAGTGTGTTCCCAATGTGCTGTCTCGCTAGGACACTGGGTCCCAGCAGGCAGAGAGTCATAAAATGATAATAAGTAGAAGGGTTTATCCTGCATATCGGAATTTAAATCATTATTCTGAAATCTATATAGTCTATGTATGGAGTTCCCCTGTCTGCGGCCCTCTAATATTTGATGCTTCATAGCGTCAGAAACCATATAGTGATAATTGCCTGCTCCAGCTCTGTACTATTTAAGACAAGGCAGTGGTAAAAAAAAAATAAAAAATGTGAGCATATTGGTTATGCTCTGTGCCAAGCATCGTCTCTCTCTCTCTCTCTCTCTCGCTCTCTCCCCAGCCTCTAACATAGGCACACTGGTGCTGCTCTCTCCCTGCAGGGGTCCTGGGAGCTGGGCTTGTCCTGACACTGCTAACATATGTAAGGACACCTGAGCAGCGGCCTCCAGCCTCTTGCCACCAAGGGTTAATTTCCCTCCCAGCCGTGCGCCAGCCAGGCCTGGCCAAGTTTCCTGTTGCCCACAGTGCACCGCAAGCTGTGTTTGGGAGCAGACAAGCAATATTAATCTTGTCCCTCTGTCAGATCACATATGTAAAATGTCTGCTGCCCTACATGTTCTTGTAGCTAAATAGGCACAGAAAGGAATTGTAGAAGGGAAGGCTATACTACTGTGATGGAACTGAATTGTGAAGCCTAAAGAAAAAAAGTAGAAGAAGAAGACTCTACTGAGTCCACTGTATCACTTTTATGTCTCGATCTTTATCTTGCCTTTAACATCTAGAGCTTGGAGGTTTATGGTTAAATTGCTGATTTTTTTGAACACTTATTGAGGCTTTATGAGCCATGCCAGGACCAAGTACCACCAAATCTGTATTTAACATCAGGACAGTACAAAAGAAACTAAATACAATCTTTTATAAGCAAACATTAACTTAGTGTAATTTCCCAAATGTACTATATAATCTGAAGATTTAGCTTTATGTCCACTGCTGTTCATCATTTTAAAAAAAACTTGATTTAAGGTTTATCCATCTTATTCCACTCATTTAATCTGACTCTTCTTTAGAGTGTGTGTCAGAGTGCTTGGGCTGGTATTAAATCTTCATTCATAGTAGATGTCCTTGTGCTGTTAAACAGCCCAAAATATGAGAGAACATCTTAACTACTTCATTCCTGCAAACCTTGAATAAACCAAAGGGAGTTGGTTTCTGTCTTATTTAAAAAAGTTTTTTTTTTTTCTTGGATAGAGTATCTCTTAAAGCAAGGACTTATTCATGCTTTTCCCACCAGTGCACTGATGTCACAAGGGCTTAACTATGACTGGTCTTTATTTTATGTAAAGTTTAAATATTTAGATATCAAGTCTGAATTAACATTGAACACTGAAGATATAGTTGGAATAAGAACTATCTGTGTCTCCTTCAGGCAGTCAGTGTTAGCCCATGGCATGTGTATTAAATATCATAACGCATTATCGTTAATATATTTTGAGTGTGTTTCCAGAGGTGAGACACTTCTCAACAAGTAGTACTTGTGATACATTTGAGGTGAATATAAATTATTCAAAATGGTGAAAACGTAGTTAATCACATGTAAAACTTTGTCCTTTCCTTCCGTCAGTAGCTGTACAGTCACATCCTCGGAGAACAGGAGAAAGTCTAACTAACAAAAACAGCATTATTTCAGAAACAACCATGGGTGACAAGAGGCTTTCATTGCAGATTAAAAATCAATGATCTTTTCAACTTTCACCAGCTAGGGCAAAAAGAAATGGCCTTCACAACAACCATTTGATTAACCTGGATGATTTCATGTGCTGATAGCACCCACGGTGAGCAAATCATTATTAGATCTCATTTTCTGCACAGAGAAAACCAGTCAAGCTTAGCTTCACACTATGCCCCTGTGCATTGAATTTCTATCTTTGACTTAAACAGGAATAAAGATGAGAAGCTAAATGGTGTGAAAAGCGTATGGTGGGGACCAGCCATAAATGAAGGGAACTGGTTTTCTGTATATTGCAATAGGAGCACGTGGCACCTATGGCACCTTCTGTGCCATTACAAACTCTCACCAGTATATGCAAGAATATATACGTGTGGGTGTGTATGTGTGTAAAATGTAGAGATGGGATGACAATATAAACCTCCTGCAGAACAGAGGTTTGAGTAATGGATCCTCTGTGTGCAATTCGTATACACTCATCACTCCTCTACCTCTCCAGCCAAGGTCACAGGCAAGCCAGTTCTGTACATCTCTTTCTCTCTCACTTGTTCCCTCAGTAATCACACCGCTCCTTCACCTTTCAGTAGGATCACTGAGTGTGTGTGTGTGTCTCAGAGCATGGGCTGTGAGCTCTTTATTTGGAGAACAGAGTGCATGTGGTTTATTGTCAACACTGTCAGCAACTGGTCTCATGCAAAAGCAAGCTTCTAGACCGTATTTAACTGCTTTCATCCACTCTCGATGTTGATGTATCGCTCGAAAAAGCTGCCCTTTGGACTGATTTCTTAGGGTGGAAATTGGGCATAATGGTTATCGGATGTGGTCTTAGCTAGTTTTTAAAAACATCTGAATATATGCAGTGAAGAAAAAAAAAACTACCTAAACGTGGATGCTTCAGGAGCACCAGAAAAGAAGAAGAAGACGAAGAAAAAAAAAACTCTTTCTGCACTGGGGTTTGGTGCAAATCTTTGGTGCAAATATTAGAAAAAGAAGTGATTTTGCTCATCAGACATTGGCGATCACCACAGTGTCATACATACATGTCAGATATCCCAGGTGCTTTAGTGTGTTATGCCTCATCTCCAGTGTTTCACCTGAGAGGTAGACAGTGGATTTGGTACTGGAGTGACGATGGCCAAATTAAAGCTACTATTCATAGCACAGGAGCCAACAGCATGGAGAAATGGAGTGACAGAATGAGAAGAGTCAGAAGTCCCTAGCAGTCACTGGAAAAATGTGTGTCGCAGGGAGCAGTGATTAGAGGCAGTAATGGAAAACAATATAGCGTTTTACAGACGCAGATATAGACAGATAGAGAGAGAAAGCAAAAAAGAAAAAAAAAAAGAAAGTACGAGTTTTGGGGTCTGTGGAAGTCGACAGCCAAAGTGTCATTTTTATCTTTATCTGTGATCACATACTATACCCTGTTCTGGCAGAGCAGTACTTTCCCAATTCCAAATGATAGAAGTGTCCAGCAGCAATAAAGCAGCCTGTAGAGGAAACGATGTCACACTTTCATTCTAAGTATTAATCAAATTGAAGTCTTTCAGAAATGGCATTTCGCTTTGAGAGATCTACGGCTTCCCTGTCATTATAGTATGGGCTAGGGCTCATCATGGCCTTTGCATAGTGCCAAAGGACTTGATTTAGCCTGTAGAGTCAATACAATTGTGGCGAAAAAAAACTATTTGAATTGGGCTAATAAATGAAAAGAAGCTTTAAAATGAATCAAGGAAATACACAGTGTTGTTATGGTTTCTAATATAATATAATGAAAGGGAGAAAATGGAAAAAAAATGAAACAATTTTGGAAAAAAGTAACCAGATGCTGATGCTACTGTACCACAGAACCTCCCTTGCTGAGTACCATTTTATTCCTGAATCACTCTGAATGACATACTACAAAGGTTGGGTGTGCTGCTGCCCTTTCCATCTTAAATGGTACGTTGGCATTTAACTTTACTCATGTCAGCAGAACTTCACTTACAAGTTATGGCTTAATGTATGTGTATTTGTTCACAGTCTGAGCTGCTTTCCTCAGTAGAGAATGGCAATGTATTTAACGTCCAAAAGTGATGAGAAAAAAAGCACACACAAAACTTTTACATTAATACATAGGTACATGCTGATCAGAGGTCAGTAGTTACTCCTCAAGTGAAGTCTAATAGTTTAAGAAATTAACAGATTGAGATTCACAAATATCAACATTAAGTGTGTGGCGTAATGTGGCTTGGCTTTGGGTAGGAGTATATTATTTTCTTATAGAAGCATGTCTTGAATGTTTTTTTTCTTCCTCCTACACCACAGCTTCGCTATGAAGACTTTCCATTGGCAAAAAATGAATTGATGCAAACCTGTGATTTGCCTCATGGAGCTGCGCTATTATAGAAACTAATCACCACCTTCTGCCCATCAAATATGAATTCTCAACAGTGCTGTAGTATAAATTGTGTTAATGCACAATTAACATCACCTGTGCGTGTGCCAGGTTATGACTTACTGCTTTTCAATTGTGTGTGCGGTGACTGTTTTGGGGTTGTCACTGGATTTTGTTCCATGTATTAATAATAATTAACTGCTTATCTTATTTGCCCTGCTGAAGATTTCTCCACCAAATAGCAAGATCTGTCTAATAGTCGGTTTTATACTTATTTAGATGGATGATATCGCTGGCCTGGAAGGGCATCCAGTGTAAAACCTGTCCAAGTTGTGTGCGGATCGAGTGGTCTGCTGTGGCGAGCCCTTGACGGGTGCAGCTGAAAGAATGAAAGAAAGCTCAACAATGACCACATGTATTTGGATGGTGTCACTAGTGGGTTCATACAGCCTGCTGTAGCAGCCTGATTATTATCATTACACACAAACACAGTCTTGTTGTTACGTACAAAAGCCTAAATGAATTCACTTTCACTGAATGTTGTGTGTATGCTCATCTTGCCAGTGTTACCCTGACTGGTGTGTGTTTTAATTCCTCAGTGCATCATTATACTGCTATTTAAGAGACCTCACATTACTATTTCCTAGCTTGTCGCTAGCCTTTAACAATAAGTATTGGTTTTACATTAAGATGGCTGCCAGTGAGGCAGCTGATTGCATAGGTTTCAGATCAGAGACTAGTGTTGACTGTCCAATAGTGCACTCTAGACAATAATCTCTTGGAATGGCATCTTCTAGAGGAACACAACTCAACTGGTTATACGCTCATTAACCAGTTGAGAAGTAACTGTTGTTTCAAGTGTGGGTTTTGTGTTTCTGAGTTGCACAAAGCTTATCAAAAATCCTCATTAAAAGTAAGCACAGAAGATCCTGGGCCAGACATGGGCTGTCCTGTCTCTCATTAACTGTCTGTCATTAACTGTACCAAAAATGTGCTTTCCTTTCACCCATGCATTTGGGACAGCTGGGTCTGAATGGGATCCAGTATCCCCAGTATAGCTTTCAGTAATAACAGAGATGTTGCGATAATTATTGTAATTTTCTTTGATTTCAAAATGCTTTCATAGTTTTAATTGAGCGGACAGATTTGGTTGTTTTGGACGGAGTTTACAAAGGTTTTTTTTGTTGATAATTTGTGCCAAATCCTTGCCCAGCAGTCCATTAAATTGCAACTTGGTAATCAGCATGGAGACATCTTTTTTATCACTGTTTCTGTTAGTCCTTGGCTATTTCACTGAATGCATAGTATACCTTGAGAAATCCATGCAAATATCTCAACACATTGTTCACAGTATTCCCCTCCCATAATTTTCATAATGTATGCATGTACATTCAGCCATCTTTAACCCCATCCTGATCTCTCAGGGGCACCATTCTGACTGGGCCTGGACTATACCTAGTGCTCATGTGGAATGGCACTCTATCAGCAAAATAAGCTAGTTAGCATGTATTTCTTATCATCTACAATTTCCGATGCCGTCTGTTTTCAATGAGAGTAGCTGTAGCACATTACAATGCCATCAAAGCCTCGTTTTCTAGCCTCGTCCACAAAAACAAGGGAAATTGAGTCGCGTTGGTTCCAATCAGGATGTCAGATGAGATGTGTGCCTTTTGACATCCTACTATGGCACAAACAATTACTTCCCCACTATTTACATTTTCGGGCATTTTTCCAATGAATTTATGAATGCAGATGTGATAGGTTTCCATTTCCTTAGGCATAAGTAGATGGGCTGTTTTGGCAGTAGAGAATGGTGCAGTGTGACGTGGCAGTGCAGGTAAGGCTATAATCCCTGATGAGCTGGGCATTGCGAGTGGCTTTATGGCCCTTGTGGGCTCGGGTTGTCAGAAATGAGAGGGTGTTTGCCGAGGCGAGGCCAGTCTCTTACCCTGACTGATAGACTGAAATATAACCACACAGTCTATCCATTCTGCTCATACAAAAATATGGTGGAATATATTATGGCTAGAGGCATTTAGTTAATATCTGCTTTTAGAGTGTGTGATGTGAATGTTGCTCTGAGAAAACATATTGCTACTGCAACTGTTAGGTCTTTATGACTTTGAAACGAAGTAAACCTAGAGTTTATTGATTGGGGTGTTTGACATGAATGTTTGTTTTGAATGATCTTTTTTTTTTTTTTTTTTTTTAGCAATGTTTCACACTGGATCATTGCGTCAGATAAATGGTTGTATATGCCTTAAATAACAAAGAGGTCAGTTTTTCATAAAGCTTTTCAGTATCTTTGTGTAGTATCAAATGATTTGTTGAGGGCTTCCTTTCCATTTGGAGGGTCCAACTGGCAGAGCACATTTAACCAGAGAACTGGTAAAATACTTCTCCTTCGCCAGTAGCATATCTGGAAACACTTATCAAGAAAAACTCTGCTTATAGTGAGGCCAATATAAAACAACCTAGCATTCAAGAATTTAAAAAATCTCTTTAGCCTTTCCAGTTTTGATATCTGGCAAACAAATTGTATGTGGTCCTGATGTGTCTTACTTTAGACCAAATACATATAAAACAGAAAAACAAGAAGGCTGTTATTCTATTGGTTTGGCTACTCTATGGCATCATCTTATCGCTGGAGAACAGCGGGCTGTGTAAAGTACAAGCGATAGGTTTACTGAAGGCCTGAGGGCTGTGTGGAATAATCATTTTTCAGTGAGAAATGTTTCCCCCTCCTTACACTGACAACAGACCATGAAAGCTCTCTTAGTCCATCCAAGTAAGAAATATGTGGTCTACTTTCACACATAAGAATGTGTGTACACCGATCAGCCACAAAACTAACACCACCACCAGGTAAATTAAATAACATTGACTATCAATTACTGTACGTAAAACTGGTGACACGATCATGGTTACCCAAGGCTCATTTATGCCTGGGTAACTGTACCAAAGGTCAGCCTGTCCTGTTCGATCCCAGAGAAAACCCAATGCAGCATAAAGTGCTGGAAAAGTAGGTTTCTGAAAAGATGCTGGTCACGATTAAAATATATCAGAACACCCAGTGCATCACAGCCTGCTCTGTATAAGGCTTAGCAGGCAAAGAGTTCAATGTTGTTGATCCAGCCTCCAGATTTCCCAGATCTTAATCCAAGCATACATGGAATGCCTTGACATACAAGTTCTACCATAAGAGGCACCACCCCACAATCCACAGCATCCAGACACCACAGTACACCCCAAGAGGTACTGTGGCTTGAATCCACAGTACCTCTTGGGGTGTACTGTGGTGACTGGCACCAGCCTGAGCTGCCCTAGTGGCACATGGGGAAACTACACAATATTGGGCTATTCACACATCTTTAGTAACTGCTTGATCCTGGTCAGGGTGAAGATGGATCACTTAGGGCAAACCATCTTGATGGGAAACAGATCATCGCAGGCCACTATGCACACAGACATTCTCATACTCATTCACATATAGGGGCAATTTAGTCTCATCAATCTACCTACTGTCATGTTGGATGAAAACCAGAGAAGACATAGAGAAAACCCATGTGGATAAGGGCTAACCTCTACACAGACAATAACCTGAGCTCAGGGTCAAGGAACTGCTGCACCAATGTGCAACCACACAAATGTAAGTGTGTGGTATTTGGACTATAACCATGCATTCCATGCTTCATATAGGACACTCAGCATTGGTGTCTTCCAACCAGGACAGTTGAGACCATTTGTTAATGTATTAACAAGCTGACCATGCTAGAATAAAATTACATAAATATTCCAGTTTAATTAGCTTTTTTGTTCAAACTATATTTGGTAATTAAAAACCAATACTCTTCTGAGTTTTTTTTATTTTTTATTTACACCATTTATAACAGCAAAACAAATAAAGGAACTGTAAAAACAATTTAAAAAGATGGAAAGAGTTGAAGGTGGCTGGAAAGTTAAAAAGGGAAAAGGTTAGTTCGGTGGCCTTTATAGATCTGAATGTCTGTGGAAGGGATCAGCAGGCACTGGCTGATGAACTTCACTTTCTATTAGCAACTGTCCTAAGGATGTTCTTTCTCTGCTGATCAATAAGTTGAAGGACAAGCATGTCAGAAAAAGGACCCTTTTCTTTGGCAGGTCAGGGTGGGAGAGGGTGAGCTGCTGAGTGCCAGCAAGCATGGTTCCCTCTTAAGGCACTCTGACTGAAGGAGCCATTTGTGGCTCGGATGATGTGAAGATCTGTGGAGGGCATCACTACACTACTGCTCACATCAGCAAAATGTCCATTACCAGCCTCAATGAGTGTGAGTTATAGAAGCTATACACACTCTGATACTGAAGAGGGTTTTCATGGGTCTACTGACAAGTTTGACAGTAAAGAACATATCCAGAAATAAGGGTCAACTTTTGCTAATTTATTTCAAAAGAAACCTTGTCAGCCCAGACATAATTGCAACCAGATCTCCAATTCCTGTTCATTACAACTATGGTTGTTCTTGATTGTTGCCATAAGACAGGAGCTCAAAACAATTTTTTTCTAATTAAATTTTATTATTTAATCTTCCTTATGTTAATGAATGAATAAGGGAATTAGCCCTTACATACTGTATTCTCTCACCTCCTAAATAATCTCAATTGAAACAAAGTTAAAACTTCCTAAACAAACAGGGAATATAAACAAGTACAAATTGGATGTATTTCAATCACTTTTTCACTCACTCACTCATTCACTCACTGCTCCTGGATGGGCTACCAATTTATCGAAGGGCACTCACACACACACACACACACACACACACACACTCATTCACGCACTCACTTACACACTATGCGAAATTTGGAAATTCCAATTACTCTGCATGTTTTTGGACTGTGGGAGGAAACCGGAATATCCAACGGAGACCCACTAAGCACGGGGAGAACATACTGTACAAACTCAATACAACGGACCTGAGGAAGGTATCAGATCTTCGACCCTGGAGGTGCGAGGCCACAGTGCTAATCACTAGACCAGTTACTTTTTGTTTATAAGAATTGTAAAAAAGAATTTAAATTCATACCATGTAAAACTATGTATACTAATTGATGGTTATTTAAGTTTTTTTCCCCCTCAGAATACCTTTAATTAATAACTGTATCTAAAGGTTATATTACTCTCATATTATATATAATATTATGATGATAATATCTCATAATATAAGATTAATCCAATTACTGTATCCCCCATCGTTATATATATATATATATAAAAGCTCCTAGCTACTTATATTTGCATAAGATACTCCGCTAATATTCTCTCTCTCTCCGTGTCTTGATCTCTAGCTCTTGTTTCTCTTTCTCTGCACTCTACACATTCTCATTACTTGCTGTCTGTTATGAGCTGTCTTTAACATTGTCCATCTATTTATCCGGGTCTGCTGTTCACTAAACTGGCTCTGCTCAGGAGAACAAACAGCACACTAAAGGGAGCAGATTAGCCCATCACACTCTGATTCAGTGACAGGCTCTGTACACTGGGGGATGACAATTTACCCTGAGTCCTGGCACTTTCTCCATTCCAGACTGCCGAATTAAGCACTTCCTCTCCTTGTCCCCCCCCACCCACAAAAAAAAAAAAAACCACGTCCCTACAGCTCAGGGTTGAATATGAAATTAGCATACCGATGTTGAAAGGTAGCACAGGATAATTTGCTGCTGAAAGGTCTGTAATAGGTGCACTTTACGCTCAGCAACTGATTCCTCGTATTAAAAACTCTCTCTCTCTCTCTCTCTCTCTCTCTCTCTCTCTATGTCTTTTTTTTCTCTCTGGATTAACAGCAGGTTTAGACATGACCGGATGATTTCCCTTCTTTCGTATGAGGCTTTAAATTAAAATCACAACAACGCTCATTTCCATAATGCATTCTAATGGATCTGGGTGAGAGGTTGTGGTTTTAGTCAACACATCGGCCTGTCCATTATGTTCATACCTGTTGTAAGCTGTAGAAATAAAATGCACGTAATTAGCAATTTCAGCTATGATCTCATTTGTCTGTGGTCTCCTTTTTTACCCTCAGCCTTTGGCCTTTTGTTATTTTTATGAGACATCAGTGGAGCAAAAGATGCATTATTATGTACGATGTCCAGTGTCACATCACTGTGTGTACCTGTTTGGTGGTGCACACTAGGCAAACCATTTAAACATGGATTAGATGGGGGCATGGGATCATTTAGAGAAAAGCTATTCAGACATGCAAAGGCTGTCACTGAGCTTTCTACTCTTTCTTAATGAGCTGGTCTTAATAGAATGACTTCTGATATGGCGAACAATATGAGACATACATGATAGCTGAGAGGCTGTTTTTATCACATGGTAATGGACATTCTGTGTCATTTCAGGAGGAAAAAGTAAAACAGTCATTTCAGGATAATAAAAAAAAGAGCAGTTACTGAAAAAAAATGGAATATTCCCATGCTTATTTAAATCAATTATATATTTTATAGATAGACATTATGTTGTATTTTATTCATTCATTATTCATTGATCTTCTGCAACTGCTTTACTCCAGGCAGACATGTGTTGGATCACGAGCCTTATCTGGGAATATTGGATGTAAAGCAGAAACACACACACTAACAGTTGGCGATACAATGACTTTATTTTTAAATTATGCGCGTGATTTATTTAACATGATACACCAGTTCCACATCTTGCAACTGCTTTCTTGAGCTTTTTCCATCCTTTTGGTTCATTTCAGACCAGAATAACAAACTTCCGTTCCACTTATGGTCTGCGCTAAACTGATTTTCATTTTAATTAATACTCGAGCAACCCACAAGTGCTCTCAAAGGCCTCCATTAGAGGTCTTTTAAATGTGCTCATAAAGAAAATGCAGATATCCACATCCACATGCAGTGGTTAAAGTTCTCAATGGACACACAAATATAGTTAAAGTTCATATGCACACGAACACACACACACACACACACACACACACACACACACACACACACACACACACACACACACATATAGTCATTGCCGCACATTGCAGGCTTATGCTTGAAAGTTGTCACATATGGTTTCGACCAATGCGTTTTTTTATTGCAGAACTAAACACTGTTCTTTCTAATACATCCTCACTCAGGCATAGATCCAGATGGAGGTTAAGGGGCAGGGAGGAATGGAGATCCTGAGTGGTTTCAGACACTGCCTGTACCTTTATCCATGGCCAGTAGAGAGCTGGCTGTTAGTCAGCTTGGCAGTGGTCTGCACTCTGGGTTTCTGTGCATGTGTGTGTTTGTATCCCTGCTGCCCATTTCCTGTGAAACCCAATCTAGGGCTTAAGGTTCTCCTCTACCCGGATGTTTGTTCTGCTTTTTATTATTAGTCTGCCATTAAAGCTCTTTCTACTCATTTAGACACACTCACACCAAACCTACTCAAACCTGTAGCTCCTCTAGTATCAGTCAGTAACTGGGAGTGCACTCTAGATGCCCCTCTATGTTTTTTACTGTAGCCAAACTTCTTCATAAAATGAAAACAATATGGGCATCAAACGAAAAACACATTCTGTCTGTTCATTTATAGAATGAACACATACAGAATGTTCTTTTCTGTCATGTTTAACTCTTTTATATGATATGATTCACAAAAAGCATTATTGCTGCATTACTATTACATGTGATTTTATTTCTTTAGTAAAAATACTGAATAGTGTACTTATTCATGAGTGTACCGAGAAATAGATAAAGTGATTACCTGTCTTGAATTAAAATAAAATAAAGTGGTCGATTTGTCTTGTATATAATTATAGATCAATTATATTCCATTTTTAAATGTATTCTTTATTTATAAAGTCTTATGAGTTAAAAAGTTCTATAACACAAGTAACACATAATAAAATGAATGAAAGTTACCTTATCACAATATATCAAGACAGAGGAATAATTCGTTTCCATTATTTATTTGTTTATTTCTATTTATCGACTTTTTGTATGTTTTTGTACATATGACATTAGTGGCACATGTATGTTAATCTGGGTAATCTTGACATTGTCCTAGCCTGGTTTTCAGCCCTTCCCTCTAACCCCATCCGAGCCTCATTCTCACCCACTGCCCCTTCTCCTCCACCCTTCTCTCCTCTGCAAGACCTCATTTCCTTCATCAGCCCCTACAGTCTCTCTCACGCTTTACAGAGAGGGCCAGGAATTCTCCTCCATTGTTTTTCACAAAGAACGGTAGCTATTGATTGGTTCCCCTTTTAAATATGGGCACTCTTCATGCTCAATTCATCCAAATTAAATTGGTCACAACCCACCTGGTGTTACTCTGTCCTCGGTCTGTCTGACAGAGCATTCAAAGGCGCTCCAGCCCAACTTCACTGACCTCTGCTGACCTCCAGTCTTGGTGATCTCGAGCTATTGTGGCTCGTTCTACAAAAGAGGGCATCTCAAATAGAATGCCCTCAGCTTTCTTAAAGGGTCACCTTTAAGACCACTAGCAGAGTCCTCTTTCACCCAACCCATGCCTCAGCTTGCCGCCAGCCAGGCTTTTAATTACCATCCTCCTCACTTTCTCCCCTTTCTCATCCTCTTCCGGAGCATGCCTCTTGTCTTTTTGGACTCAGGCTTGCCATGTCAGAGAGTCCTAATGTGCCTGCATCTTCAGCTACAGCCATAATGCTGCACTCACCAATGTTTATTAGCCAGATCCATTTGCCACAAGTCCCCCTCCCTTGCCTCTCTCACTCTGCCTCTCTCTCCATCCACCTCTCTCTTTTGTGCTGCCATATGAATGCACTTTGATGGTTGATAATTATGCCTGTCCTTTTGACATGAGGATCCACGGTCTGCCCTTGTTAAGCCAGTAATTAGCCTGTCCTCCTTATTTATTGAGAAAGTACAAATTATCCCTTCTAGTGGGCACTGGCCATTCCCCGCTATCTTCTGCACTCTCTCTGTCTCTCTTTCTCTTTCTCTCTCTCCCTCAGTCTCTCTTTTTCTCTCTCTCCATTCTCCTTGTATCCCTCAGCACTTTTGATAGGCTGAAAGCAGCTGCACTAAAGCAAGATAAAGCTCCACCATCAAGATGATGAACAGTGTGGATGAAGGGGCTTCGCGCTGAGCACAAAGGCCGGAGCGGAGAGGCTGAGGCAGCGGCGAGGACAGCTGAAGAATGCCATTGCGGGCAAGGATGAATAGCTCTCATTTGTGAATATACAGATCTGCATGGTGAGGACAAGGGAGAGATAGAGTGAGGGATGGGGGGTTTGAGAAGGGGTGAGAGAAGCAAGATATGGAATTGTGGTGTGTATATATATATATATATATATATATATATATATATATATATATATGGTGGCTTAGTGATTAGCATTGATGCATAGCACCACCAGGTCCTGGGTTCGATTCCTGGGTAGGGTCTGTGTGCATGGTGTTTGCATTTACAGTACTCCCTGTGCTTAGGCATGTTGAATTGGCATTCCCAAATTGCCCATAGTGTGTGAATGTGCATGTGAATGAGGTCGTTCCTGTGAATGTTACTGTGCAGTGGGTGGAACACTCTCAGAAAAAAAATCACCCAAAATGTGGTTTAATCACCAAAAATTGGTGTTTGCGGGACAATGCATGGCCTCATACTGTCAACCGCACAACTTGCACATTACAAGAACTGAGCCTTATTCCAAGTGATTCCAAGAGACCTGATTGGGGCATGAAAGGAGTTCCTGGGAGGCCAGTACTTCAGACTTTAATCAGGCAGTCTAATCATGGCTCCAGCATACTGAGAAAACGTTCTGGGATAGAACTGGGATAAGTGCATTGGTGTAACAGGGGATTAAATAGAGTAATAAGATCTCTTTTTTTCATTAATCTTAAAGGCCTACATGGCCAGATGTATTCATCTAGCAATATGTTCCTATGTCCCAGGTTCAGCTTAGCTTTCTTAGTTAGGTCTCCCTGTGTTGTGTCATAATGCAAGTCATCAACTAGTATAGAAGCTCCAAACATGGACTGAGCAGCCAAAGATGTTTGGCTTTTCTTTTAGTTGCTATATCAGCACTGTACACCTGCTCATTATCCATAAAATAGTCTTCAGTACATTGTTTACCATTTAGACCCACCTTTGCAGACCTGTGTACTTATTACTCTGCATGTCCTTTCTTTATCTCCTTCATGTTTTCTCTTGTTCTCTCCTTTTAAAGATGTCTGGAATATTAAGCTATGACCCCCCACTGCCCTCTCCCACCATCTCACGCTAAAAGCACAGTGTCCTTTTGAGCAGCAACAAAACCCTTTTGCACCAGTGTTGCAGGAGTGCTGCATTCAGAAGGGACGCTCCCCCCTCCAGTCCTGTGCCCTAAAGAGCCTCACGATTAATAGAGATGTAAATAAGTTCAGACAGTTGCCAGACCTTTGTCTATGGCTTACATTTGAGAGGCATCACAAGGATCTCTTTTTGTCAGTGTCCCTTGTTTTGTGTGCTTTCTTACCATGTCTGGGCAGAGAGTTTTAAACTGTTCAGGTCAGTGTTTATGGAAAACACCCTCCTCTGGTTAAATAAGGGTTACATACATGCATACATGTGTAGACTAAATATTTCTGGTCAAGATTAGTAGCATGCTTGATTTCTATCCATGTCATGATATTACCTCATGTCACTGGTGTTTTTTTTGTTGTTTTTTTTAAAACAATTATTCCTACCTTGAAAGCCCATCCAGGCTTAGTGAAAAAGCAAAAGTTCTGAGGTCACAGTACAGAAATGCATTAGTAATAACCAATAATTAACACTAATCCCACGGGCTGCTTTATGGACATCATTTCAAATGCAAAGCGTTATAAACTGCCATCATTCCCAGGTGCTAAGTGGTTATAAAATCAGGATTCCAAGCACTAAATGGTTAAATATGTTTAATCATTTTAGCTTCATTACTAATACCTCATTATATCAGATTAGTTGAAGCAGAGCTGCAATTTCCAAGTAATTGTATCCTCTGAACATTCCAGTTCAGACTATTTGGAAGATGTGGGATGATTTCGAAATACAGTTTCATTCATGAATAAGGGAGGAGCATGAATATGTGCCAAAGTAGTAGATAGCAACTACATCGCTACCGCCCAGCTTCCCTCCTGTGCCCTCGTTTTAAATGCCAGCCTTCCAACAATCAATCACATCCACTCCATTTTGTCCAGAAGTGGGATTTGATTTGCTTGCAGATGTCATCAGAGGGCTAAAATTAGCATTATGTCCATACAATTAGCGTTATAGATTTTATGCTTAGCTTTTTTTTTTTTTTCATTTTCAGGTTTTATAGTACAACTACTTGACTTTTAGTTAATTTTAATATTTATTACTGTTTCCTGAACATATAAATAAAAACATAGGCTTTTTTTCTCTTTAATAAGTCATGTTTAATAGAATCACATCTGTGGCTTTATAATGTAAAGTCTAGCACATCAAAAATATCAGGTTCACAATTCCTCAGTACAAGACAAAAAGCTGCAGTAAAATCATGAGCATAGTTGTTATTAATAGCTGTAAAATGTCACATCAAGATAATTATTTATCCATAATAAGAGCCTGGTATTCATTGAGTTTAGCACCTTGTCCTGTCAGTACCCCAAGAAAACTTAACTTGTTTTTGTCTTTATCACTGGGTGTGTAATGGTCAGAATGACAGCTATGGAGTAGCTGTTGATGCCATAATGTGTCACCGGGGCAGTTTTTCTCACTAACACCTACTTTCTGTGCCCCCTGTGAACATGTGCTATTTCCACGGGTGCTGCATACTCTTCACACCTGAAAATGCAGCAGAGACACCAACTCGCTTCCAATTAGCATCTCGCTCCCATAAGATGCCTAACACACACACACACACACACACACACACACACACACACACACACACACACACACACACACACACACACACACACAGAGGGGGGGAGAGAGAGAGAGAGAGATGTAAACCTTCACAAAATATCATACATAGCTCCTGGGGTTAAAAAAGATCATAAAATATATGGAAGATTAAAACCTCTGATAAAAATAGATTAGCTAATTTGGATTGCTCACTCAAAACTCCTTTGCAATTTTAATATACTGCCCATTTATTGATTCATTGATTAATTGTCAGTACCTGCTTTATCTTGGTCAGATCACTGTGAATCTGGAGTCTATCATACACACATTCGTACACTTATAATGATGTGATAAAATTTGAGTCTTTAAAGAAATGATGGAATACTCGATGAGACCTCTGATCCTGCTATGATATGATACATTTTAATTGGTAGTTTCCGATTTACATGTGTTCAACTTTGTTCAGAGCAATGGTTAGCAATGTCCTGGTCCAGGTTCAATTCTCGCCTGGGGTCTGTGTGCATGAAGTTTGCATGTTCTTCTCATGCTTGGTGGGTTTCCTCTGGGTACTCCAGGTTCCTCCCTCTGTACATTGGATGGATAGAAGGATAATGAGGTAAAGAAGTGCTATTTTAAAAGTATCGGCAATAAGTTTACAAGATAAAAGCTAACCAAAATCTCAGATTGTTACACAGACACGGAGGAAAAGTGCAAAACTCCAAACGGACTCCGAACATTAAGTAGTATAAAGTCAGGCGTGAATTGAGAGGTATGAGGTGAGAATGCCTTAATGTGAACACAGTAACAATACACTTGGAGAAGAAATTTTGCTTTTTTAACTATCACAAAAAGAAAAAAAAAAAACAAGCAATAAAAACAAGGACCATTTCAAGGAACAGGGATATTAAAAACCCGATCAAATAAAACTGTGAGTGTTTAAAATAAGGTAACTTAATAAGTATATGACAATGCGCTAGAAAGCTGTAATCATTTGTATTTAAGCATCCTGCCATTATACTGCCCAGACTGTTGACCTTCATATCCATCTTCATTTCCCTCACTGTCCACCAGAGATTGGCCTGTTCAAGACAGGTCAAACAATGAAATGAAAGACTTTATTATAAATGAAGGTAATAACAGCTTTTTTTATTTAAGATCATTTAAAAGGAAAAATAATGCAGGGTATTAGCTACATGGGTCACATACTGTATAATGTAGTATGCTTAGTTTCAAGTATCTCACTGCACACTATGCCATGCAGTCATGCCGGAGCACATCTCTTCTGCTTTTATGTCTGGATCCCAGTACCAAACTCTGCTACGATTTTGACAGAGCCACTGCTGTGTGAATGTCTGTGGACCAAGCAACCTCACTGTCACTGAAGTCTTCAACTGCGGTTCTTCAGTCCATAGAAACATCTCACGGTGTGTGAGAGTGTGTCCATTTCAAAATAAAACAGGAAGAAAGAGTGGATCGAATGCAGAATATGAGAGATTATGCTCGGCCGCCACCAGAAATGTAATTAATGAGCAAGTTTCTCATGATTAACTTTTATTAAGCTATACTCCGGAGCCCAGAGCTGTCAGGTAATGGGTAAGAGCTGGAGAGTGGGATGGAAAAAACACAAGCACTCCCACTGCTCGAGACAACTCGTAAAGCATCGTTGTGCTCGTACAGCCGTGCCTCGTCACACTGTAATTAATGCCAGGTTACCTAGACTATATAAATCTGTTAATATTACATGTTCTCTTTTCACATCAACATGTTGTCCAAGTCAGTGCAGATTTTGTGCAATTACTCAGAAATTTATGAAAAACAAATCAGGTCCTGAGACTTTAAAATAGCCATATATGGTATTCATAAAAAGGAAACTTCAAATAAGTGTTGCTCAGAACTTTATAGAAGTGTGTGTGTGTGTGTGTGTGTGTGTGTGTGTGTGTGTGTGTGTGTGTGTGTGTGTGTGTGTTCACAGAGAAGATCACAGCTGGACGACAGAAGGCCCTGAAGGTGTTCCTGACCTGGGAAAAGAGGGAAAACTGCAGCTTTTAGTGACGGAGGTTGAATCAAATTTCAAAATTGAGGCTTATGAAATAATGAAATAAAATCCCTCCAGCAAATGCTTGGTGGTGCCTGCAGCTGACAAGCTTAAGCATGTGGCATCAGGTGGGCATTGTCTTTATAAGATGGCGCCTCATAAAATGGCATTAGTTGCTAGCGCAAGGGCTTGAGGCTTCATCCTGGTGGGTTTAGGCCCAGCATGTTCACCAGCTCCACATTATTAGAATGACATCTGCTTTACAAGTCCTGCACCCAGGAGCATACCTTAAGAACTCATTTCAGCACTGCAGCCTGTACCGACTCCCCATCTACCCCCCCTCTCTCCAAGCCATGGATTACTCACTCGCCTCTTTCTCTATTATTCCCCTTCTTTCTCCGGTCCTCTCTCCTCTTTCTTTTACTCTCCATTTTGCTTTACATGTGTCACCTTTCCATCATCTCAATTTGTCTTGTCTGAATCTATTTTATTATCATTGATACTGCCTTTTCCTCTACCTTCTCTTGCTCCCTCACTTTCTCTCTGTTTGTGGCCCTCTGGCCAGACATGAGCGTTGCACAACAGCGAGCTCCACTTTATCAATCAGCCCCTGCCACAAATACTGAGTGCATTACAGGAGTCATCCTTTATCCACCCACTCTAGAGGGAGGGGGCATGCAAATGTCTCCTGCGTCAGCCGGCATGACAAAGGAGCAAATTACTGAACACGCACAACAATTTCTGAAAGCATATAGATGAGTTTGACTGCAGCTTTTGTGTCTGTGTGTCACCATGCCATGTGTTAATGTGCAGTCATGTAGCACAAGCGTTAATAAAGATGGTTGTGACATGTCCAAATAAAGAAAGTTGAAATTCATACACACATTGTATATATTGTAAACTGTTTAACACTGCGCTGTAGGATGTACTCCAAAGTGGAGACACTGCTTGTAGGACAGATCAAAGTAACTTTAATCTGTCTCTGTGCAGCAGCGTTAGCCCTTTCCACTCCTAACATCACTATCTCTCTTTCATTTTATCTCTAATTCTAGCTGTTTCACCTTTTGCACCAGGTTGATGGTCATAGTTTGCTTTTTTCTTTTCAACATTACTTTTTCCACAATTCAATAAAAGTAGCATTGGTTTGACCATCAATAAAGTTTCCATTGTGATGATCCCAGTTATTCTCCACCTGGACTAGAATGCTGGAGACTTATATTAGGCTGGATACACTGAGGACCCAGGACAAGGTGGGCGACTGCTAAGATCCTCAGAGCAAATGGATAAAAAATGTGTGGTGTGGTCAGAGCAACAAGCACAGCACATTACTAAACATTTGAACTTACAAGCACTAGATAGATAGATAGATAGATAGATAGATAGATAGATAGATAGATAGATAGATAGATAGATAGATAGATACTGTACATACATACATACATACATACATACATACATACATACATACATACATACATACATATGTACTATACATACATGACTGTACTATACATACATGACTGTACATACACTACTAGTCAAAAGGAAGCACACACCTTCTAATTCCAAGGTCTTCCTTGATTTTTATTTCTTACTTTGTTGTAAAACAATGCTGAAGGCATCAAAAATACGCAATGCTTTTATCCTCTGTAATGCCTTTATAACGGCTCTAATCTGAGGTGCTGCTAATTGGTAATGTTTGGGGCTGGAAACCCTAAATGAACTCTATATTGCCTAATGCATATGTGTTATTTCATAGTTTTGAAGAAAAAAGTTGTTTTTATGCTTTTTATTGTGCCTTTGTTTTTATACTGGAAAGCGCCCTGGGCATCTTATGGTTGTTGTATGGCGCTATATAAATAAAATTTGATTTGATTGATTGAAAAAAAAATCCAGATTGTTCTAGAATCTAATAAAATGAATCCAAACTTGTGTCCAAATGTTTGACTGGTAGTGTAGGTACATACATACGATTTACACAAAAATTATCACAAAAAGGAAATTTGAGTACAACAGTAAGCAAAGAAAACGTTATATAAATGAAATTAATTTAAGCAAAATTATATATTTTAAGTTATATAGATGACGTTTCATGATACATCTATACATGCAAATAGAAACCAGCATAAAGCACGCGAAAAAAGTGTGAAAAAAAATCTCAACCTAATTTAAGCAAAGGAACTTAGGATAAATAGGACAGTAATTTCATTCTCATTGTATTCCTCAAATTTACTAAACAAATCAACATTTTATTTTGTTGCAGTTTGTTTTGGAGGTAACAAGAAACCTTAAATGTCAATAAAGGAGGGAAGAAATAAAATACTTTTTAATGACTTATACATTTAGCTAGTTTATCCTGACAATAATGTTACATTGCAATTTGTCACATTTATAGTAAATTGTGCGATCTGTTAATCTTGCTAATCAGTCATTTTCCTTCTCTTCTAGAGTGCAGGATATACTGCTACTGTGTCTCTTCACAGTTTGCTAGTCTGTTTTATTAGTCTATAAGTCTATCAGTTGGGCAAATTGAGCTTACCCTACAAACTGTAAATAGTCAATACAGTAGTAGGTGATCACCATCATCTAACAATAAAATTAGCTAACTGGGAATGTTTCCCCAAGCAAAACTAGCTAGCTAACTTTAGACATTGGGGGAAATAAACAAAGGAAGCTAGCTGGCCTTGGGAATGTTTCCCCAAACAAAATTACTGAGCTAACTAGCTGGCTAACTGCTGGTTAGCTATCTATGTAATAGTGTAATATTAAAGTTAAATTATTTGTCAAATGTCCTTTAGAGTGAAATATGCATACCTTCGTTAGGAAGCTGGGGTCAGAGCTCAGGGTAAGCCAGGATACAGCACCCCTGGAGCAGACAGGGTGAAGGGCCTTGCTCAAGGGCTCAACTGTTGCAGCTTGGTGGTGCTGGGGCTTAAACCCCCAACCTTCCAACCAGTTACCCAGAGCCTTGTCAAACGATATTTCCCCTCATTAAAACACCCTCCAGTCTTAAACAGGTAAAAATTTAACATTAAACTTTTTGCTAGCACTTTTGCATATGAATACTATTTTTGCCACAGAATTAGTTTTTTTTAATCAGATTTATAAATTATATTTTTATCATAATACTTTTATTCATGACAACATTCAAGCAATTCACTTCACTGCATCATCGACCACCTACTTGAAATGGTAAGAATGAGAATAATACTTCCATAATATCTTTGTATACAGAGCAGAATTGGAATTTGCACACAATAAAGTGTGATATTCTTTAACACTGTGGATGAGACCTACTGGGAAAGGAAACAGTATTGTCCTCATAACAAATTAGTTGGTATTCCTCAGGGAGCATGATCATTTCCATGAATAGTATTCTTTCATCGTCCTGTGGCCTGTGTACCTTGTTAGGCTTTGGCCTCTCCACTAAAGAAAAAGGAGAAATAAATAAATAAAGAAGTGAAGAAGAGAGAGAGAAAGAGCGGGCTAGTATGCCAACACCTTGACGTAGATGTACAGCTGCTCACATCGTGCCTATCTCACCTTTAGCCCTGTCTGTCTGCTGCCGCTTTTGATTTTTCGCATTCATACATCAATGAGCTTCACATGCTGACACCTCATTTTGCAGGCTGCTTTGGTTATAGAGGGCCCGTTTTGCATATCGCTCCCCATCCCCTCCCGACATGCTGCCGATCTTTAAAGAGAGATGGAGAGGATGAAGCATGCAAGACAAGAAAAGAAAATGACTTCTTTTGCTTTCTCCAGCATGCCTCCGTCACCTCCTCTTCCGCCCCGCTTCTTCCGCTGCATGTTTCGCCCGCTCATTTCTGCAAAATGGGGCTTAATTGATTGATTTCTTTCTTTCATTTTCCCATGTCCATCATTCCAGGTCCTACTTCACTTTCTTTCTCTTGTCTGTCCCTTCTTCTCTTTGCTCGTGGCTTGACAGCTTTGGTAAGGATATGATTCCCCCCTTATTCTCTTCTCACTATATTCACTATTACTAGAGAATATTGCTTTGCTATTGTGTTGAATAATGGAGACTGATTTCCATTTGCTGCAAAAAATGGTAATTATTACTGGCTAATTAGTCAATAGCAGTAGTGGCTAAACCAGAGAGTTCATGCCTCAGTGCTCTGGACTCGTAATACTTCTAAAACATGTCAAAAACGTGAATATATTCATAATACAATCCTGGAAACGAATCATATAT
>JAQMYG010000038.1:14043232-14062833 GCA_030014215.1 Clariallabes teugelsi | reverse complement strand
AGTTGTAATTATAGACAGTTAACACGGTCTAGAAATTTTGCAGAATCTTAAATACAATAACTTTATTTTCAAGGTTAAACAAAATTAAACAAATTTCAGAATTCTCAGAATTCTTCACACCCTATTTTCAGAATCAATTATTGATTGAATAATCAATAAAAATATTAATGAGATATTTTAAATATGTTGTTCTCGCAGTCCATATAAACACTGAGCTTCAGAAAATATTCTTCACAAAGACAAAAAAAAAGACAAGTCTTTTGGTAGTCATGTAGTCTTCCTAGTTACTCCACAGCAAAAAAGTCCTCGGTTGGCAAATTCAGCGTAGTTCCAGAATGCAGAATTACTATATTTGGCAGGTTTGGAACCTAGTATTGGTGATAATGTTGGAAATGCAAATGATGGTGTGTAACTTCATGACTCCCCACAAAACAGACAGTACTAAACATTGTCCTTCAGCATGGGTCTGTTTGTTTCCCTCTATAGGTCCTGTAGGTGTCTGATTACTTTTCTAATATACACTTACAAATTGCAGGGCCAGTTTCTACGTATCTGCCTTTATTGCATGAGTTTACATTTATATTTGAGTCCCTTCTCCAGTGCGACTTACAGAATTGCTTTCAGTCTCCATCAAAAACACCACCTCATTCTAATTCACTTGGTCAGGGACTGAAATCCTTGTTAAGGAGGGTTTTTTTTTCCACAATAGCTATGTGCCTATGATTCTTTAAGTAGGATTTCTCAAGCCTCTTCCCCTCTGAAGTTTGGGTGTTGTCTTTATTGTAATTACCTTGCTGTTATAATTAAACCTACAATTTATTACCTATTAGCAAACAAGGTCTCTCCTCTCTATTAAGGCTTTTGCAGTGGCCCAATACTGTCACTGGAGTGGCCAGTGCTACATTACTCATCAGACTGTGCTGAACTGTGTTACACCGCCCAGAGGAACGGGACTTAAGTGTACGCAGACCAGTCACCTCAATATACTTCACTATACACAACAATATTCCAGAACAAAGCACTAAGTAGCACTGTTTCATGATCAACAATACAGCACTTATTAGGATAATTCTTATGGGAATACAGCGTAAGAAAATAACAGTCCAATTAACACCATACAATGATATTCAGTGTAATATGAAGAGTGTAATCACAGCGACATTTTATCATGATTAGTATTCATGATTAGTATTGTTCATTCTTATTATACACATCCTTCCAGAGGAATATAGAAGCATTACTTTGAGTCATTGAGAGTTGTTCGCTTTATGTGTTATTTAGCTTCTCGCCTTGCTGTGCAATTAAAGCACAGTTTCAGCAGTAGTATTTCCAGGCCTAGCAAAGAGGAATTGGATGGGCTCTTAACTTTCCCTTCATCTACTGGCCAATTTCAGAACCTACTTTTTCTCTGCCAGAGCTGAGCGAATAGGCCAACAGTAGCTAATAATAGGTATTGACTGGTTCAATGTAGGATGAATAGGGTTCAGTATTGGATCTCCAATGTGCCCCAGGTCACACAACCAGCTACACTGAGAACATGTCTCACAGGTCCAAACAAAAAAAGAAGACATTTTAAACTTTCATGACTGAGATGAAATCTGTGCTATTTTGCCTTTCAGGGATTAACTCTTTGTTCTCAAAGCGCTAGGCGATCAATAACAGAAAGAGGGTCCAGACATCTCTATTGCAAAACACACATCGGAAAAGAGACCCTGCTGCTCTCAACACACATGTGCTTACATACACACTCTCGTTCTATCCGGAGAGCTCTCACTGCTCGCGGTGATTACCGTGAACAGGGATGGACACGTAGTAAGGAGCAAAGATTTGAGTCTGCTACCAAGAACTGGTTTTATCTTATCAGACAGAGATTAATACAACATATTAATTGGTTCACATGTCTGCAGGGCTTTCCTCTAGGTTGTCTGGTTTTCCTTGCGCCTCCCGAAAACCTAACAGTAAATTCATGGCTATTCTAACTCAGTTGATATTATGTGAGAAGGTGTGCAGAGGTTGTGATGAATCCAGGGTTATGATCTACTGTAGATCCACCACGACCAATATCATAATGGAACGCTTAACAAAGAGACAGAAATTAATGAATTAATTGATGAATGAGATGATATATAGAACTCAAAAATCTATCATTAGAACAACTGAAATAACTCTCGCTCTCTCTCCTTGGGAAATCTGAATAATTTTGTTTGTCCGTTTGAATAATAAAATGTAATTATTAATACAATGTAATTAATAAAACATTTTTCATTATGTTTCACAAGTTCATATAGTTTATAAAGTTACTGACTGTTAGCATTTTTGTTTAATAATTAATGCGATAAATATATACATTAAATATATGTATAAAATGTTAAAATAAAAATAATAACCATCATATAATAATAATAATAATAATAATAATAATAATAATATGCCCCTGACTAGGATTAAGTTTTTTACAGAAGATGAATTAATTAATTAATTAATTAATGTAATAATTAATAAAGATAAGCTTTAAATGGAATTTTAGTTAATATTATCATCAAATATTAGTTCAATTACAATAAGCTTTTGTGGTTATGGGTTTGCCCCATTATGGGTTATGGGTTTTTGCTTCATGTTTCATATGATATAATATACATACAGGTCCAAAAATTAATACAAACTTCAACAGTTGTTATCTATGCCCTTTTTTAAAACTTGAATTGAATTATGGCAGCAATGTGTAGTATTACGTTTCCTCTAAAGATGTCAGTAGTCAAATCATCGTTGATGCCATCATGTGACCATCAGAAGAGGGGCATATATTTTTCATGTTGAAGGGTGTATACATTTTTGTGCCCTTTGTATACCCTATTTGAATTCAATGTAGTGTAAAATTTGTTTCATAGCAGATAAAATTTAAATAGTCACATAAACACAAACAGCACGTCATATTAATGTAGTCTTGCACCAGCCTGTTCTCACACTTGCAAATTCAATTTTAATTCATTTTTGCTCCTTTTTTTCCCAAATGGATTAGTGTCTACACATTTTATACAACTTCATTCATATAAAATAAAAAAAAAATTAAAAAAACCTCCTTGCTTTTTTTTTTTTAAATCCTTAGATCCATAATTCAGAATGCATGGTAAACACAACACAGTCTCACAGTTACACATAATCTGCATCAAAAGTTCAAGATCTAGGTTAGCTTAGTGGATTAAAGATTTTTTTTTTTAGAATTTTTATGGAATCAATCAAAATTGCCTTCTTAGTTTAAACTTCAAATATGTCAAAAGATTTGATGCTTTTAGAAGTTTGATGAGAGAACTACATTGTTTGTCTGGACATGATCTACCCCTGTTAAGTCTGAATGAGTGAAATTCTGCACAGGTATCAGGAATGTAAAATTTATCAATAAATAGTTTGGTTGCTCTCTTTCTTCCTAAAATCTCCACCGACCCCATCTGTCCCCTCTCCCGCTCTTGCTTAAGCTTTTTCCTATTCTATCAAGCCTGTCACTCCTGATTATCAGATTTCACTTCAGGACCAAACTCCCACAGCCACTGACATTCAGCCAGAGAGAGAGAGTGAGGGAGAGAGAGAGAGGAAGAGAGTGAGGGAGAGCACGCGAGAGGGGGAGAGAGAAAGAGAAAAAGTGTGTTCAAAAGCCCCATTCCATGTGTGCCAGCTACGCACACGCCACTATGTGTCTTGCCACTATGTGTCTTGCCACTATGTGGCAGTTGCATGTAATGAGTGTGACGTCCGTGAGTGTGGGTGCATGTGTGTGTGTGTATAAAGACAGGGACTGTGATCATGAGTACTGACAGCTCCCCCCCACCCTCCTCACTCTACTCTCTCTCGGTGGGAAAGAGCCTAATGAGGGGTTCACAGGCTGTGAACTGATGGCCCCTCTCAGTCCACCTTCACTTACTTACTCACACATACACACACACACACACAAACCTGAGCAGCTGGCCTCCACACCACCGTATTGTCACACATCTTACTTTCTCTTTTCTTCTCTTTCATCTGACTGTGTGCCACTGGAGATTTCACCCAGTCGGCTAACTGCTCAGCCTTCACACACACACACACACACACACACCTCCATGGGGTACTGAAGCTGGGCTAATGAGTATGAACACTCTAAGGTTTAATGCACTGCTCTTCTGTGTTATGGAGTTTGCTTGTGTGTGTGTGTGTGTGTGTGTGTGTGTGTGTGTGTGTGTGTGTGTGTGTGTGTGTGTGTGTGTGTGTGTGTGTGTAAGTAAAAGCCTTGTCCTCTGTCTTATTACAGGTGAGAATAGAGGGTCAAGGAGGGTTAATGTGGCAGTCTAGCACCAGAGTTTATAGGAGGAATAGGTCCATTGTTTGCACCAGTCTCAGGCCACAGCTCGCCCCTGCGTGAATGTTTACAATAAATCCCTACATTTTCAGTGTGTATAAGTAACCTGGGTCCATATACCATATCAAAGAAAGAAAATTACCAATTTTAGACAAGCATTACCACCTGCTCATTTACTCATCAATAAATCAATCCAAAAAATATACTTAAACCTTGTGAGCATAATTACCTTCGGAATCATGCTTGTATATCAAAATACTCGTATATCAAAGCAAATTTCCCCCATAAGGAATAATGGAAACTCACATGATTCGTTCCACAACGCATAAATAATAATGCAAATATTATAATATTTTTTAAAAAATTATACAAACTTTTAAGTAAAAATAATTATGGAAATATATATAAGAAATTTAATTTATACAAAATCTAAAGTAAAAAATATTAACAAATTAGCCTGCACTTTACTTTTGAAAAAAATTATGGCTTGTGTAAGATGAGAGAAGAAGGAGGAGGGGGGCTACTGTGGTGGATGACTTTCTCACACACACACACGCACACACACGTGCGCGCCCACACTAACATTATCACTGCTCTCTGTCTGGTTACTGGAACCTTCTTCATTTTGCATGACTTTGACAAGGAACCTTTCTGATGCCTCCTTTTGAGGATTTCGCGGAAATGTGACATTGTATTGTCGAACAAAAACAGAATCATCTCCCGCACAGCTACAGTCTTTTTAACCTTATCTTCACAGAGGCCGTTGTTGCAGGACAGTTACCAAAGAATAGTCATTACACTTGGACACAAAAAAAAATGCTTTACGGAAGTTGACTATATGAGTGATGCACGCGCACTGAGACCGTAAATTTATTTTAAAATTTAGCTTGTCTTGCAAAACACTCCCAGACCAAGTTACTCGCAATCCAAGGTTTAACTGTACACTTATTTTTCTTTTGACACATTTATTAAGGTATTTTCACTTGCTAAGACACCTTTTTTTTGCAGTGTGCACTGATTGATGATGTAATCAGAGCATAGTAATTTTCTATTATTACATGTCAGTGGCTAAAACTCATTATTGCAAGTTTGGCAAAAAGTTTGCCAAGAATTTACTGAGATGTTATATAATGTGTAATGATTCACTTTTACAAAAACACATACAGTATAAAGCTGTTTTTGGGGGCTAAAGACTGGATTCACATTAACACACTTACTGTACTGTTGTGTGTGAGGGAATAACCTCCATATCCCATGTCTAAAGAAAGAATTCACCTATTTTACATTTTGTTAAAGCATTACCACATGTTTATTCACTGGTCAATCTGTAAAGACACCCTTTTCCTTTCGCACATTCATCACCAGAGTGGAAAATGTGACCCCAGAGAGTTTGAAGGTGTGCTGGACGATACCAGGGAAACATCTGCAGGTGGATTAAAGACAGTCTAAAAAGACAGAAGAGATGTCAGGGGTGTACTTTTTAGCATCACTTTCAAGAAGGGCGCTCACTATTGGGGTCTTAGCTCAGTAAAGTTCAAACTTTCGAGTGAAACCAGAGATGATGAAATATATACTGCCTTGTCCAAAAAAAACTAACAAAAACTTTCCAGAAAGGACAACTTGTAAGAAAACATCTAAGGAGATTTAAATTGACTTGTAAAGGGTTAAGAATGGAGAATATTGCTAAATTCACTTGAATACATTATAAAAAATTGACTTCAATTGAAAAAAAATAGTCAATTGGTTCTGATTTTTGTTTGTTTGATTGTTTGTTTTTTATGTTATACATACTGTATGATACAGAAAATATGCATGACAAAGAAGCTACTTCTAAAGTTTACGTAACATGGAAGTGACCAGTCTTGCTTCCCTAAACATTTCAAGTTGTTAACTTCAGCTGTTTTGGAGAGATGATTTTATATTTGCCCCAAAAATGGCAATTTTCAGCATTACACTGTTTCGCTTAAAAAGACAACAAAAATAATAATAATATAAAATGTAAATGATTCCTATATGGTTAATGATTTTATTTTATTATATATGTGATATTATTATGAGTAATGATACTAAAATTAGTATAAACTTTTAGAAGCATATGACCAGTAAAATTATTGCTTAAATATTTTTTTGGTAAAAGCTTAAAAAGCAAAAAATCTGTACGGCCGTAACAATGTCAAATTCATGTTGCAATATTTTAACAATTTTGCATTTTAGAATAAAATTAGCTTTTATGTTTTTCATGTGAAATCTAAATTGGCCAATTTTCAACTGAACGACAATTAAGATCATTGAAAGATTTGAATTGTAAAAAGTTATGACACTTAAAAGGGCATGAAATTGTATTTACCAAATGTGTTTCTTTTTATCTGATAAAAATATAAATGTGTATGCATATACACAAAAAATGAAGCATGACTGGAAGATAAGAAGCATTAGGTATTGTATTATGAAAAATGGTTTGATCCTATATGATCCCATCTAAAAATGAACTTTACACTTTTAGCATCAATACCATGTTTTGGCTGAGTAGAAATTACAGGTTATCCAATAAATGCCCTCTTTCCCGGTGGTGCATGTATATTCCAGGACTCAAGGTTAAATAAAATGAAACAATTTAAAACACAAAAATCTGATTCTCTAACAGTTACATCAAATCAGGTGACATTTTGGGTGATTTGAGTTGTGTATATTTTCTGGTTCCATTTTGTTTATAAGTTTATTACTACATCATCTTCGTTTGTTGAGATATTGCAATAATTGCTATTGCAATAGCACAAAACTAAACTGTGCGACTTACAGTAATAGCTGATGATCTTCTATTTTAAAGCCCCTGGTGTCTCCACCGACCAAGAACAGAGAAACACTTCACAAGTGACCAGTTGTGATGCTAAGCTCAGATGCTAAGCTATTTACTTTTAATTTAAGATTAAGTTTAATGGATTGACTAAACTGTGATGTTTCCTGCTATAACACTGGAATTCCACTGAATTGTTCCATGTTATCTGCGTAAGACATAACGAGAGTAATTAATATCAACATAGCAGGACAGAGTCGTTTGCTAAGAAGGTCACAAACTGATGAGATCCCTAAAGAGTTGACCTAGTTGAGTGTCATTATTTGGAGGCAGTTTCTTGGGGATGCTGTTTTACAAAGTTGTTTTATAGCTTGTTGTGGAGATGGTCATTGTTTCAAATATTTTTTTTGCAATGCATTTAATAAAGTTAACGGAAATGGTTTACAAAATGATTGCAAATTGGACTTGTATTCAGTATTAACACGTTAGACACAGCAAAACAACACACAAGCTAAAAAAAATGTGATCCTGTGGTGTAGTTCTTACAGCTTGAGTTAAGCTGAATTTGCATTGGAGGATTTACAGCCTTATTATGTCCTCATGGACAAAACTCCTACATTGTATAATAATCACCTGTTACCTCAAGCTTACATTCTAGAGTATTTCTGTCTATGCAACTCTAGGTTTTTTATAACCCCAGTTCACAGTCAAAAAGTTATCAGAGCAAATGAAAATATATTAAATATGGATTGTTTTATTTAATGTTTTCAATTGTTAGATTGTTGTCAAACAAATATAAGACAAAATGACTTGTTTTAGAATATTTTATGTATTTCAAACTTGAAACAAGCTTTAAACAGATTAAATTCTTGGCCATTTAATTTTACTTTCTAAAAATACACAGACAACAAGTCCAAATTCCCGATAGTGTATGAATGTGTTTGAATGTTGACCGGAGGTCCTACCAAGTTCATACAAATGGGAATAAATAAAATGGTCACTGTTGGCCTCCATGGTCCCTGGTTGGACTACAGAGGTAACTAGATGGATGGATGGAATACATTGTATACTTGCCTTTAGCAAACTTTAAAAGCAACAGCTCATCGAAGCATAGAAAGAGAGGGTTGTTTTCACCAGAGCTTTGAAGAATACAAATACATCTTTTGGAAGGCTCAGGTCAACCAGGCCTGATGTTTTACCCTTTTCTTTAAATTGAACTATACTTCTGTTAAGTCAGAATGCTTCTTGTCTCTGAAACAGTCCACCCTCAGTCTGACCAACAATCTGGCCTTTTCGAAAGTCTGAAATTTATTTCGAATAGTCACTTCTAGTCATGCTTAAAGATGGGTAAATTCCAATTTTAAAATAAGGAAATAAATACAAGTCATAACTATGGCAACAAATTTTGATACAGACATTTTATCATGGTTTATTTCTTGCATGTCTGAGTAAATGCTAGAAATTTAAAATAGATTTGAATTATTATCAATTTAAAAGAAAGGACTACAGACGTGGATATATTTAAAGTGTCTTCACTTGCCAATAAGTTTTTTTTTTTTTTGCACTGCCTACTGATTGATCATACATAACAGTAATTTTAGTAATTAATAGAAATTAATCTTTAACAGCAGGTTTGTTATTAGAGGACAGATGATAAAACATCATACAGTATCTGTATGCTGTTATTGCATTCAGTCCAGATTTTCCTGGGATTTTTTTATAGTGTTTAATCATTTAAAAAACATATAATGTACAACTTGTTTAAAGGTTTTAAAGAGATTTTTTTTTTTTTTAAACTGTATTGAGAAAGTCCAGGCCCCTGGTTTGATCCTGAGTTTGGGTCACTTTCACACTGTCTTGTGTGTCTAAAAACATGCAGGTAGACAGACAGTAAATTGCCCACAGGTGTGAATATGCATGTGAAAGTGTTTGCCTTCCAGGGTGGATTCTCTAACCTTGGTCCAGGTTCTAGGGTTCACCACAACCCTGAACAGGATCAAGTGGCTAATAAAGATTCTGACCCCTAATTTTAGACAGCTCTTGTCCATGTTCGTTAACAATATTGTGATGTTTGACATTGTATTATGTATTATTATAGAGGAATGCATAAAGAGAACTGATTGCACAGACAAGATGTGTAGTGTGTAGCTGTGTGTGTAGTCAAACACCACAGTGGCACTGCTTTCATTATGCTATCTATTTATTTCCTTTCTTGACTTTCTTATAAAACATTACACTTTTCATTTCATTCTGTGCTACTGCGTTTTATTATCTGGTTAATTATTGCACTTGGCTCTATAGTCCTTCATTGCCTTTGGGACAAGATCTAGCTCACAAAGAAGGTTTTATTTGCTTATTAATATCGCTAACATTTATTGTTGCTGCTTTATGTCAAGTCGGTTACTTTCTGTTTTTTACTCAGCCTATTATAAGTTTACTCAAATTGTTATTATACGAGCCAAACACAGTGTTTACTGAAATGCAGGGTTTGATATGGATAATAAAAAATAGTAGAGTGTGTGTGTGTGTGTGTGTGTGTGAGAGAGAGAAATGCAAGTTCTTTGACATTAGGTTTTTATTCTAATATTCTAAAACCAAATGTAATTGTTTAAGCCAGTTATTTTTAAATTAGTTACTTCTACTAGAATTTCTTCTTTTTTTTAAACTAGATACTGCTACATCAGAGCACACTATTTTTTTGTTGTCGTTTTTACTGTTTGTTTGTTTGTTTGTTTGTTTGTTTAGGACTTCACCACATGCCCGAAAGGTTTGAGAAAACACCTTTTACTGATTCTATGTTTCATTAAATGCCATCTGGCCAGCAACTCACTTATGACCCTTTTCTTTCTCTTGATATCTGTTGTTTGGGATAGGAAGGTGCCAGATCAAATAAACTCTGCAATATCAAGTGAAAGAGCATATAGAAAAAGCTTATAACAGACAAAGCAAAATCATATAATAGATATGAAAGTGTTTCTGTGTTCATGTGAAGCGACATGAAGTTATATTAAATTTATTAGATGGTGGATGGTCCAGACTAGCAGGAGACATGTTTGTGGGATTTTTTGTTTATTATTAAAATGTCTTGTGAGGAAAAATAAGAGTTCTCATCTTGCTGACACAGTTTGCTGCATTTGTTGAAATTGTTGCAACATTTGCTTTTGTCTCTGGACAGTGGAAGTGCGCATATAATAAAGAGGGCTAAGGAATGCAATCATAGGAATGGTGTAAACACACACACACACACGCACACACACACACACACACACACCTACCCACACAAATGTTCTTGAATCTTAAGATTGTGTGTGTGTGTGTGTGTGTGTGTGTGTGTGTGTGTGTGTGTTATCACTTAATGTAAGATATTATCTCATATATAGAATGGTACTGTGCACAGGACATCCCTTATTTCATGGTAAAACAAATGTTTTTCTGTGCCAGGTTACAAAGTGACCAAATATACACTTTAAAATTTGGTCGTTTATGAAACAACCTCAGCAGCAACCTCATTTCCCCTCTCATCATGAGTTCCAACCATTCAGCATCACCAGTATCACCGGCCTGGTCATCTGTCATCATCGGGGCCAGGGGTAGCTCAGTGGTTAAGGCATTGGACTACGGTTCGGAAGGTCCTAGGTTCAAACCCCACAACCACCAAGTTACCACTGTTGGGCCCTTGAGCAAGGCCCTTAACCCTCAACTGCTCAGATGTGTAATGAGATTAAAAATAAATAAATAAATTTTAAAAATGTAAGTCGCTCTGGATAAGAGCGTCTGCCAAAATGCCTAAATGTAAATGTAAATCTGCACCTGTGTTCCTCACTGATTCGTATGTTAAGTTAGATGTTTTTATGCTTGAATGATTCATAGGCCACTGTGTGGCTTAAGAAGCAAAATATATCCTCTGAAATTGGTCAGGAAGTCTGAAGAACTATTCCTCAAGTTTTCACTTAAAATACAAGGTTGTGAAAAACTATTTGCCCCTTCCTGATTTTTCTTTTTTGCATATTTGTTGCAGTTAAATGATTGAAATCTTGCCTGAGTAAATACAAACTGCAGTTTTTAAATAATAATGATAAATAATGATTTCATTTATTAAGGGAAAAAACTGTCCAACCCCAACCTATTTGAAGAAGTAACTGCCACCCCTGCTAAATCATAAATAATCTGTGGGTTTTTTAAAAAAAAAAAAAAACTGAGTTAAAGTCATGTGCCACATCCAGGCCTGATTACTACCAGACCTGTTGAATCAAGAAATCACTTAAATAAAACCGATCTGACAAAGTGAAGCATGCTTAAAGATCTATAAAAAAAAAAAAAGCAAAACAATCTAAAGAAATTTGAGAACAAATGAGGATCAAACTAATAGCTCTATACAAATTGAATTGAATTAATTGACATGTATTAGTCCGGAAATGGTTACAACACCATTTTTTTAAGGTTTTAGGACTTGTTTTAGACAGTGAGAGGGGCAGTTACTACTACCAGGTAGGTTTGGACAGCTTTTTGCCCTTAATAAATAAAATCTTCATTTTACTAATGATATTAATATTATTAAATGATATTAAAATTAGTTTGATGATCTCAGTCTTTTAAGGGTGACAATTATGCAAAAAATACAAGAAAGTCAGGCTTTTTGGAAATAAAGGGGGGTGGGCTCAAGACTTGGTCAGTACTGTTTTCCCACTAATAATGGGAATATTTGACAGTTTGGTCCTTGTCGTGGCTTTCCTATGAAGAAAACAATTTGCTAGTCTGTTATGTACTTTGTGGTTTTAAAGCTACAGGTGGTGGAGCTTTTCAATAGTGCATCAGAAAAACACTTGCCATATCATGAGAATCTGAGTTTGCATTCTTGCGATTATTGCCTGTGCTCTCTGGGTGGGAGGGATGGCATGTTGTATATTTCTCCTGTCAATCATAGAGACACTTGTATCACGGGTATCTGTGAGCTCAAGTACTGTATGTGGAAGAGCTTTTCACATTCCGTGCTTGGTAGCTGATTGTTAGGTAAGCAAATTGGAGAGAAAACTGTGGATTCCAGGGTTTATTTAGAAAAAGAGGCATAAAGATGGTTTCCGTCTTATGACGTGACTGGAGCTAACATTAGCATTATTTAATAATAAAAGTGAAAAAGTGAAAAGGTAAGGACAGTAAGACAAGTGTGTGTGTGTGTGTGTGCGTGGCTAAAATAGCAGGCTAAAATAGCGTTTGTGTGTGTGTGTGTGTGTGTGTGTGTGTGTGTGTGTGTGTGTCGCTTCCTTCAGGTGCAGAGCAGCAGCTGTAAGCCGAAAGCCCGCTTAGGGGACAGAGGGCTATAGGGTCACCAGAGAAACGGCCACAGCTGTGGCTCTCACACACAGGCTCACATACACACACAAACGCTATTTTAGCCTGTCTTACACTGGGATACACAACTTTTTCCACGATAATACCACACACATGCACACGCACACACATTCTCCATTTTTTTTCCTCACATTGGGAGGCCAAATGAGTGCAGCTTTAAACAGAGAAGGCAGGAAGCCCATGCTCAGCAGTAGTGTGCACTCTCTGTGTGGACCAGTCCTGCCCTCCTGGCTCTCGTCTGTTAGTGGACCATGGGTCAGTTGCAAAGATAACAGTATAAGTGAAAGCAACCTCACTGCTAAAAGACCAACATATGTGCGAAACAGTAACCCGTAAAATGTTCGCTCATAAATTAAGCCGTGTTTTACTTGGACCACAACTGGATTATATAAAAGCTCTCCCGGAGAATAATACTCTGCTGCTGTGAAAAAAAAGCCTCTGTATATCTGCATCATGTCTCCTTTTTTCTATTTATGTGCTTTCATTGTGCGGAGAAGAAGATGTGGGTTAAGAGTGTCCCGAGGATGTGTGTGTGTGTGTGTGTGTGGGTGTGGGTGTATATGCAGCATTATGAAAAACACACACTCATGAAACACTGCACAAAGAAAGAGAAGATTGTTTTACCCACGCTGAAGCTTTAGCTCATTTGCATAGGTATGCTCATTAGCATTAGGGCTATGCGCTATAAAAGTGGAGCTCAATCCATCGTCTGCTTCCCAATAAGCATAATCCAGACAATGAACTGTGCTAATCTCATCTAATATGGAAATGAGCTTATCTAAACTCTGGTAAACATTATAGCCCCATTCCCCCACCACTCCCCCAAAAAAAGAAGGCCGACAGGAATGTTTACTATGAACTAGAGAGTTTGTGTGTCTATACGACTATTGCAGACTAAACAGTGGTAGGAAAGCAATTATTTCCAAGTTAAATAGCAAGGTCTCTGAGTTTAAGAGTTCGCCTAACGACGATGAATAGTACAATGATTAATCACAAAGCCATATCATTAAGTCCCTGTACTGGAGTCATCTTTTACGTGTTTTTTTGTCTTTTGTTAATTTTGCCCTTTCTTACTCTAGTGCGTTCTCCCTCCCTCTCACGCCACATCTGGAGTGTCCGTTGACAGGCTCTTGAACTGTTGACAATAAGTTGATGGGCTAAAGCCCCCCAATAAACATGACTGGTGCCAGCCCAGCTCAGCTGCGAGTGGTTAAGGCCGAGCTGAAAGCGGACCAGAGCAGGGGCCTGAGCGCCATTAGGCACTCTGTTTATGTCTGCATGCATGTGGCCTGGCCTGAGATCTGCGCATTTCATCACATTCTTGGGTTGCCTCTGCAGGCGTTCGGTTGCAAAACACATAAAAGCAAGGGCCGCCGAAGTCCTTGTTGGAGTGGTTGGCAGTTCAAGTATAGAGGTTACTCATAGCTGTAACACTATCACTGCATTAAAAAAAAAAAAAACATTCATGTCGTGGCATACATCTGCTATATAAAGTGTGTGTGTTAGAGTGTTATTTAGCTGTTTGCCATTTGTCTGTTCTCTGTCTCTCACTTTTTTGGACACTGACGAGTCCTTATTGCTCCTCAACAAGATAACATGACTCTGTTGTGGCTCTCATACTTATATGGTCCTGGCACAAGAGCAGGTTGAGGAAAGTTCCATGAAACAAAAAAAAATCTGGAAGTGAAAACAGACTCAAGTTCCAGAGAGAGAGAGAGAGAGAGAGAGAGAGAGAATTCTAGATCCACTAAATACCCCATGTGCTTAGAAAACAAAATTATTTCTGCTTGTTTGTACTGGTTGCTGAGAAACTAAAATGTTTACAGAAGCTTATTTCATTCATTCATCTTCAGTAATGACTTTATACTGGTCAGGGATGTGCATGATCCAGAGCCGAGCCTATTCCCTGAGTCCTCAGTATGAAGTCAGAATGCTCCCTGGATTCACCAAGGGACACCACACACACACACACACAAACACACATGCTCAGACACTCATTCACACCTATTGGCAATTCAGTATAGCCTGTCCACAAGTTCTTATGCCCTTGGGAGGTTGAAAGAAACCAGAGAATCTGAAAGGAACCCATGTGGACAGGGACACCTTTTGTAGAGTTTGAAAGATCAAAGAAGTACAATCTTGCTTCACAAACATATCAACATCTCAACATCATGCCAGATCATTGTGTGTGTATGTGTGTGTAACGTCACTACAGGACCAGTGGCCTAAGGAACAAAATGTATCATATTTCTGATGTTAAAACGGTGCTCCTCTGTGTAGTGGAAAATGGTCCAGAGAGATTCTCTCTGTGGCCATGTCAGTTTTGATGGTTATAAAAACAGTAGGTCTTGGAATCATTTTTCACTTTTCCTCCTATCTCTTTCTCTCTCTCCCATGGGAATGACCTCTGTCTCTGTACTGTCCAGCCTGTCCTGTTTGAGACAGTCTCTGCCTGACAGGAGGTGCTGGAGCAGGACTTGGAGGCGGAGCTGGGCTCGGGCTAAAGCTACCACCGTTCTTCATCATCCTCTGTCAGAGTGACCCCGAAGCTCACATCCCAACAATGAGCTTTATTTCAGAGCAATGAATCTTCTATAAGGGTGTGGGTGGGTGACCGTGGGTGTGCTCCTTAGCTTGAACAGTCTCTTGACCTTTTTAGTCATCTACGTGATCAAGGTGGCCACCTGGGGTTCTTATCATCCAGGAAAATGTTAATGCTCCGAGATTAGAAGCCAAGAGATTACAGCATGGACCTTACTGCTCCGTTCTCTTTCCTAACAGAAATCCGATGCAAATCTGTGCCACTTGTGGACCCAAAACACACATGCACATACAGTATATGGTCATGTCGACACCCACACCAGATGCTGAGGGGGCGGTTTGAGTGGTCCACAAAAAAGATGAGATGAAACAGTAATGGAAACGATAGAGGCTGGGTTTACAGAGATGCAGAGAGAGAGAGAAGGAGAAAGAGAGAGAGAGAGAGAGAGAGAGAGAGAGAGAGAGAGAGAGGTGGAATGGAAGAGGTGTTCCCCATATAAAAAGCCTCTTCACTGGTTTGGAAAATTAGCAGGGCTCTGTGGTCCACTGGAGCCTTTTATTTATTGATGTAAAGAAAGATAACGCCATCACCTTGCGCACTCACTCCATTTGCATGAGCAGGACGAGATTAGGAATGAAAATCAAGCCAAATAAATAAACCGCTGTATTCCTCTCTCCGAGGCACGTTCTAACCGCACCATCATAGCAAACACTTGATCCAAAAGTTACGACGAAGTTTATTTTTCAAACATTCACTCCCAGATCATCTGCAGCATATACAGTTATTAATCTTGGTGATGAAAGGGAATTACACAGCTTTGTTTATTGGCTGCTGATGTTGTAATGAGACTACTGATATACAAAGGATTTTCAGCTTTACCACCAATTAGGCAATTATTAACATCTGTAGTGCACAGCATCCCTCTAGACTGCTATGAATATGTGTGTGTTTGTGTAACTACAGTGGATGTGATAATCTGAAGGAAACTGATGTATTATCTGCATGTCATGTCAGCTTTGAGTGCTTCAGAGAGATTAGCATAGTCATATAGGGTTGATCTATCACTGTGTTTGTATGGCACAGACATTTTTGCATGGGGTGAAAAACTTTTCATCATGGGTTGAAATTAAAATTTTCATTTTAAATTGCTAGCAGTTTATTCGTTTGTTTTTTGTATTATCACTGATCAAATCTTCCAACTTTCCACCTTATTGCCAATTCTCTTATGGTCAATATAACAGGATCAATCTGTATTATTAATCCAGTCATTTCTTCCATATTAAACTAATCACTGATGTTGACACTTCCAGTTGTCTCTCAGAACAGAAGAGAATGAACCCTAAGGAAGAATGCCCAGCGTGTGTATGTACTGTAGGATAGTGGGCACGTCTACGAATAGCCATCAACTAGCACTGCCACATTAAATAGTGTGAACTCGTCCTGTTGACAGGAAGATATGGTCAACATCAGCATGTGTCATACACCACAGCTTGATGTGTGACTTCAGCTTCTTAGCTAAGATGAAATCAGGCCATTGTTATATTTTCACACACACCAACAGAATAGGAAATTCTGCTGCTCAGGCACACAAACTAAGTGTACAGACTCGGCTAACTTGAGGGCAAAGATGTGCTCTGAAGTGGCCATGGGAGGGCCTGAGCAGTCACGAGTATGGCGTGTGTGTGTGTGTGTGTGCGTGTGTGTGTGTGTGTGTGTTAGTTACTTATGCTGGAATTCTAGGACTAAGAGTGGGGTATAAGGCAGCTAGGCAGGGCAGTGTTCCTCCAGGAGGCCTCAACAGGGCAGAAAATTGGCATCTGCTAGTGATTCAGTGAAGCTGTGTCTGAACACTGCAGCCGCCTCCACTGTGCCTCACACCAGATGTGGCCTAAGCGCCTCTTTGGATTCCGATTTAAATCACCATTATTTCAGCTTCACACAATGCTCAGAGCCACACACACATGTAACCTCCTACCCTGCTCTCCCAAGGCTGACCCACCTCAATCACATGGCAAACCAGGTCAAGCACAAAGTGTGTTTAATGACAGAGGCAGACCCACCAGGAACCAAGAGCACAGGAAACCCTGACAACTGAGACAGAAAATTCAGGCCCAGCTCACTCTGGCGCCATTACTGCAACAGCAGGACTTGGGTTTGATACGTTAATTAGGCTAAGCTTCCGTTGATATATTCAACGGAGAAGAAGGGAAGGAGGTGTGTGCAAACTTTTGAGGCAGACCAAATTGATGGAAAATGTAGAGCGAGTTAATGAGGAGGTTGGAGGTATGATGTTTTCCCAAAACTTCAGGTATTTCGTTATTCCATTAGAATTAAGATGGAAGCGACATAGTCTCTCCCTCTCTCTCTCTCTCTTTATCTCTCTCTCTCTGCACAAGCTCAGAAGTCTGATGGAGCCAATCAGGCCATCACTTGAGTGGAGGAGTCTATGAGAGATACAGAGATGTAGGTCAGCTCACTGGTGGTAGGGATCGTTCCCGTTCTCTAAAAGACAAACGCTGTATTCACACCACACAATGCATTCATTTCTTCTATGTGTGCTGCATCTGTGTGTTCCTATATCATGCATAGCATTGCACATCTTGAATTCCTTTTGTGATAATATTTGCCACTGGCTTTCATCGTTTAATTCTTGAGTAAGTGCTGGCAGCCGGAGAGGCCTGCTCCTGTCCTCCTCTTTCTCTTCCTACTGCACAGCTCCCTGCTGCTGTTAGCCAGCGCTCTTTCGCACAGCTAGTGATAAAACACTGAAGAGGAAACAAAGGATGACACCTCGTAAAACATCACGGCGTTATTGCCCGCTTTACGTCCCACACACATTTTACACACACACTTTCAGCAGTAGGCACAGCAGCAAGGCATGGATACAAAAAAACGGAAGTAAAACTCAATCAATACACGAGGCCATAGTGATGGAGAATGAATTTGAAAGTGATTATATCTGTATACAGTGATCAATACACCTACTCTTGTGCAAGCTGTGGGGTGGTGAAACCACCCTCCATAAATTTTACACTCCTTGTGAACTCATGACTGCGGTTTACAACTAAATATTCTCAGCATGCAGCATCGATAGAACACCATAACACTAGGGGTTGATGTATTTTTTTATTTTTATTTTTTGGTAACTTTGCATTCTGTAGAACTGAAGAACATCGTGATAGATTACTACTGTAGGGTTTCTCAAACTTTTTGTAGAACTGTAAAGAAAAATCCATAGATTCGGTTTATACAGGTTTATTTTTAACATGATCCAACATTTTGTATATTGTACAAAAATATTTGTGTGAAGTTTCGATTTAAGCCCATCCAATTCAAGGATAAGAAGCTAAATATCATAATAACTATAAAACTCAATAAATATAATAGATCTAAAAATATTTTTGTTGTGAATTCCACCACTGTGACAATATTTCAAAAATAAAAAACACGGACCATTGGCTATGCTTCATAGACGCCTAGTAGAGTTCTTTGAGAACTTTGAAAATCATTACACTAGGTCCTAAACTGTGTTTGAGTAAAACTAGGAAAACCACCCAAACACCCCCTCAACTTGGAATTCCAGTTCAGATGGTCACCTCAACCCAGAGTTCAGCACATGACATTAGATCAACATTTTTTTTTTTTACTCATGAAGTGTCAAATATTGCTAACAAACACATGGGGGTATAAATAAAACCCACTCCCTCTCCACCGCCTCTTAGCTAGAACTTGTGGAAGTAAAAACATAATATATTACTACTGTATGTCCTCACATTCCACTTCCAAGTTGGCATTAAACATAATATGCCATCTCCCTTCCTTTTGGACACAATCTTCTCTTCATTATATTTTTTTCACCTGCCAGTTAGTTTTCCACTATCCAAGGTAATTGCTTTCCTTAACACAATTAAAGAAAATCTCTGTTTCTTAACAAATCTTTACTGAACATATTAATTAATAGACACCCAGAATCAATGAGTGTCTTTTTGATTGACAGGGGTGACAAAAATTTCATGTTTGCCGGGCTAATGAATGATGCTCTTTTGGTCTTCTTTCCCAGAATGGATGTGGTTCTGCATCATCTGGATTTGTATTCATGATGATTCATGGAGTGAATGCTTCTATTGTTGAACCATTCAGGATCCTCATAACCTCTCACTTTCATTTGAATTTTCAATATAGTGAATGACCTCCTGCTTCTCTCTGTCTCAATAGTGAAGGTGTATGTGTCTCTGCATTGTGTGATATGGGCAAAGATGGTAGGCATATGACAGATCAGGGCATTCAGGCCAGTGACATTCCTCCCAGCAAGCAGATCCATCCTGAGTTTAGGGTGAAAAATGCCGCGCCATGCTGCTGCTCAGCTGCAGATGAATGGAGCGATCTGTCTTGTCACTGAGGGTCGGCAGGAGAGGTTACATCCTGGTGTACCTGGTCTCCGGTGCTGACGCCTGCATGCCTTTACCTTCATTGGAGACGCAAGAGAAAGTGAGAGAGATAGGGAGGAAGACAGTGTGTGTGTGTGTGTGTGTGTGTGTGTGTGTGTGTGTGTGTGTGTGTGTGTGTGTGTGTGTGAGAGAGAGAGA
>JAQMYG010000038.1:14026551-14039381 GCA_030014215.1 Clariallabes teugelsi | reverse complement strand
CACACACACACACACACACACACACACACACACACACACACACACACACACACACACACACACACACACACAATCCTAAACCACTGATGAAAATGTACTCCTATCTCTCTTGACATTAATGGCTGGTTGACTTCAGCCATGAGTATCCCCAGGGTTAGGGTTAGGGTTAGCATTGTATGTACATAATTCATTTCTCCATTGATCCATGTTTATTTTTTCCTCAGCTATATGGTCATGGCAAAAAGGACTTTTAGCAGTTATTTTGTCAGATAATGTTACTCTGAGTGTATCTGGGTGGAAGAGATGCTGAGAAAATGAAAAGTATGGTGGCCTGGGAAGTGATGAAGGGATTCAGAGGTGTAGAATGGTGCTGGGGGAGGACATGGGGTAGAGAAAGTAGCAGATGAAGAAGATGATAAACTCCGTCAACCAAATCTGCCAGATGGCACGGGATCAAGCCCTCTAGAGAGATGGAATACAAACACAAACATTTATTCACATCCTGCACTAATGCACGCATGCTCTCTCACACACGTTTGTCTTACTATCCTCATCGATATAATTATTAATGCAGCTAAGCAATGCAGTGCATACACCTAAATCTAATCTTATACTTAACTGCAGTGATTAAAGAAGACTTTTTGAATATTTTAGGTTTTTGTTTGTTTGATCTGTATATAGAAGATGCAGTTTTTAAGACATTATCATGGGGGCTATATTCCTATCCTTATTGGGTCACACTAAAATGACCACAATATGATATGTGCCCTTAAATCCATCACTCAATACACCAGCAATACAAACCCTACTGCAAACAAAGATTTTGGATAAAATCCAAGTAAAGACTTTGTATTCAAGTGTAAGTGTAAGCAATAGTAGCACCTCACTGGCACTCCACACATATGAATCCTTGTGTTTGTCTTTTTTTAGACTATTATACCATGTTGGTGTTTTTTCATACTTTATCTTCCTCCCTCTTCCTCTCAGTTCATATGCTTTTAATTCTTTCCATGATTTAGGTGTATTTCCCCACAAGGTCAAAGTGACAGATATTTCTATTCTTATAAGGAATCGGCAAAAGATAAAAAAAAATAAAAAAAATACCCCAAGGACACACACCTAGCTATAAACTGCATGATTCCTCACATACGTGACATTTATCTGTCTTCCTTTCTCACTCTTGTGCACACAAAAATATACCCATGCCCTCCTGAACACAGACAAAGCCCACATTTCCCCCGTGCCCACATGAAAAAGCCGTCCATAATCTGCTCTCCTATAGCCCATGGCACAGATTCTTTATCTATTTCATATTCATATTTCTCCATGCAGCTGCATCATTTCTCTAGGATGTTTATGATTATCCTTTTTGAATACATTAGCATAATTATATAACTTTACATTGTCCATCAGTTTCCCAGTCTTGTGGACACACATGGGAGGATCCTGTTTGTCTTTAGAGTTCACTCTTAAAGGGCATGACAGCAGAGAAAAATTATATGCCCGCTTTTTTTCCTGTGAAAAACACAAAATGATGTATTTCTAGCATAATTTTGAGAGTAGTGTGGTGCATGAGCAAAAATTTATGGATTGCCCTGCCAGCAGAGTAAATTATGCATAGTACTGTGTTGCTATCTGAACAATGATCTTGTTGATCTCATGTTTAAAGGAATGAACAATGTCTACATCCTTTATATCTCTATAAATGTAGGGGTTCAAAGGCCTAGCTTGTCTTTGGAAGAGGAGATCCAGTGATTCCACTTCCTGCAGAAACCTGTCCCAGGTCTGTGATAAGTTGAGCAGAAATTCATGGAAGATTACCAGTCGGGCCTGCCAAGCCCTGCCGCAGTGCCCGTAATAGATACTTGCGAGCTCTAAATCCTAACAGGCCACGCTACATCTGTCAAGCATGCCCTGAGAAGACTCCCCTAGTTCAGATGTTATCGCTATTATGCCTGCATCAAAAGATTTAGTGTCCACCCTCAAGGATGGTTATGTAGTGTGGTTTGCAAGGCAACACAACAATCCAGGCAGACCCGGGGAAATGGGAGGCAAGTAGGGGAAGAATGAGGGAGGAAGTGTTGGGGTTGCAAAGAAAGAGAAACGAACAGATAACCCACAGATCATAACAGAATAAAAACGATCGTAAACTCCTAAGGGATGTTTGCAGCAGGGGGAAAAAAGAATGAAAACAGAGGAAAAGATGAGCATGGTGGTGGCATCATGAACAAAGTGTTGTGCACTCATCATACCTTCATTTCATAGCTTCCCCGTTTCCTGTAGCCACACAGTACACCTGAACCATGTGGGAAAGCAGTGGCAATAGAGAGTGGAAAAGAGAATGAGACAAAAAAGAAAGAGAGCACGAGAGATAGTGTAGACAGAGCGAGTGAAGAGCAACTGGCAGCTCTCGTTCCCCCCTCTTTCTTGGACTCCAGCTCGACTTTAATCTGTAGCCTTACCAGATCATTACAGGGCTACTGGCCCTCTGGGAGCTGGGGGAAAAACTGACACGAGCTGTCTTCTGCTCTCCGCAGCAACGCTTCATCTGGGCTCTATTAAAAAATTTAAAGAGCCTCCAGCAGGTTCTTAGCCCTGAAAATGGACAGTATCCAAGTGGCAAAGAGAGAGAAAAGAGAGGGAGCTGATATAGAAGAGCTAGCGGGGGGGTCTGGAGAGTCAGGCCGGGGCCTGAGCATAGCGCAAGCCCAGACAGCTGCACCAGCGCCTGGGAGGCCCACTATGGCTCTGCCTGGCCAGGCTGCTATACACCACCATACCAAAACATGATTATATTATTATTTCACTGTCTGCTCGGCCTGCTCCTCGGCACACGGGTGGGAGGGAGCCGGCGAGGCATTTAGGGGATTAGGATACGTAGCATCCCCGTGGGTCAGCTGCTAATCAGAAGCCTCCCGAGATTTCTCCAAGATTTTCTCCTTATGAATAATTTCACCAAAGGCAGAGAAAACGGGGCACATTATTTAGAGAGGGAGAGAGGCTTTTGATGTATTTTTCCCTGAATAAGCACTGGTACTCGAGGATTTCTAGCCCTTCAGAGCAAGAGGGACCAGCTTATTAAATGCTCCTGCCGCAATGCCTGCGAGCTAGTCGAGATTAATATCAGCGTAACCTGTTACTTAATTCATTATGGGGATACAGGCTAATTTGATTTGATATTATTTTAATAAAGTTCTGTGATATATAAGATTGTTTCAGGCTATCAAAATAATTTTCCAGTTATTACAGTTATTCATGCAAGTCCTTTGATAGCAGCAGTTGGTCCTTGCCTGTCCTGAATACATTAGTCCTCGAATGATTCATTCAAGGCTATGTTGAAATGCTAAGGCAAGGAAGCATTGTGACAATGCAGGAATGTAGTCTGGAGGTCTTGAAAGGGTAAAAAAGGCCAAAGAAAGATAGATGAAGGAGGGAAAGGGTTTTATGATTTAACTTGTCAACATTTTTTAAGATAATTTCTTTTGAAACAAAGCACTGTATATCCTATATACTTCAAATTATAGCCTACGCACATAATGAATTGGCCCTGTACGTTAGAAAATAGAATTCTTGTCTTCTCCATGTAGGGGGCATGAAAGTCACTGTCGTATATAATCACGCAGTCCAGAATGCTTTAATGAAAAAATTTCTGGCATGCTGGCTCAAGCCAGCTAAATGCTATATAACCGAGTCTGACAATATAAAAGATACTAGAGATAATATTGATTTCTATTCAGAGCAGTCTTACATGTAACCTACATTTGCTATCAATCTGTCTATGACAACAGACCAGGAACAGGAGTTTTCACCTGACAACACTGAGGGACAATGAGGCTTAGGGGTTTTAGGTGCCAGTATCCTCTGTAATGGGACCACGGTGGCTTAGTGTTTAGCACTGTCGCCTTGCACCTCCAGGTCCTGGATTAGGTTCCTGTGTCAAGTCTGTGTGCATGTGGTTTGCATGTTCTCCCCGTGGTTGGTTGGTTTCCACCGGGTACTCCGGTTTCCTCCCACAGTCTAAAAACATGCGTTTCCCAATTACCCATAGTGTGTGAATGTGCATATGAATGTCCTACCACAAATGGGAGTTGGACAAATGGGGATAAATACAATGGTCATTATTGGTCTCCATGGGCCCCAGTAGGACTACAGAGGTTCCTAGATGGATGGATGGATCCTCTGTAATATATTAAGTCTTAAAATTTGAAACCTTCATATATAATGAACAGTCTATTCTACTGTGTTTTTTATTTCATATGTTTTATTTCATTGTTCCATATTATCATATGCAAATAAGTACAGTACTGAGTAAAAGTCTTGAACCATGCATTATTTCTTCGTATTTTGCTTCCAAAGAGCCAGATTTACTTGTATTTTTATAATGTAATCTTGAAGAATAGTTCTGCAGTCTTCCTGAAGGACTTTCTTGGCTCTTATTTTTGGCAAGATTTTGGCTTGAAACTTTTGAAGTTTGGTAGCACGTTAAGATTTTTTTCAGTCCAGTTCCTGTACCTGACCAGTTTTAGAGGAATATTTTGTTCTTTGTTAAGCCACACAGTGATCTATGAATCATTCAGGCATAAAAACATCTAACGTAACGCATGAACCAGTGAGAAATATGTACAGATGAAGACAGATGATCAGGTCGGCGATTAGTACAGTATACTGGTGATGCTGAATGCTGAGTGGTTTGAACAGAAGAGACCGGAAATGAGGTCTTTAGGCACTTTGTAGTACAGTAAAACGTTTGTTTCCCCTTCTTTCATTTATTTTACATCATTTAAATTTATTTAATATGAAAAATGAGGGGTGACTCAAGTCTTTTGCACATTTCTTGTGAAATGTATTCAGTTTATGAACATCTATATTAGCTTTATAGCGCTTAAAAGGATATAGAGAAGGAATACCTTGTTAATAAAAGAAGTTTGAAATAACAGTCACAATTTTGCACAACATTAAGGTGGATGGACTACAACAGCAGCAGAGAGCACTGGGTTTCACTCCTATCAGCCAAGAACGGGAATCTGATACTCACTAAAAACTGCAAAAGTACTTGCAGCATTTTTTCTTCAACTGACCAGTCTGTTTAAATAAACATTATAGACCACAATAATTCAAATGATACACTCAACCAACAATAGAACAAGCTAATTATCTTTGCTTTAGCAGGAAAAAAAAGTTTTATCTGACTAGAATTATGTTTTTAAATGAGAGCTGTTTGTGGCTGGTGGTTCAGGCGCTCTTGTAAACATTGATGGCGTCATGAATTTAGCTAAGTATCAGGATATTTGAGCCCAAAACCTGGTTGCCACTGCCAAGAGGTACAAACATACTACTTCCAAATCAGTGCAGCTAGGTTTAAAGATGCACAAATCCATGTTTTGTACTGACCACATTAGTCTCCAAAACTCCAAAAAAGAGAAATACGTAATGAAATGATTTTCCGTGCTTAAAAGTTTCTGCGTGGAGAAGTGGACTAATTTCCCAACCATAAGTTAAGCCTTTATTTGTTACATATACATTACAGCACAGTGAAATTCCTTCTTCGCATATTCCAGCGTAACTGAGAGTGCAGGGTCAGCCATGATACAGCACCCCTGGAGCAGTTAGGGTTAAGGGCCTTGCTCAAGGGCCAACAGTGGCAACCTGGTGGAGCTGGGGATCGAACCGCCGATCTTCCGATCAGTAACTCAGTGCCTTAGCCCTCTGAGCTACCACTGCCCCCATGTTGAAATCACTGCATATCGCTCCTAAATGATGAGACAAAATTGCCTTGTCACTAGTTTTAGCAATTAGATAAATATAAAGATACTAGCATGCTTTCTTTTAGTTAGGGCTAATGATTGTTTTTTTTTGTTTTTTTTTTTTTCATTTTTTCATTTATTTTTCATTATCATGTTTTAATTATATGCTATATGTATGTATTGTATGTATTATATGTATTATATACAATACATATACATATTTTACATATATTTTATTGTTTTAACAGGATTGTGCAATAAAGAGTGTTTTACATCTGTTTTTTCACCACGACCTGGTCAATATAATAGAATTAATATTATTTCATTTTAACCAACTATTAAATAATTGTATGAAGACAAATAAGGCAAAGAAATACCATAAGCATGTACGATCATTTCTTTTTATATGGTTTAACAGAATTGTGTTCCTATGGGCAAAAAATATTAATATGAGTTCTATGTATTTGCAATGGCATTCCCATATTCCAGTAGCTATAACAATTAATCATTGACCAATGTTGTTTTTCCGGCATGAATCCCTGCTACTCAAGGTTTAAGGGTAAATACTTTGACAAAATAACTTACATAAAATTTGATTTGTTGGAAGTTGGTGAAGCTTCACATTTTGGGCTTCAATCATAACAGTCCCTTTGATAATCTTCCTTGAAACGCAAAACCCATAGGCACCAATGTTTTAGCCAGCTCTGGTATTATTTGCTACATTTAGAGCCACATCTTTTTAAGTGATTGCTTATGAATGACCAATCATCTCACAGATCTATAAAGTTTCATTACTTTTTCCTACTGTACATTCCACATCCCAGTGAAGCCTAACACAACTGCTGTGATGTGAAGAGGAGGTATGTAATTGGACCACAATTATTCATGCAATCACATTAACAACATAATTAATAATTGCATTCAACTGCAGTATACTAGTTTTTTTTTTTTTGTTTGTTTTTTTTGTTTGTTTTTTTAGAAATCCCTATAGGATTTGGAAGATAAAGTAGTTTGGGAAGGTCTGCATAACTGCAGTAATTTAAAACAACTCTGTGTGTACAATAAAAGCCCAGGCAAAAGCATTCACAAGGACCAGGACCTTTAAGCTTTTTTCATCTGCAGGGAAAAAGAAAGGAAATAGCATCCATTAAAGTAGTCTGCTCAGGTCTGTGTTCTGCTCACTAAAACAAGACTCACATTGTATGACCCTGACTGCAGTCTCCTATAAGCTTTATTACCTCGCAGACTAACCCCAAACGCTCCACTCAGCTTATGGTTACAGTAGCCCACTCCATTCTCTTTACAGGTGAGCAAAGAATTGGACTAACAAAAAGGTGGGTCTGCTCATCTGTCTTCTGAGTGTTAGGAATTCTTCTTTTAATCTTTTTATCGTGTTCCTTTTTTTCCACAGAACCTTTTGTGAGTCTACAAACTACTCAACTCAGCAAACAAACACCAAGAATTTCAGTCCATATAAAAAAGTAACAAGATGAAATACCGCCTTGCATCTTGGCGACTGATTTAGTAGAAAAGGAAAAATTACTGGGCTGATCAAACATGATTTGTGAAGAAAATACTTCCAAAGAAAAGCATTCCTCTGTGAAGAACAATAAAATATAAAGCCATTTCCCCAAGTCGTTCTTTTGAAGGGGAAAAAAAATCCATGGCAGAAATCAGTGATGTTGCAGTTCTTTTTCATTTTGCGAGGCAAGTCCAAGGTGTAACTGACCACGGAGACATTAGTCAGATGAAGCCTTTGTTTGTTTCTGTACCTTCTGCAATGGGTTATTGAATAAAACTCTCACCTCAGCCTGTAAAATTGGGCACTGAGATTCCACTGATGTGGACTGCTGTGTCAAAGCAGTAGCAAGGTTTATGTTCACATAGTGAATTATTTTGGAAATACAAAGAACACGCTTCCTCCTCATTTTCTAGGAATTGGATATACACTTGATATACACCACATACACTTTCATTTATTGACAGCATTCTCACAAAGTGAGTTCTTTATTTAGAAAGGCCTGGGAAGAGATGCGATGCACAAAGCAAAACAGTCATGTTTCTTTTAGAAGAGAAGTAGAAGAAGCTACAGAGAAAGACAAGGCTTGTCTTTTAAAAAGATGCCATGGCCCTAATGCAGAGTGATAGTAGCAAGTAGTGTGCCATTCCTCTCTTCTCTGTGCTTGCACTGGCAGGTGATAAAACAGTTTTACAAGCTGTAATAAAGCACCACTTCTATGCCACTGGACAGAGAAAGATGCCTGTGCCTTTTTTATGTACTATTATAATATTATTTTTGTTTGCATCTATATTTATTGCATCTTGGTGTCCTTCAACCACAGTGTTGCGGTTACAGCAGGCACAGATTACACTGTAAAAGCATAATGCAGGTATGCCATTGGGACAGGAAGACACATACTGTCACCAGGGCCACTGATACACAACTTTGTGTGCTTATTTCATCATATAGTTTGTGAAAGGCCCTTATCTAAATAGCGAACTGCCTACAGGAGATGAAGAAAGGAGAGTTATGGTAACCCTCTAAATGACAGCGGCCAAGGGTGCAAACTAAAGTACCAAACCTGCTACAAGAATCCATACTCTTGTATATTGTGTTGTGCTTCACAAAGACTGGAATAAATTAGTTGGTACTAAATAAGCATCTTGAGCTGAAAGTTCATTTTAATTGTAAAATATGTTTAAAGCAATGCACATTTGAATTGCAAACACATATTTCCTCTGAGAGATGCTACATTATTGTGGTTTATGATGGCGCACAGTTCAATATTCTGAGCTGGTTGAACAAGAATGTATTTCAACTCCAAAATTATTTTGCTTGCAGTGATAGTATAGTAATAAAGAAGTTATTGACCAAATCATATTGATCGGTTAGTCCTGAGGCGCATAAAGCTGACCTTGGAATCCCTTAGTACCTTCCTCTTTGCCGCCTTCCTCCTCACCCGCCACTCAATAATATATTATTTCATACATTTAAGCAGGACAACAAATAGCTGTGCACTACAAGGTGAAGAATTGCTGGTAAATTTTTCATGGCTATTTGCCTGTAGGAATTTGGCAGCTCTGTGTGAAGAGTGATTAAAATCGGGCCCCAGTCAAGACTTGATTAGGGGTTGCCATTCAATGAGAGCGAGCGGAAAAAAGAACGAAGGATAGCAAAATGAGAGAAGGAAAAATGGCTTTTTTTTCCCCTTTGCCTAAATAAGATAATGACCTTGAAGTCTAAGCTGCAAGTGTAGTAGTGCTAACTCCTTTCAAGCTGAAGCTTGATTTATTCGCAAGGTTAAAGGCGTAAAACAATTGCCATTGATTTGGTCCAGGTAATTGCTGCATGTGATGGCATCTGGTAAGACCTTTGTCCTAATGGAGAGGAGGGCACTAAAATGCCTAACAAAGCTGCTTTCCACCGCTGAGATTAAAGCCCATCCTTACTTTGTCTTTTGTTTTACTCTTCTGTTAGTCAAGGACCCAGTTGTGAGCTAGAGAGAAAAAAAAAGGAAATTCCTGTCACTAGAAGCAATTGATTGATTGTCAAGACTGCCATCATGGGCTAGCATATGGTTCTTAATCTCAGTACTATGCCTCCTCTGCTCTGCAAAGTCTGGTGTTTTTCTTACACTCGCACATCTGACTTGTCTTTTAAAGGGCGTGAAAATTGAGTAGATTAGAAAATGGGTATCCATTATCTGGAATGGGCTTGAGAATGGATTTCTATGGTGCAAAAAACTACTTAATAGAAAATTATGGAAGGTTTGTGTAAATCGGCAAATAATGTGTATTGCAAAATATTCTGTATAAAAATGAATTAGTTGTACCTTCATTGTAGATTTTCTATGTTTCCAACATGCTTTCATCAGCAGGTAGTTCAGCAGCCTCACAGCTCCCTAATTTAGTCTTCAGCTCTGGTTAGTGTTAATGAGTTTTTGCATGTTCTCCCTGTTTTCCACTTCCCAAGTCATGGGATTGGTTTAGTGGTACTAAATTGACCCAGATCTGAAATGGTATTTCATGTCCTGTTCGCCTGGGTGTCCCATCAAGGATGTACACTGTACCTACCTTGCTGAAATCACTCCCAAGATCTGAATCTACCTCAACTATGACTATAAAAAAGCAGTTACTGAAGATACCTTGGTGTCTACAGTCCATGAACAGTGGCCTACATTTTCCGACTAACAAATCAATGTTTAAGGAAAAGGGTGGTTATTCTTGGTGAAATATTCATCCAGTTTCATGAGCATTCAACTGAAACAGCTTCTTGACAGACAGAAAGGATTCTATCCATTATCAAAAGCCATGTTGACAATTTATAGAGGGTAATAAGGAGTATATCAATTTAAAACTGATGGAGCTAAAACATCACCATCTTTCTCACGTTCTGCTCAGCAAATATGCTGTCATGCTGTATGATTCACTAGTGCATACAAGATCCTCTTAGAACTTTGACATCAGCACTTGTGTTCACAGTCCTCTCTCATCAGCTGTGGCTCATTTTACTAATGGTGCATGAAAAGGATCAAGTCTCCTTAAGTTTTCTATCATGGCGATGTGTGTTGTCTTGTCACTCCCTATGTCAGGCCATGGTAGGAAAACCTTCCTCCTTGCCCTACATTTCATGTATCTTGCGCAGCACAACGCAAGTCTGCCAGAGAAGAGCTCCTCAATTAAATCAATTATACATAGCTGTCTCCTGAAGTTGGCTTGCATTTTTCATGTAGATGGAAGATAATTTATGAGTTAATACATCAGGTCGGCATGACTGTAAAAGCAGTGGCCTGTCCTTTCTCTGGCCTCGAGAGTTGAGGCAACGTGTAAACAGGGTTAGAGCACATTTTCTATAAACGGTATAACAAGCTTGGCTAAATACCAATTGTCTTGGTTTAGGCATGCTTTGTCATGCCCGATTAATAAATGCTAACCAATTAATTTACTTCACCTGTTTCTCATTAAATTACTATATACAAGCTCTGGTCATAGTCCATGTGTGGAATTAAAAATATATATATCTAATGTTGACTTTATTGTTGTTCTATTGTTATGACTCTATGTTTACATTAGAGTCTGTGTAACTTGTTGCTCACCCCCAGTTATGCTGTAGAGAAAATATTACTCTGGTGGTTTGGATCCATTTGGTCCTTTAGAAGACAGGTCCACTTCAAATTAATATAAAGTTGATCATCTGTATGTTATGATGAAACATTTCAATCCTGAGAGAAATAGTCTCCTCCAGGACAACAAAGTTCCCATCCATGGTGGCACAAGGCTTGCCCCCCATTATTATTAAACATGGTATAGATTCATGTTCAAATGTAAGGGTATCAAGTTAGCAGTGTTGTCTGTGTTTGAGGTAGCATGGTGGCACGGTATTACCAAAGGGGCCTGTTCCTATCTGGACAAAGTTTCTCTTCTTGTTCCTCCCTATGTCCAGATGGGTTTCCTTTGGGTTCTCTGGATTCATCCTACCTCACACCCAGGGTGTGTTCCTGCCTTTGATCCAGTGTTCCCTGTCACTCTGGATCCCTGACCAAGACAACCATGATCAAGATAAAGTTATTACTGTGAATTAGAGAACTGTCTGTCTTTTGTTGGTTGTTTTTTGCCAGTCTTAACTTTTACTAATTTGTTTGTGTACATGCAGTAATTTAATTTTTCTATCTGTCTCAGACATTATTTTTATGTAGTCATTTTCCAACTATACAGTAGTACAAGCTGAGCAAATGAATGAAGGATTCAAAAGAATGTGGGTAGATCTGTGCAAACTGACACATTCATAAGGATGTTTGCTTACTATCAATGATATATTTCACCTTCTGCAGGATGCAACATCTGGTTTTCCGCTTTTAAGCTTGAAGAATTAATCAAATATAAGGAGTGCATTCAGCTGCACTCTTCCTTCTACAGTCTCTCACCCTTGCACCAACTTTTTTTCAGAAGGTGTTGCCAGCATCTGGCATTTTTGCATAATGTGTGAGGTGTTTGGAAAGGGGGTTGTTGTTGGATGGAACAAATGGCTTTTTTGACCTAGTAATTAGCTCGGGAAGATGCAAGCAAGAGGCTGGTGATGAAGCTTTGTGGCCAGATTTTTACATGACTGCATAAATTATCATTTATGAAACCATAATACCCTGTTGTGATGTCGCAGACCCATTAGAAGACAAAGCAGCATCATGGCTATGGTGTGCAAGGTGTTTATCCCTTCCAATGTCTTACGCAGTGAAAATTTATTAAATCGAGTGAAAGCAACATATAACGACAACACACACAAGAGTGCACATGAAAAGCCAAATTAAAGACATACGAAGGATACGCACTGAGTAGTGAGATCTGCTGTGGATATGGCAGATTTGACACAGGAAGCATTTAAGATTGTCTTTGAAACAGCTGTCATTACAGAGAAGTAAAAAAGGAACACAATTAGGAGTGTCAGTCTGGTGATTCATCACCCTCCATTAGGATGCTCCGCTGTGTGAGGAGACGCTACCGTTCACTGCTGGCCACAGCTGCACCCAGTCAGCCTGTCAGGTTTAGTGACACTACATTAATATAAGGACTTCTACCCAACACTGCACTGCATTACTGTCCTATATGTCAAGTCCACAACTGCTTTTCTTTTATTTAGATATCTGTGGCTTTAATCTATATAATAAGGTTTATTTGCCTAATGAATACAAACAGTGTAAATTAATTTTAGAAATAGAAAATATTATATTTTTATGATGCTAGTATTCATGCTAGGACCCTTTTCTTTGGCATAACTAGATTTAATCATATTCGTGTTTAAACATGTGATAAAAAAAGACAAAAGTTTATAGCATCACTTTACATCCTGTTCTCTTGATTATCCTCACATTCTCCCTGTCTGTCACTTTGTACTGAATTATAGTGCTCATAAACAACAGGTTTGTATATTTTATTATACCACTAACCCTGTTAAGTGACTATCACACATACATACATACAGTATATACATACATACATACATACATACATACATACCAGGGCATGACATTAACTTTTTTGCTCACCGGCCAATGTGGCTAGTGGATTTCCGGAGTCACTCGCCATTCAGCC
>JAQMYG010000038.1:13996090-14021497 GCA_030014215.1 Clariallabes teugelsi | reverse complement strand
ACTTGTGTATCTAGCAATTTTTTGTGTGTTTAGGTTTGTTTGTTTTAGATTTGTGAGTGTGTGTGTATGTGTGTGTGTGTGTGTGTGTGTGTGTGTCCTTCAGTTTTTGCCATAGTTGCTGCATGTGTGTGTGCCTTATCTAGATGTCCTATTTATTGATCGCACAACATTACTGATAAAGGAGGCGGAGAAGCACATCCCCCAGCCCTCCTCTTTAATAAACCCCCTTCCACCCATTCAGGAACAGACACACACACATACAATCACACAAAGTGACACTGAGCTGACAGATCATATGCTAGTCCTGGACCTTGAGAAATTATAGGAATGATCATTAAAATGTTATTCGTCAAGTAAGAATTTAAAAAAGGAAAACATGATATAAAATCATTACATGCAAACACTATTAAAATAGTTTAATTATGTTTGGACAAATTTACTAATGATCACCTAATGAGCTTAGATCAGAGCGTTGTTTCTTTATTGTGGCTCAAGTTTACAATTTGTGGTTGAATTTATTTTATAAAAATTATTACTAATTAAATTGAAATAATAACAACTAAAGTAATTGCTTAAAATATAAATGAAAGAAAAAATTTATCATAAAAATATGCTACCTGAAAGTATAAAAGGTATGAAAAGGCTGAAATATTTTACTATCCTGATACCATGACATCCTTCATTGTGCTTCTACAGAAGTCGACTTGTTCTTTGTTCTTTACTGGAAAAAAAACAATTAGTTTAGTCAGATAATTTATGTTTCGTAAACGTACCAAATCTTGACTCAGATATATTCAAGATGAAACAGAGCATTCTGATCACACCATCCTGTGTTAATTAACCCTGAGCACCTCAGCTGGCAAAGAGCTGGTGCTGATGCCCAGGCTGACTGTTCTGTGCCAAGTTGATGAGTTGAAACCACCCACTGCCACTTCTGTGTCCACATGTCATTTCCTGCCATCAGTAGAGGCAGCTGAACGTGTTCCATGAATAAGTGATGGGGCTGGAAAAGGGATAGGAAGAGAGTAAGAGAGAGAGGAAGACCAGAATGATGGGAAGAGAGAGAGAGAGCAGGAAACCTGCCAGCGCCTGATCCACCCCATCAGGCAAAAAAAGGTTGGTGTGGAATGAGGACACCTGGCCTTTCTATAGGTAGCAGAGCCTGCTGATATCATTGTGTTATATGAAGACAAGTTCATCTCAAAAAGTTCCAGAGCATGGCCTGCAGGGACAGAACAGCCACGAGCTCTAGTCCAGAGAAATCATCCTGGCACTCTGTACCCTCTAACAGCCTGCCAGTGGCCTGCAGAGAACCGCTAAGAAGACATCTATGTCCTACATCTATGTCCTGTTTCCTTCCCAGTATAAAAAGTAATTTCTAGTGAATTCATTTCTTTCTCCCTGTTTATTTGTTATATGCAATTCATTCACTTATCAGAAAATGTTGTAAAGTGAATCAGCAGATGTTGTAACTATTTTCAGCACACCAGTGTGCAGTATAGATATTAATGATCCTGGGTTAAGATGTATTAGCATAAACTATTTAGGCTAGTATTCATGGCATAACAGGACCTGTTGCTCCCTTTAGTCAAATCAAGGACAATAGCAGTTACAGGACCACTACTATAAAATGTAAATAAAATCTAATAAAATTGATTATAATTAATATCGAAAACTTAGCTAGTCAGTTTCAAGTGTATTTTTATGACTACTACTTTCTGCATTTTTGTATTTCTGACCTAGTGGATTGATTAATTTATTTATCATTAGTAGCACAAGACAACGGTCATTGTTTACCAGGTAAACTATTCAATTCAATTTAATTCAGTTCATTTATATTGCATTTTTAACAAGAGTCATTGACGTAAAAGAAAATTTACAAAATCAAAAGAAAATTAGGGATATTAGCATGAAATTAAAGAAATGTATATGGAAAACTTTCATATGGTTGGCAACAACTTGAAGCAAGATGAAAAATAGGTCTGTGTTTGCGGAGATTGCAGGTTCTCCCGTGCTTAGTAGGTTTCCTCCAGGTGCTGTGGTTTCCTCCATCAGTCCACAGACATGATGGAGGAAACCACAGCACCTAATTGGTCTTTCCAAATTGCCCACAGTGTTTGAGCGTGTGTATGCTTGGATTGGCACCAGGATGTACCCTACTTAGTGCCCCAAGTTCCCTGGGATAGGGTCCAGGCCTCCCATGACCCTGTACAAGATAAACGTATAGAGAATGAGTGAGTGTGTAATCTCAAGAAATTTGATCCAAAGTAAAGCGGGAAACTTGCCATAGGAAACACTGTAAGTCATGTATATATATAAACTAGAATTCACTTCAGAATTCAGGCAGCCTTTTCATACTGGTTACTTTGGGCCAGTAGGCAAACTTTCTGCATTATCAAACAGCATGTAGTGAATGTTTTGGGGACAGGAGTGAAAGTTGTTACACCATGACCAAACCCAGCATTTCTGATAAATATACTGCAGCAAATCAGTAAACTGCTTTTGAATGTTCCCAGGCCAGCTATGTGTCCAGTGAGAGGAGAGCTGTCGAGCAATATGTGGAGGTGGCTAACAGCTGGTGGGTCACTGGCCAGCTGTTTGTGTGCACCATAAAGGGGCTCTGCTGGAAAAAGACAGGTTAGCCTATTGACCACAGGTCCAGAAGTGTCATCTTTTATTAATGCCAATCAAATCACAATATGGCTTTAATCTCATAAGGCAATGACACTGAGTAGTCTACTTATTCTTTTTTCATTTATAGACTAAACGTTGCAGTATTAAAACTTCTTTTTGTCAAAAACTAAATCCTCAATGTACAGTATTAAAATGTTGAATAAAAATCAGTATGTGCACAGCTCATGATAGTTGCCTGTTTCTGCCTGACAAAGTGTTATGAAGGAATGGTAGAATGGTAAATTGTGCATGTAATTACAGTACAGTTGTAAAGGCTGAGTGGAGAAGCAGCAGGGTTAGTAAGGTTGGCAAGAATGGTTTGAGTACGATCATGACATAGCAGGTTACACACATGAGGTCATCATCAGGAGGTGATGACTTTGCTATAAGTCCATAGTGCCATAGGTACATATGAACAGTTTAACAACAAAGATAAAGATAGAGGTAATTATAATGTCACACATTTTGCCAATTTTTGTTCACAGGAACACATGGTTGACTACAACAAAACATTTTGGTTGTAATTATTTAATTCAAATTCTTTTACATGTTTTAAACAATCACTAGCACTGTTTTTTCTGTATTTGGGAGCCATGATGCACTTCAATAGTTTTACAAAAGTTATATTAACCAATGAAAATTAAGCAGAGTGATAATTCTATGACACTTAGGAGATGCACAATTGTTTTGTGTAAAAGTGAAATGACATACACATGTTGTGTGCAAGAAACTGTTGCATTTGTTTGCCTGGGTATGTCTGCAATACCCTGTTTAGTAATCAGGATTAATAAACTCTATTATAAGAAAATTTAGGAAGTTGGTTGATAAATGATCAGACTTTATACAGCACATATCTGTTCTATGATAAGGCACAGTCATCAGTTCATGAGTATACCTGAAACTGGTAGAGGAGGAGAATAGCAACGCATTATAAGCTAAAGTTGTTTGTATTGTTTTTAATGTTTCTCATGATCTTCAACATACTTTGTAATTAAAATGGTTTTGTCAACAAAACTCAACACTGTTTCCTTGCTCCTGTTGCTGCCATGACTCAGTACGTTTTTTAAAGCATTTTGCACATTCAAAATTCACAGTGATGTAACCAAAACAACTTTGACATAAATATCTGACATTTTCCTTTTTAACATCTTTATGACTCAAAAAAACAATGCACAAAATATTCTTTTAAAACTGACAAAATGGAGATAACTCATTTTGCTGTCAAAATGTACATAGAAAAATATTTTCAGCCACTGCATGGTGTCCCTTCTGCAACAAATACATAAAATTAAAGATTTTCATATATATTTAATATATATTAGGTGAATATGTTTTTCAATGGAGCCAATAGATTTCCTGTTCATTATTATGGTTAATCTTCGGTTATTTGTATATCCAGAATGTGTAGTAAAGTGTACAGGTATATGTATGGGATTATTTGGCTGTCAATCTTCACCTCTTCTATCATAGCAACACAGTTATCTTTGTCACACATACTGTAGCTGAAACCTTTTTTCTCAAACCATTTCTAACAAGTTACACCTTTAGACATTTGTTCATGTTAACATTATTTAAAGGCCTTATTGATTTTAAGTTCTTTTCTTTAAACCTATTCACTTTAAATGACCAGTCAAACAGCAATAATAACTTTAGGAGCTCAATAATAAGTAGAATCATGTTGATTATGGTGCTTTGTGATTTCCAACACCATAACTTAATTTTTTTTTTAAACTTATGGACCCCCTGGCTTCGTTCCACAGACCCCACCATTGAAAACCATTGACATACAAGTATGCACACATAGTCTTGTAATAGTTCATTTACAGACCATTAAAGACAATTATGCATCATTAGTGCTAGATACTGTCTATGCCTGAGTCTATTTCTTACTTTAACTTAAACTGAATAACTGAGGTTAAAAATGACATATACTAAAATCAAAAGGAAGAAAAATAAATGTCCCACTGTCAGCTTCTTCATATTTCCTGGAGTGCACAGCCATTCTCACAGACTGTCACTGAAAGTCTTACAGACATTCACATGCACACTGCCGAAGTTGCCCTTAACTTTCGGCGTCATGCATGGTGCCTCCTCCTTGCTGTGCCATGTCAAAATGAAAGAGTAAACAAAGGGGCCCAATTCCCACATCTGCATTAATCATTCAAATGACGTATTGGCATTCTTTAGACTTGGCTGCCTCGCTTCCAAATTAACACCTCCAGGTTCAAGGGAATAGAAATTAACTGAATTATCTGGCAGTCGCAGATGTCCTACCATGGCCCCCTCCTCTCTCTCTCACACACACACACACATACACACACACAAACGCACACACACATGCCCCAGGAACAGCTATGAAGCAGAAAACTGCTAATGGTCAAGAAATCATATACCAGATGAGCAATAGATATGCGCCAGACAAGGACAGAATTAGAACACTGCCATTTGTTAGTTACATATTGTTAAGCACAATTTATTAATTCATTATCTTAGTGTGTTATTATATTCTATTTTGTATTATTGTATTGCATGCTCCAATCTGTTATAGAAAGCTTCGCAGTGGGTTTTTCGTTATTGATTAATGTTTCTTTTAATGTTGGTTTGTTTGTTTGTTTTGCTTTTCATTTCCTTTTTAATTGCACCAATGGAATATACTAAGCTGCAGTGTCTCTGTCACAAATGACTTGGCTGCTGCTAATGCTTGTAGTACACATCCGCTAGAGCACTTCCCTGTGAAAATGCCACTTCACTGAACAATTAATTATTGTAATGATAGGCCAGTATTCAGCAGCGCTTTTTTAGACTTATGTTGAGAGAGAGAGAGAGAGTGCACAGTCAATTCTTGTGGTGTTAGAAGTGACACAGAGGCCTTGTTTAGAGTGTGCTTTTTCACACTGGGATGTCATGTATAAAGTATAAAGCAGGAGGAGCTCAGAACAAGTTACATTTTTTCACCACTCATACGTTTGCTGTTTTAACATTGCATGCTTGTATACGGCCAAATGATTTACTCATTTACTTATCATCATCATGATCTTTTATGCAATGTATGATTAAAGTATATGTAAATCAGCGCAAGAATAAATTTTGATCTGGTTTAAGTCATGCATTTGCATTTTGCAAACCTAGAGATTTGTACACATTGTAACAAACAGGATATTCTGAATACCTTGTCCATGTGGCAAGCAGAAGAAAGGACTGATGGTGGAGATTCCAGATTTCCATCATGTTGTGTTAGTCCTATAAATTGTGTTCGCCCTACTGAAAGTGGACTTGAAAAAAATATGTTAGTCTGACTGAAATTGGATTAAATCATAAAATCGGACTAGCACATCCAGATAATGAGTCTGGGAGTCGCACTTATCCCACACTTTTCATCTCAGTCGGACACACAATTTGACCTACAATAGGTGTTCTGCACATGACCCAAAGTTCCTGCATCGGGCTTTGACCTGGAAGTTGAGCACAATGCCGAACAGAGGAAAGAAACCGCTAACGATACGGCAACAGTTATCAAATAGCAACATAACCACAAGGGATAGCATGCAATTCATTTGTACATAAAGTAATAAACTACAGCACATAAAAAAATATACAGGGCTGTAAATTTGTCCATGTTTGTACAACTTAATGGCAGCACGGTGGTGTAGTGGTTAGCACTGTCGCCTTGCACCTCCAGGGTCCGGGTTCGATTTCCGGCCTGGTTCGATTCCCGTCTCTGTCTGCGTGGAGTTTGCATGTTCTCCCCGTGCTTGGTTGGTTTCCTCCGATTACTCCAGTTTCCTCCCACAGTCCAAAAACATACAGATTAGGCAAACTGATGTTCCTAAATTGCCCGTAGTGTGTGGGTGAGTGTATGTGTGTGTGCCTGGCGATGGATTGGCACCCAGGGTGTACCCCGCCTCGTGCCCTAAGCCTCCTGGGATAGGCTTCAGGCCCCCTGCGACCCTGAATACAGGAGAAGCTACATGCGTAGTTCGACTTAACTGTGCGTGTAAATGTGCTGACTGACCCCAGGGTTTTCTAAACATGAACTCTGTCACATTTTTGCAGCTACTTTGCTGTGTTTTTCTTTTTTTTTTGTACATGTTCACTACATACGCTCACCCCTACCATGTACGATGTCTGTAAATTGTGGTGTGAAATGTGCCACAACTGTTGCCGCTTAATAGCATCTGTCTCTGTATACCATAAGAATAGTATAAACAGTTGCCATTTTCAGTTGCACATAAACAGGATCCATTTTCACTCATTTTCTTTCTTCTTAATCTTTTGTGTGACGTAGTTCTGAAATCGTGTAAGCCACTGTGAAAAATGAATCTGCACCATTTTTTGCCCCCTGTAAAAACTGGAAAATGATCTGCAATGCTCTTTTCTTCTACTCCTCAGCATTGCCATGTTTTGACAACCATTACAAGCATAGCATCCTCCTGAGCAAAAAAAAAAAAAAAAAAGAGAGAGAGAGAGGAAAAAATGAGGGAATAAAAGGAAGGATGGATGAGTGAACAAAAAAGGTGCTGTCACTTTAAGGGACTTCTTGAGGCGAAGCCAAGTCAGTGACTGCAACAGTCCCCTGGCATCACAAGATGCCTGCCCAGGGTTCTATTTGCATACCATATTCAGGGCATGGCGCTCCTTTTTTATTGTTTTTAATCAGTGCAGAATGTCAACAAAATAAATGAAGTTGCAAGTGGAAGTGAAATTGTTATCACATCGGGGATGCGCTTTTCCTCCCATTCATCACGGGCCATACTGAAAGAGTGAAATTTCTGAAAATGTGGTAATCAATGGAGGAGCTCCATATGGCAGGGATCAAAGGTGTCACATAGTGTGTGGTTCTGTTTTATTGCCAGCCAGTACTGTTAATTGGACAACAAGATCAGAGGCAATATTAAAATCCAATTAAATTGATATGAACAGATTGCCAAGTGATGTACACTAATGTATAATTGAGTATCAAGCAAATGCGAGTCGGCCGTCTTGTGCTCCTACCTCCTGAATAAATGATGGAGCCGTAGAGGACAGAAACAAGTTTGCACATTAGCTCCAGCACTCAGGGCTTTCATTTCCTTCTTTTTTCCTTCATTTCTGGATGACAGTCTTAAAGGGGCACGTCTTTTTGTGTACAGGCCATATGTATTTTCTTACATGTTTACCGTTTGTATACAATATATACATCGATTTCATGTGTACAGTAAATGTATCGGTGGGAAAGAGAGAAAGTGGAAGGTCCACAAGGAGTAAACTTGTGTATGCAATCTAGGGGTAATACTTTAAATGCAGCAATTTCATCACATGCAGTATGCCTTGATTTGTTTTTAATAAAACCTTAATGATTTATTGCTTTTTCTGAAGCAAACGAGTATGCGTCATGGAGAGAAGCTTAATCTGGTGTAAACACAGCCGTCCCACCATCTCACGCGCAGACCGGTGATGCAGAGAGCTCTTTAAAACAGAAATAAAGAAGATGGGGGCGGTTGGGTTGACACCATTTAACAGACCACTGAGGGCTGGATCAAGGTGACATTTCCCGATAAGGTAAACTTGGAAGACAGCCCAAAATAATCAAAGTTCATCAAAACCCATTCATTTATTAATTGTATATTTTTAGTGCAACCTTAGGGCTTATAGCAGCCATTCTAATACATGGCACTGGGGGATGATAAAGAGATTTACATATCTAATTATAATGACATTTCAGGGGCCCTGTGATGGTTGATTCATTTTAATTCATGTCTCTGCCGTTTGGCTGTTTTGGGGGCTGTCCAGACGGACTCTGAGAGGGTGAGGAGGCAGCAATAATGACAGCAGAATGCTGCTTCATTAAAGCTGATGGAGACTGGGTGGAGCGAAGGCTCGGTGCGTGCCCGTCTCGGTGCCCGCGGCCATGCCCACACAAAAGGCCTTCAGAGCAGGTGCTAACAAGGTCAGAGTGCCTCCGAGCCATCTGGGAAGAGCCTGGTGCAATGTCACCAAATCTGTCTTTGTGCACAGAGCTTTCCAGAGCAATCATCGGTAGTACTCAAAGAAATCAAAAGACATTGGCTTTCTTTGGAAGACTGTGCATTTAACTCAGGCCAAACAAAAGATGCACTAATTGGTTGGGTGCAATCTGTCTCCACCATGCACAGAGCAGTCGGGGTAATGATATTAATTTACTTTTCTTTTTTTTTTTACTCAACAAAAGATTATTTATTACTATTTTATTATGACAACATTTAATGCAAAAGTTGTCTACAATAAAACTTATCGATTAAATGTAAAATGTTAGTATCAACAGGCATTACTGCATATCAGCAGTTGGATTTAAATGTAGAGAAAGCAGCAGCTAATATTTCCAGCTGTAATACTTGAAGGTACAGACTTTAGGAATGTGTAAATTAAAAGTTTTTTCTTGACTATTAGTAAATTGTTAGTAAAATCTCAGTACATATTCAAACCATAAGGACTAAATAAGTTGACTTTTTTTTAAACCCATCAAGGATCTGGAATTTTTTTTATGAAATTTAATTTAATAGAAATACAGATAAATACACAGGTGTATATTTTTTGTGTATATTATGAATAAAATACAAACCAATACTAAACACTAAATTAAAAGGGCATAGATTACAGTAATTCCTTTGTTTAATGCAAATTAATCAGTACAAAAGTATATTTCATTGTATTTTTTCTATGTAAATATATAATTTTAAGTTATAATTTTTTGAGAGTGGAGGGAGAGGTGTGAAAAGTTTCTTTTGTTTTGTTTTTACAATTAACAATTGTCGCAAAAAATCTATTTAAATGGACTAAGATTATGGAGGTCTATATGTTGCCCACTAATCACAGATGACAAACCCAAACTCTAGCAGCACGTCCCAAGTGTGCAGCACCAGCATGTAATTTACAGTTAGTATAAAATGAAAGAAAACACTCAGGCTAGAATACCTGGAGACCACATTGTCAAGTCGCACAATATCATTTTGCATTATTAGTTTCTTCGGGTATGAAGAGCATGGTCCTGGCTTATTCATGTCTTGTATTATAAAACAACCTTCCCATGTGTATGCCGGTGTGTTTTTTTTTTTTTTTTCATTATAATATAGCGCCTCCGTGGTCAGTCTAAAAGTTCTTGTCTATTTGTATGGAATTACCTGAGATTTTTTACATTCCTTAAAAAAAAATTTTTTTAACATTCCTCCTTTGATTTAATCTTACCCTTCTCCCTAAATGAGCATATACAAATAATGGGAACAATCAATCAACCAAAAACTGTAGCGTATTAAGGCCTAAAAATTGTAGTGAGACCTTCTGACTGAATTTAGGACCCAAAACCATTTCAAAGGGAAGTGCCAGGCTGCAATCGATCTGTTTATTTAAAAAATTTAAGGCTGCGGGTTTGTAGTGTGTTTTGTGGTAAAAGGATAAACATAGAAGAAAACATTTCATTTATAAAGACATATAATCAGCTTTAGTATCAGAGGACCCGCATACATATGACGGCAAACACACCCACATATACACACACATACCTACAGCAGATCTTGTGCAGTTACAGAAATAGTGCATGCCACATTGTGTTACATAAACAAAACAGAGACAGCTAAATACAGATAGCACATAAAATTATTTTGTTGTAGCATCATAGAATAAGTATTTGATGAAACTTACAGATAAAAAAGAAGATAAGTAGTATCCAGTACAAATGCAAATATCCCAAACTCATGGTGTGCAGAATTGGTTGTTTATCTGTTTATTTCATGGCGGTTGCTCCGTCTGTGGTTCAGCTTCCTATCAAATAAACTTATTTCCATTCTTTGATAATATTTAGGCATTTTTTCAACACAGTTGGAATCGACAGTTCCTACACCATTAACAGATAGTGTCAAAATTCTGTTCATGCACTGCACACACCCGAAAATCCCTGGTATATCACACCAGATTAGAGTGACATTCAGGCAAAGAAGAGAAAAGGGCTACACTGGGCTTTTTCTTCTGGGAATCCTGTGTCTGATCTGAAATCACAGCATTATCTTGAGAAAATCCCAGATTAGGAGGACAGGTAAGAGCATGGCCACACTCCGGGGGGGTAGTGTGGGAAGGAGGGGGTGCAGAGAGGGGGCGCAGTAGGGGGCTAATGCTCCCATGCCTGGCCACATCTGAGGCCCACGATGACTGACAAAGCCCCATGCATGGGCCTGCATATGACTTAACACAGGGAATAACACCTATATTCTCATGTGGCTATAAAACTCATCATTCCACCCTGCTGCAGCAAAAGGAAACAAAATATAGACATGGACCTCAAACAGAATACCTGAGCACAGATATGGAGTACATGGCCTTGAAATTAAAATCATTCCTGGTGTAGCATAACAAAACGAATGACATAAAAATAACCATACAGAACCGACAGTGCTCTTGACCCTGGTGAACATTTAGAAAGGGGAAAAGAAGATGCAGCTCCGAACGTAATTATGTATTTATGGTTGCATTCCTTTCAGTATTCACTCCATAGGCGTCCTACTGATGACCACAGTGCACAACACGTACACATTATAAAGAACTAACAATGGCCTTGTATTACACACCTCTGACCTCTCACCAGCCAAGAATTACCTAGTCAAGAATAAGTGGCTAAGCCGGGCCTGACTTCAAATGAAAATATGAGCTGATGTCAACAAACTATTTTTTGTTTTGTTCCTTTCCACATGATTGCTATTACTGTTGAAAATGCACAGGCTAAAGCATATGTTTGGATACTAGAGAAAAAGAAGAAGTACTTGAAAAAGGTTCAACTGCTCCTTTAGGAAGACCCCAAGCACAGTAACCTTATATCAAAGACAGAGTGTTGAACAGGGAAGGGAAGTGCATTAATTATTAAAGCCCTTTTGGTAACAAGCTGTGAGCCAGCGGATGCCTGTTGTAAGGACGACTTCCTCCTGTTTGCAGTTGTCTACGTTTAACCCTATTATTACACATACCCACACACAATGATCTGATCAGAATAAGTGGCAGGCACTGTTGCCCAATTTCAATAAAAATTTTTATTTTTTGTTCTTCCTTGTTTTTGCTCTCATGGTTGACTAAGGCTGTCCAGACAGTATGAGTAAAGTAACGTGCACTGTGGTGTAATTAAAATGTTATCTCTATTTTAACTGTATATTACCCAGAGGAAAAAATATATTAAAGAATCAAGACGATGTCCCCTCATCATTTTGTTCAGCAAAAGGCAACTTGTGTGACAGCGGTGTTATGAGGAGCAATCAACAAGAGCATCTTCAAAAATTTGGCAAATGGGGCATGTGTGTAAGCATAAATAGTTGTTAATTTAGGAATGCATTTTTTGAGCTCATCTTTTAAAACAATGTCTGGTTTCAGAGTTCTTGATGCTGAAGGTTTTCTGAAGCATGTCAGGCATCTGGACAAGCCATTGTTTATCAGCTACAGTCACAATATCATCCACCAGTCATTCCTGATCTATTACATTCCATTAATGACCCTGTGCCTGTACAAAATACTTCTGAGCAGTCAAGATACTTCGGGAGTAGAAACAACTCAAGCAAACATTCTTCTGAAAAACACATTGCACTACATGCAGAACGATGCATTGCACTTCTCCCTGCAGTCTCAGATTTTAAAGGCACCCACCCTTCAATCATTGCCCTTGGTGTCCATAAATGACTGTGTGCAACAGTTAAACGACTCGTGAACTATTGTGTTAGATGAGCTGGCACTGAATTAAGTATGGTTTTAACAAACACTGCTCCACAGGGCTCCTGTAAAACTCTTAGTCAATGGACTCTCCGTTCTAAAGAATAACTAACCTTTGATTAGCATGTCATTTGTTTGCTTTGGTCAGTGACCTTCAACCCTGGGAATGAGCAAGGCATCCTTTACTTCCTCCACCACAACATGCCAATAGGTCATTCACTACCCTTCAATAAGACCACCAGCCTTCTTTTGGCCAATCCTCAAAAGGCTTTGTTTATTGGTCCTAATAAAAGTGTGTGTTCCCCAGGAAAGCGCTGAAGGCAATAACTCAGGCATGACAGAGTGAGTGCTTAGCGATAACGTTATTATAGCAGTGGCCGATGTGTCTGTGCTTAACTATACTTTAAAAGCAGTATTGCAAACACTTTTAAAAGTGCAAAATGTATGTCTTCTTCAAATATCCTTGTACCTTTTGTAGTGTTTTTAATGAAAGAAATAACATAAGATAAATGCTCCATAACATTAAATGCAAATATAAAGAGGTTTAAAAAGTGTAATGTTGTGTACAGTGTAATTAAAAAATAAACCAGTGTAACCATTGGCAAATCACTGTGGGATAAGCGGAAAACCAAGTGTTGGATCATGCTGTTATAGCACAATAATCCATGCTGGTATGGTGTGATTTGAATTTATTCATGAACATCACTTTGCTCTTTATAATCATTTATAGTTAAATTTAATAGTTTCTATGAGACACGTTAGTTTCTGTTATTACTTACATTATAGCAGCTATAAACAGATGTTCCCTCTTGAAGATCATAAAACAAGCAAAAATGGGTAAAAAGCTTGTTACCAAGAAAACAGAAAGGCCTCTGTTCTGAACTAGAAAACTTACTGAATCTTACATCATACGGCCACCAGAGTATCCTTCCATGAATGATAATAAATGTCCTATATCAGAGCATTCCAGCATATCAAAAACATTACAGTCTTTCAAAAACTAAAATAACAAGGCTAATTCCTTTTTTATATACACAGAAGACATTTGGACTTGAGTTTAAAAGATGAATATAAGAAGATTGAAGAGAATTTCAGCTTCTCATTTTCTTCCTTTAGTCTAATTTCCAGGATGTTACATGTATGTACAACTGGATTGAGGTCTGACTTGACCAGTCTAATACCTTCAACTTTTCTTCATTGATGTACTCTGTTGTGTTGGAAGTGCAATCCAATGAGACTATGAGTCATAGTCTTGCTGCATTATGAAGTTCTTCTAAATTGCATGCATTTCTCTGTAAAATGGTAGACAATGTTTCTGTAAACTTCTAAATTCTGAAGAAAAGCAGAGGGGACTGTTCTTTTTTAATACTTATGTAAAACTTTTTTAATACTGAATGTAAACCTTATTGAAATGTTTAATATTAATCTTTGGTTATGAATGGTGTCTGTCCTATAAACCCTTATGAATCTATGTTACTATAAAAATGAAAAACCCTTTACAAGTGCATTAATATAAGACTATTGTTCATGTAGAACGTCTGAACCAGGAACCGCTATTAACAATTTATCCACGCCTTCTGATCTGACCATTCACCAGTACTGTAGTACAAATGATATTCACCTACTGATTTATAATATTTTACACTATATGGTATGTCAGGACACCTGACCATTAAATACATACTGTATGTCATCCTTCACCAAACTGAAGGCATACAAATAGACTTGTGCCTTGCTGTAGTTTAAGCACTGCATGCCATAGTTTAAGATTTCCATTTACTGTAACTAAGGAGCCAATTTCAATCTCCCTGTGCTCATTGATGGGGAAGATCTTAAGTGGCTTCAACCCCAATGAACATGTTTGACATGGATTGACCCTCCTCAATTGATGTCAGTGCCAGACCTGACTAGCACCTTTATGAGCATATAAGCCCAAATTCCCACCAACACACTCAAGAATCCAGCGAAAAGCCTTCTCTTAAGAGTGGAGGCTGGTATAGCTCTAAAATGGGCACCAATTTTCAATTGGCATGTTTTCCATGCAACAATTATTTATTGGAATAATGGTCAGGTGCACACAAACATTTTTCATATAGTGTCGATTCAGAATTATATTTTTAATGTAAAGTTGGTTTTACAGTTTTAGTTCAGCACGACCAATTGTTCTAGTGTCTTGTGGTTTGAGGTACCTGCCATATTTCTACAGAACATTTATTTTTAATAGTTACATTTAAGTTTTTTAATCACCAAAGAACTCGATCAAATGAAACTATGTATTTGATGTGATTTTTATTTTATTTTATTTTATTTTTTTTGTGAAAATAGCATTTCCTCACAAATAAACCCCACTGATGTTTGGCAAAATAAAAAATAAAAAATAACAACAACAATTGGCTTATGCAGGATCAGGAGTCCTTTCAAGTGCTGTCGCTTCAATTATCTTCAAAGTGGAACAGTACAGAAACCTTTATTTTGGTTTAGCATGACTTGAACCTGACCCCATTTCTTCAAGCTTGTTGAGGATTGCATGTTCTTTTAGTGCTGTTTTATTGTTGCAGCACTTTTACTCATTTAGAATTCTTTTTGCCTCAATTTATTATTCATTAGATTTCATTAATTTTGTAAAATGTTCTAATTGGGTATTTCTAGCATAGATAACAAACCCTTCATCGTTTTTGTACATGGATAGTATTATTTCACATCTGCTTTTGTAACAGTTACCATATTCAAAGAGACTGGGGTGTACGTTTTAATTAGGATTTAATGAAATTGGTACATAACCTGGTGAAACTGGGCAAATGTCTGTCTGTTTCACAAGGGATAACTCGTTATCTCGCTCACTCTTTTTCTTTTCATTTCTATCTTTCTTTCTTTATTAATTAATTAATTAATATTAATAATTAAAATAAATGCAATTATTTTGGCTTATAAAACAGATTATATATTGCAGCACATGTGGTACAAACTGTATTACAGTATTGGACTGAGTGAGATCTCATGTTCTTTAAACTTTTGAATCTGCTGAATCTGGAATTTTGTCTCTGGGTTTGGTGTTGGGGTTTCTCTGTGCGCTGACCGCTCATTCTCCTCATTAAAATAATATAACTGGCTGACATTTTAACTTTTTGTGTATGATCTAATAGATTTTTGCTTATTGTACTCTAGCTATACAATCATAAAACACCTACTAAGAAATTAGTCCACTTGTTTATGGACAAATATGAATCTTCAAACTCGGAGAGTATTCTTCCAGTTTTTGCCACTTGATTTTTAAGCAATAGGTGATGTGTAGTGAAAGCCAATCACATTGAATGGCTTCTTAATGTCACGGTGAAGCAAAAATACTTTCTGTGCTACACAATGGCTGCCATGAGTGGTTTGAATGTGCTAATATGTTTTTTAGAGAGTGTTTAAGCCAATGAAAGAACATTTACACTCTGTTACTGACAGTCATTCCAGCAGCATGACAGCTATGTGTCGCTAAATGTCCATGATACATTCTGTGAAATACAACATTATGCAATTTGGATGTTACACCATGTTACATACTTAAAAACAATTATATGGGATACGGTATTTGTGTACAAGAGACATGACACAGCATACAGTGTGTGTGTGTGTGTGTGTGTGTGTGTGTGTGTGTGTGTGTGTGTACAGATGATTCACATGCTGTGTGTGCAAAGCTGTTGCATTTGCTTTGTCTGGTTCTGTCCCTATTACTGTAATGTTATATGTCTCAGGGGACAACTGACCGACACACAGTTGATTGATGCACAAATGAACTTCATATGGTGCATTCATGTGCTACTGATGAAGGAGGAGAAGGAGGCTGATGATGCTGTAAACTAAAGTTTTTGTAATACTTATAAGGTTTAGCATGATTTTCGACAGTTTGTTCACAATAACAAGGTTAGCTGAATGTCAAGCCCTATTAAGGTAAATTATATCTGAGCAGACATATCAAACAGAAGAAGAACAAAAAAGTGAAAGTAACTTCTATATGTGCGCAACTCATTTTACCTTAAATGGGGTCAGTACCTAACATAAATGTGTATGCAGTATGTGTATTTGCATACCTAAACAGAAAATAATTTAAAGCTTAATCGTTTATAAATGCTGGCCTTGTCATCGTGTTCATCTTGGTAACAGTAAAATAATTTATAATACAATTTTGTGAGATCACACAGTATAAATCTGGCAATACTGAAGCATTAAATGCCCTTAATTCCTTAACTCTTACTTAGGTCTTGAATAACCACAATGTAGTAATTCATTTGAAGGCTCCTATCAAAGGCTTGGAGAAGTAACTCTAGTTGTTTCTCTGTAAATCATCTGCTGTAAATCTTCCTAAAGTTGCTAAACTAGCTTCAATCATCTGTGGCTTTTTTTTTTTTTCAACAAATCATGCAATCTTCTTTTTTATTATTATTATTTTTTATGTTGACTGTTTAGCTTTTTCATCAAGTTCATTTTGAAATTAGTTTTTATTGTACTGGGTGGTTGCTGCTGATTTTATTTCAAGTAGTTCTTGTTTCATTTGATGTGAGGTTGGTTCTTTTTTTCTTGTTGTTATGCTGCTTTTTAAATAGGCAGTAGTTAATTAAAGTCACCTCTCATTTTTGAAAAGTTGACTTGCCCTTCAAGGCCATCATATTCAAGAGATAAATTTAACAACTTGTCCCTCTCCAGCAGTCTTGAGATATCTTTCTTTACCTACCCCTTTATTAATTTAGGTTTCTTTTTAACTGATGTTCTATGTCTTTTTTTTTTTTATTTCGCCTTGAGTTTAATCTTTTTTAGTAGAACGCTTTAATCCCAGACACAATTATCCCTATGCAGCCATGTCTAGCTGCCTTGGTACAGGCTAAAGCCCTAGGCAAAAGCACTGGGTTCTCCTACTGCCCACACTGAAGATTACAGACCACTTCAGCTTCTCCACACATCCTTTAATGCATGTTGTATAGTCAGTAGTGTTAAAAATCTGTTCTCCAAATCATAATCATAGTTCACATGCTAGGTGATGTGAAAGTATACACCAGACAAGCATTGATCGTGGAAGGGAGATATGCTACAAGGGTGTACTTTGCACAGTTGTAAAATTGTCCCTAAGGATTCTTTCATAGGTTAGGGTAGAATACCGTAATACATATAAGTGTACACTGTTCTCTATGTGTGTGTGTTCTGTGCGCCTGCGCTCTCACATCCATCTTTAACATATCCACAATGCCTACAGGCCCCAAATGTCAGTATTATCAGGCAGCAGTCTTGGTCAAATTTGCATCTGTTAGCATCAGTGTGGGTGCAGTTCTAAAGAGCAGGAGTTCAGAGCAGTCACAGCTTAGTGTTCATATCGATAAGGCTGCGTTCAAAGCATGGAAGGAATGCATTTGTGATGTCAAAGCTGAACAAATTCCTTGCTACCTGCTATGAGCTCGTCCTCCTCTGAGCTTCAAAGTGAGTGATGGAAAAAGGGAAAGAACAGATTGTTTGGGCATTTTCTGCAGCGGAATGGGCAGCCAGTTTAAGTTGCTGGAAAGATATGCTCACCGTGGCTCTCTCTAAGTTAAACCTATAGACTTAGACTACGGTAACCACTTACATGTCCATGCTTAATACACCACATCTAAAAGGAAAAGTTTTATTTACAAGTCAGCGCCTTTCAGAGTCCTGTTAAGAATCAGTGCCACCATACCACCCACAGTCAGCATACCCACAATGCCCTTGGGCGTCAACATCATAGTGTAACGCCACAGCATCACACAGAGCCAACACAGATACACTGCTGTGGTTTACGTTCAAAAAGTCCGCTCTGATCCAGTCCTTCAACTCACACGCATCCATGGCCTGAACCACTTTCAGAGCTGAGCACAAGCACAGTGAAAGTAACCATGTGCCACATGCATCCCTCAACAGAAACTTGAACTCAGGATTAACAGGACTGGAAAAGTGTTTCTCTGGCAACCAAGCCAGTCAAACTAATCATAATTAAAAACTCATGAAGACAACTGACACAATACATGAACTTACACAAGATCAATATGAAATTGTAGCTGAAAAGCAACAGAGTTAGAATTAGCAATTGGAAACGGAACTGCAACATACATTGTGATTATTGGTGATTATATGTTGTGTGTACTGTATATACCTTATGAGTGCTGTATAAATGAGCCAACACTCTTGTTAGATGCAGGTTTTCTCAAAACTAAGGAGTACAGGAGAGCAGCAGCGTTGGAGGGGACATCAGCCTACGCCAGGGGGCATGCTGGAGATAATTGGCTGACCAGCATATTGAGAATGAGGAACTGCTTAGGGGGGTCAGTGCTCTTCGCACACAGTGAGTCATTAGTGACCAGTGCTGAATGGAATATTAAGCTGTTTAAAAAAAAAAAAAAAAAACTATTAAAATTTGAGCCAGGAATCTGTGCCAATATTACAGAAGCAGGTTGACAGAGGGAGATTAAAACTTTATAGGGTCAATTAGCAAGAGTGGCCTCTATCCACCAGAGTAGGGCACAATGGTGCCAGGGATAGAGCAGAACCAGGACAGCAGCAGACAATGAGGAAAGAATTTTAGCCATGGTAAATTCAGTGCCACTGAGATGCTCAGTAAGGTCACACTGACCGTAGCAACAATGAAACTCTCAGGCCCTGTAATGAATTTGGCATAAGCCTTGTGTGTGTGGAATTGCAAGCAATTTTTTTTTTTTTTTTTTTGCAATGAGAGAGCAGTTTGTTCTGTGCTTTTAGGTGGATGTGGTAGTGTAAAAACAAAAAAAATGATGGAAGAGTAGGGACTGCCAAGCAGAAGAGTGCTCGGCAGCCTTGTGTTGATGAGATACTGAATGGAAAACTAATAGAGTCCCAGGGACAGCTTAGACAGGAAGGTACACCTAAAGGGAAAAGTAAAATACTTCATCAAAACATAGCAAAATGACCAACAACCTCCCCTTTGAAACAAAAGAATCTATGATCTGAGAGTAGGCAAGTAGTCAGAAAAAAACATCGCCTCGGCATCTCCTTTTATCAGCTGCATTAATTTGCTCTCCAGAACAACAAATGATTTTTTCAGCTCTTTTGAGAATTTTTTTTCTTTTATGTGCTTCTCAGACATTAATTATATATTTATATATAGAATATGCAAAAAGAAATCACAATGTTGGAAGGCATAGTGATTAAATATTAAACAATGCAGAAATTCTGTTACCTAAAGGGATGCTAGTTCTTTTTCTTCTTTTCCCCCACTTCAGCCTCTTTTTTTCCTCATCTGTTTCTCTTTGTGCTGAAAGTTCCTTTATAGCAAGCTGTGCTCCGAAGGCATGCATAGCAGGCTCAGATGAAGTTTATCTCAGTTGTGAGGCAGCCTGGGTCATTTTGCAAAACTAATGTGTCAATACTTGCCGGCTGAGGCACTGACCAATATGTTTGCAATATGCATTAAGTTTGAATTATTTCTTTCCCCTTGGCTGCCATGAAAAGATGGAAAGAGAGGGAGAGAGAGGGGGCACTCTGCACACACTTTGGCCCTCGTCCTCAGGGAAGCATTAGCAAACATTTGAAGGGGGGAAAAGGCATCTGCACCATAACCAAGACACTGTATGGTGAAGAGGTCGCAGTCCATTCCACTACAGTGCTATTTTAGTTCCTCGGCTGAGGTGAAGTAAAGGCGGTGTGGAGGGAAAGGAGAAATACGTCTCTGCTCTTGCATTCAAACTGTGCCATTTTGCAGTGACTGTCAGGCTCTGTGAGATTGAAGACTAGTGCTGATGACGCACCAGTAAACTTTCCTATTTGGAATGACACTCAATAGTCAGATGTGGGCAAAGGGATGAGCCAGGACACAAATTCACTGTGTCCTATTACTTGATTCATACAGTACAATGTCGTTTACTTTTGTACATTAATGCAATGTGCTATTTAATGATTGCTAAGTGATAAGACTTACATTCCCACCCTCTGCTACTTACGTATGCACAGCAACTACAGATTTACTTTATCTTGTATATGTATCTATGATTCTTGGCTGTTCTGATTTTGGCTTAATATATTGGTGGACAGTATTTTTCATGTCATGACACAGATTTTTGTTTGGATTTACAGTATGTCTGAGCTTGTGCTTGGCTATTCCAAAACACCTTTCCTGTTCTTGTTGTTGTTGTTGTGGTTGTAGCTTTCAACTTTTCATTTCCTTGTAGTTTTCCCTATGCTTTGTATCAGCCGTGACATTCAAACCATCTTCCTCATATTGTGTAAGGCCCTATTGTGCCAACAAAACCGCTCGTTGACCTGTCAAGGCATGGACTCCACAAGACGTCTAAAGGTGTGCTGTGGTATCTGGCACCAACACATTAGCAGCATATCCTTTAAGTCCTATAAGTTATGAGGTGGGACCTCCATGGATCGGACTTGTTTGTGCAGCACATCCCACAGATGCTAAATCAGATTAAGATCTAGGGAATTTGGAGGCCAAGTCAACACCTTGAACTCTTTTTCATGTTACTCAAACCATTGCACAACAATTTTTGCAATCTTGCAGTGCACATTATCCTGCTAAAAGAGGCCACCGCCATGAGGGAATACTGTTGCCATGAAGAGTTGTACTTGGTCTGCACCAATATTTAGGTAGGTGGTATGTGTCAAAATAATATGTATATGAATGCCGGGAACCAAATAAAGTTTCCCAATAGTACATTGCCCCAAGCATCACCCAAACCTATGTTTTTCACCAGATCAGGCCATCTTCCTCCACTGATCAATGGTCCAGTTCTGATGCTCACATGCCTGTTATAGGTGCTTTCAGCAATGGTCAGGGGTGAGCTTAGGCTTTCTGATTGTGTGTTCTGCGATTAGCGATTTGTGCTAAATTAGCTCTTTAGTGGGATCGGAATTTGCAGGCAATCCCTTGCTTCCTATGCACAAGTTGTCCATTTCCTTATGCTGTTAAAGCAAACCTATTGCATGATAATCCCACCATCATGCTTAATCACAGGACTAGTGTTGCCTGGGTATTAGGCTGTATTTGTATTCTACCAAATGCTTTGGGGTTAGACTCAGTCGCATCAGCCCACAAAATTTTCCAGAAACTTTCTAACTTTTCAAAACCTGTTGCACACTGCCACCATGGAGGCCAGATTTGTAAATAGCTGATTGTATTGTTAAGGTCTGCACAGGGTCTCCTGTTTCAGCAAGTGAGCTCTTTGGTGCGTTCAGTGTCACAGTCACACTCTTGGATGTCTTTTTAAAAATTGCCTTGCTTGTCTGAGCACTCAGTTTGGTCAATATTATTTGATCTTGTTTGTGCCATTTTCCCTCCATTTTGTTATAATGGTTTTCACAGTGCTCCTAAGAAGATGTGCTGATGTAGTAACCTTCTCCGTCTTTTTTTTTTTCATTTCAAAACTGCATGGGAAGGTCATTGGTCTTGGTGACAGCAGGACTAATCCAGTTTGCCATTTTAGCTGTGAGACCTCCCAAAGGCAGTGATATTTATTGTGCAAGCATACAATTGGAAAGAGGTGGATTTAAAATTAACACAGGTGTACCTGGTTTAACATATTTAATGTGAGCACTGAAAAATTCAATACTAGTCCTAGTTTAGAAAGAAAGTGGGTGAATTTGTACGACTTTGTAGATTTTTACTTTAATAAAGTATTGTGAAAAATCATGAAGAAAGTATAAGGAAATGCTGATAGAACTAATGGAATTAAATGGTTATGAAGGACAATAAACAGTTATAAACTAAACAAAAACATTAATATTCGTGTAAAACCCATTTTCCTTTAAAAATACATCAATAGTCTTAGGTACGTCTTATGTGCAGTTTTCTAAGAAATAGTTTGTTAAGAATCTGCCACAGATCTTCCTGAGCTTCCTTAATTGTTGTCCTTGCTGATGTTTTATTTCTGGTAAATCCTGACTGCCTTCATGTTATTTTTTTATTATTGAAAAATGGTGAAATACATAATATGCTACTTTGTTGTACAAGCATTTTTATATAGCATAGACAAATAAACAGATTGATGGTTGTTCAGGTCACAGACTTTTCTGAGGCCTCACAGTAATAGGGTTTCAAATAGAGAAATATGTTCTGGCTTAAAATGGCTTCCAAAATGAACTATACAGGGAAATAGTCATAGTAATTTTGCTATAAAAGCACTGCTGGTGAAAAAGAAGGAAAAAAGGCGCTAAGAAAGGGCTGGCTACTTACTTATGATATTAAAGAGTAAATCTGGACATCACACAGTTACACACACACACGCACGCACATTTGCATGTGCCTTTTGGGCGTTTTTCGAAGTCAAATTCAAAGGCTCCATATAGGTCACTCCAGAACCAATCAAAAGTTAGGTAAAAGCTTTTCAACCAAGGACAAGATTACAGTCTGCTGAAGTATTTTAAGGGCAAAACTGATTGCAAAAAAACATCATATTAAAATGCAACATTTTGCATCAGACAGGAACAAACAAGTATGAACAAAAGAGGTGGCGTTAGATTGCTAAAGCTTCCCCTTTGGAGAGGCCTGCTCTGGCCCTGGGCAGACGTGTGATTGGCAGGTGGGGGAAAGCAGGAGTGAGACCCTGAGGGTAGTGTGCGCAGCAGGGATTTGGGTTTCACTATGGCCTCCCTCTCGCTGCACGTTTGAAATCTAAGAATAAACAGTGATAAGGCTTAAAACTTTTCACCCCTGTTTAATTTTGCCTGCTTCACTACCTCACCAGGGACCCTACCTAAGAAGGACTCTAAGGTGTATAAGAGAGAGAAAGGGAATATAGTGAGGTAGTGCAATAGTGAGTAGCTGAGTGAGAGAGAAGGTGAGGGAATAAGTGTTACACACATATTTTTGTTATCCTGCCTGCACAGGCTAGCCCGTGTGAGCCCTCTGACTGTTACACTAATCACTTTTACCTGGAAACTGCCGCCTTTATTCTTCTCATTTCCTTTTCATGGAATTATGAACTAGCTAAAGTTTGGGAGATGCACCATGTCTGAACATTTACTTCCTTCCTAGTGTATAAATTGCTATCTCAACCTTTCACTTCATTTGCCAGAATTTTGACACCCACAACCTCCTTGTCTTCTCTGCATTTTTCAACAACTCCTACTCAAGCAACCCAGAACTTCAGCTCAAGTTCCCAGAGTTCTCATCCTTTTACAGTTCCACAAGCACTCCATAATGCACAGTCTGTACTCGAACTCAAACTGCCATTCTGTGCAAGGAAGAGTAACTGCCATCCAAAGACTGTTACCCTGACTAGAGGTGAGTTTTAATCTGTTAGTTTCCTTCTCTTCTCACTTTCCTTAGTTTGTTTTCATATCAAAAACCCACCATCTGCCTTCTGTTGATTATACACTGTATGATGTAATTGCAAATAAGTGAAGTAGACAGTACCTTCATTGCTATCCCACTTTGGACTTTAAGCATGATGAGGGTGATGATGTACAATAAGAATGTGTTTAAAGACGGTTTGTAAGTATAACAAGCACACGTGTCGAAAATAAACACTCCAGGAAAAATCCATTAATACCAAGGCCCCTGCTTGCTTTGGCTTTGTTTTCACTTTGATTTGCTGCAGTTGCAGTTTTGCTGGTTCACTCGCGTGAGGTCCAGGGAACAAATTAATCGACTGAGCACCTGAACATGAGCTTTGATTTCTGACTCCTTTTCCTACTAAACATAGCCAGGGAAGTGCATTGCTGCACACATGTGTAGAAAATCCCATTCCAAACACATGTACAGGGGCAATGTGTCATTTTTATTAGAAACATAAAGTCACTCTTCTTTAATGTTTTTCAGATTTGTGTTAATTTATCAGAAATTCACTGTATTATACATTGCATTGGCCTTGAATGAGCATCTGGCATATTGGCCACTTTGGGTGAGCATTTACACTCTGTGTCCTTCACTTTTATTTTTACATTTTACAGTGTAAAAATACACTGTAACACTAACAGTAAAGAGTTATACTTTATTATGGTACATAGCTCATGATATTGAAGTAGAGAAGTTATATAGTTTGTGAAAAAATGTGCAACTCTATAGATAGATTCATAAAGTAGATAGATAGATAGATAGATAGATAGATAGATAGATAGATAGATAGATAGATAGATAGATAGATAGATAGATAGATAAGAAATTCGTCTGTTGTTCTGTAAAACCCCTACTTTAGTTTTGGTTTAAACAAAAACTTCAGAAATCACGTAGTTATTTGACTGCACATGTTCCTGAAGTGGGAACACGTGGCTTATTGGTTAGAATTGGTGTCTCACACTTCCAGGGGTTGGGGTCTGACTTCCACTTCCACTCTGAGTTGTATCTTCTTAAGTTTGTATGATCTTGCCATGTTTTGTTAGTTTCCTCCGGTACTCATACACTGTAGGATAAATGGTATTTGCATGTGGTGGAAGTGTGTGCCTGTGCCCTGAAGTGGATTGGAAACCTATCCATAGTGTCCCCCACCTTGTGCCCTGCATCCTGGGATAGGATCCAGGCCCCCACCTCAGGATAAGCTGTATGGAAAATTAATTATTTATACCTTTAATTCTTAATGAAACATCACTTGCAACATTTCTGCATGGATATAGTGAATGTCTATGTGTAGACTATTGTATATAATGTCTATGTTTTTTTTTTATTGATATACACATACTGTACATTTACAGACTATACATATGATCTATTTATACACTGGAACTGGAACATTTTTAATATGTGATTATGATGACAGTATTTATAACTACATTTAATGTAACTGCAGTGGTATGCATAGCAAGCTTGGATCTCTGTTCACCAGTGGCCGGGATTTCAGAAAATGTAAGACTTCTTCCAGGTTCAAGGAGAGCTAGATTTGTTTTAAAAAATGTTTGAATGATGTGCAACTTTGAAAATAATTGCTTAGATTTTTTTTTTATTGTTTTTTGTTTGTTTCTGTGTAACTTGTTTGTTAATTATCAAAATTCATTCCTCATTCCTCATATGTCTGGCCTTCTGAATTATCTGCCTTTTTTTTTTTTTTTTTTTTTTTAAACAAAAAACACAGT
>JAQMYG010000038.1:13976576-13994110 GCA_030014215.1 Clariallabes teugelsi | reverse complement strand
TTATTATGCTTTTATATTTTACACACACACACATACATACATACATACATACATACATACATACATACATACATACACACATACACACACACTTTAAATTCTTAACACAAATATATTCTTCATGGACTGTGTGAGGTGACGAAATGAAGACTCATTGCACTGAGAAGCAAAGCCAACACTGAGAGAGAGGAAAAACATAATGTTTTATAATCAAAAACTAAGATTCATTGGATCATCATCAAAAAATATACAAAACTCAGTGTAATGTATGCTTACCTAGAGTCCATTGGCTGACAACTGACTTGGTGCCATTTGCAGTCGAATTGGAAGAACTCTGGGTCAGTGCACTTGGATTAGAAAGGTCTACCGGTGTGCCAGTGGCAACCCGTGTAGTTGTATTTCCCAGTTGTGTTCCTGTACAAATGGAGTCAAGAAACTTTACTTATAAACCACTGGCTTCTATTTATCACAGACACCAAAGATTAAGTAAATATGGATTTTAATGCCTTGAGTAAGTGAGGTTACTGTTACCACTCCAATGCGATCTCAATCATAACATTTTATGTTTTTGGCCCTAGTGCAAATCACTACCAAATCGAAAACACAGCAATCGTAAATTATTAGTGATACTTGGCTTGTGACCGGAATCAGACAGTTTTCAACTTGGTCATTGGTCATGACCATTTATTGGCTGATCAGCCTAGGATATGAAAGATTGTGCATGTGAATCTAAGTAGCTTAGCAGCCATTTGCATTTAATTTAGCATCCAGAAATCATTGGATTTTTGCGTAGCAGGAGGGGTGCACTCTCATGTCAATCGTAGTGGGACCAGCACAACCATGTGCGTGTACTCTTTATGTTTAGTATGTGTTTGATATGTGCTGCAATCATGTATTTTAAAGTAAAGGTCAAAACAACAACCAAAATTGTAAAAAACTAAACAAAAAAAGAGGTACTTTAACTTTAAAAGCTCACCGTTTGTCGAGCCAGTAAGGATGGAGATGTTGTAAGAATTGACATTAGCTGTGGTCTTGAGGTTGAAACTGGTGCTGGTGTTGAAGATACACTGAATAAGACTCTGGTTTTGTGATACTGCACCCAAATAACCTGATACGGTGGACTGAAAAACAAAAACATAAAAAATAAAAACAGAATGCACAAGTGTTTGCTTAAATATCTTATAGAATGTTAACATAGCTCACGTAATGACTGCAAATCTTCTAAATAAAAAGTTGTGACGGGTTAACATTCATGTGCACTACTTTATTTTAACCACCTTATATAAGCTCACTGAACACTTAATTAGGAACTCCTGTACAGATACACATTTATGCAGTTATATACTCAGTCAGTAATGTGTTAGCAGTGCTGTACATAAGGTCATGTAGATAGCATGATTGTGGGTGCAACATGGGCTAGTCCAGGCTGGAGGGGGTGGTGTCATGGTGTGGAAATGCTTTCTCGGCACACATCTGGGTCATGAATACCAGTCAAGCATGGCTTGTATGCCACAGCTTATCAGAGTATTGCTGACTACCATCTTCTAATGGCTACAGTGACTGCAGTATGGTATTTCACCACATTACAAAGCAAACATTGTCTCAGACTGGCTTTATGAACATGACAATGAGTTCAGTGTTTTTTAGTGGCCGTCCCAGTCATGGAATCTTAATCCAATATAACACCTCTGGGATGTGGAGGAATGGGAGATACGCAGCACAACAGTGCACCTAGAAAATCTGCAGGAATTGTGTGTTGCAGTTATGGCAAAATGGACCAGAACCACAAAGGAATGTTTATACCAGCTAATGAAATTCATGCCACAAGGGGTTATGGCTGTTTTGGGAGCAAATTGAGGCCTTATCCAGTATTACTACCGTGCTCCTAATAAAGTGCCCTTTTACTGTATATTTATTTTAACAGGCAGAAAGATATAAAATCACACAATATTTTAACAGATGAACAATTTGATATTGGTTGCTTGATGATATTGCTAGAATATTGTAGTTTTAATCACAATGCACACATACCACATTAGCAGGAGTCAACACTGAACCATTTTGAGTGGCGGTTTGAAAGAAAAAACTGCTGCCGTTGTTGGTGTTGTTATTGTTGCCACAGACAAACACATAACTGGAATTCTGGAACAACAACAAACAAAAAGAAATCATTATGATCGTAGTTCACTGGATGTGATACCTTTGGAAAAAAAGAACAGGAACAGGTTCTACAACATATCCTCAGTCTAACAAAAGCTAATGAAATACAAATGTTGCGTGTCTCAGTTGAAATTTTACTAATTTCCATAATCCAATGTGTACAAAAAGGAAATAATTTCCATCTTCATTTAGTTGCAGTTGGTATCTTTACCTGGTTGGCGAGTGCCAGTGCGACGTACCCAGACGATGGTCCACTGAGTTCAAAGGAAAACATTTGGTTGTTCAATGTAGAAGAAGTGAAAAAGCAGCTGGATCCTCCAGGATTACAAGCAGCTGGACTTGACAAACACAGCTTAGTGCTGCCACAACCATTAGAAGTGATGTTGAGCTAAAGATGAATAGAATGAAAGAAAGAGTTAGTACTTTTGTTTAATAATTCTACGGTTTTATATTATGCATTTATATTATGCATTCTTATAGATCGACTCTTTGACTGTTTACTTGAATGTAAAGGGTTTAATCCACACCTCAACGACTTATAAACAAATTGGCCTTTAAATAATATTAGTTGGAATATGATGAGAATTGTAATAATTATGTTTTCTGTGAGTAGCAATTCAAAATGCTCTATAGTTCAGGGAAATTAAAATAATATTTTTATGCATATTTAAATAATGAGGCTATTTTTTTTTTTAGTTATGTAAAAAAATTTATAATGACCTGAGGAAGTTCATGGAATTTATCTGATGAAAAGAAATTTGGTCTGTAGTAATATGATGTAACATTGTGACCATGAATAATAAACTTACTTGTGAAACATTTGTGCTGTTAGTGGAATTCGCTGTGCTGTTGTTAGTGGAATTCGCTGTGCTGTTGTTAGTGGTATTCGCTGAGCTGTTAGTGGTATTCACTGAGCTGTTAGTGGTATTCACTGAGCTGCTAGAGATGATCGCGCTGCTGTTAGTCAGGTTTATTGGTGCACTGGAGTTAAATACTACAGCTCCATTTCCCAGTTGTGTTCCTGTCAGGAGAGAGTGCAGAAACCTTACTAAAAAGTAAAATGAAGTTTTCTACATTTGTGCTTACAGTAATTATTTAACTGGACTCATGTATTAAGTCTCATGTACTCATGTATCAGTCGTTTATTAATTAGTTTATTATTAATTACTCACTAACATAAAACATAAAACTTTGTTCTGGTCAGGGCAACATTGTTTATAGATGTTTATAGATGTAACGTGAGTGTTATTCAGAGGAAACATTCCATGAAACTAGTAAAAAATTCTCGACTTATAAGGAATGTTCCTGCTTATTTGTGTTCAACATCATTCTTAAAATGTGACTGTCACCATGTGACTTGTAATATTATGCTTTTCTTTAGACAAAACTTTCAATTGTCACTTGTTGACCGATATTAGATTCTCACATCTACAATAGTATCACCATCAGCCATTACTGCTCCTATTACTTCCATTTCTCCTATTATCGCTAATTTAATACACTTTGTAAGTTCATTTTACTTTGGCAAAGAAAGTCCAATTCCTGCCTCCTGAATATACCAGAATATTTTATTGGAATATTACATTTACCTGTGATTGCTTACTAGCAGTGAGTCTCAGTGCGACATGTCTAGATGTTGTACCAGTGAGTTCAATAGTCGTTTGGATGTTTACTTGAATGGAACTTACTTGTTTATAGATGTTTATAGATGTAATGTGGGTGATATCAAGAAATGTCCTTTTCATATTTGGTCCTTTAATTTTTAAAGTAACTGTAAACACTTAGGGATGAGCTGCTATTGGAATAGAACCAGCTTTTTGGTAGCAACAGTACTGGCACGTCATTACACCATAACGCTACTCAGCATTTTGCTTTACCAAAACCACACATTGTTTTACTTATATAAGCTACAGATTCAGTATATACACTTAAATTGGGAAGTCACAACAGAAAACTATACTGATTAACTATGCTGAATTGCAAATAAGCAACCCATGAAAAAATATGAAAGCTCACCATTTGTGCTTCCATTCAGGATGGTGATGTAAGCGGACGTGGTGTTACTGATGGTGAAATTGGTGCCATTGCTGATGATTAGATTGGTGGTGATGGTGAAGACACACTGAATAAGACTCTGGTTTTGTTGTAAAGCACCTTGAACACTGTTTACAGAGGACTGGAAAGAGAAGTGAAGAGAGTGGATTCTTATTCATTGTTTATTGGAATCATTTAGAATTTTTAAGAATTTGCTGAAACCTGGAGTCATTTAAGAATTTGTTAAATTTAAATGTTACATATGATTCATGATAGACTTCAGGTTAAGCTGATTTATTAAAACAGTTAGACATAATTAGTGGCTGTAAATCTCTTATGGTTACATTTTGTCTGAAAATTTATAATAATTCTTGTTTGTCAAATGTCAAAAAGACATTTGTTTCATTTACTCACAATCACAAGTTTTATTTTGATCATCTTACCACATTAGCAGGAGTCATTGTCGTGCCATTTAGAGTAGCAGTTTGGAAAAATACAGTGCTGTTAGCCGTGTTGGTGTTATTATTGCCGCAGATGAACTCAACAGCACCTCCCTAAAACAGAAAATGGAAATGAATAAAATGTTAAATAAATAGAAGTAAAAATTATTTTACAAATTTGATTATAACACAATAACCAAAGGCCTCCAACTGACTTCTAATGTAGTCTATTGTACTCATGATTACACACTGATGCTTATAATTCTATGTTCACAGTAGCAAAGTGACAGGTGATTTAAATTTTTTTTTTTTAAGTATGGTATGGTCAAGTAAAAAAAGAATCATCATTAATTTCTAGCTGTAGTGAAACTGTAAAGAAAGTAAAAGTGAGGATTCTTCTGGTAGATGTTACTTAAATGTAATATTAATAATGTTTTTTAATCCCATAAATGCATGAACATGTGTTTTCAATATTTTTTAAAGAGAGAATACGGGTCGATTACTATAATTATGTAACATGGTAAAGAGCAGGAGATTCTAAAACTGAGCACCATGTTTATTAAATTCCATAAACCATAGTCCAGCTTTGTTTATTTTTGTGCAACTGTGCACAACGGCACTAGAAGTGGTTCTAAGAAAAAACAGAATAGTACAAAGAAATGAGTTGACTTCTTTGTAACTGAGAGTGTAGCGTGCAACCCATCAATGACGTTCATCCCAATTGAGAAAACGCAGAATAACACGGCATCTAATATTTCTCCCCATTTTACGGACAACTGTAAATCATCATCAGTTATTCAGAATGTAAGAAGGCAATAGAGTTAACACTGGTGAAAATAATAAATAGCTTAGTCTCACTTAAAATAGAATCTACACAAACGTTCTGACAACTGACAAAATATTATAACTTTTCTGTTTATGACTTGATCTGTTACGAAAAACGAATTAAGGAATGTTCCTGCTTATTTGTCTGCTAACCTCATTCTTAAAATGTGACTGTCATCATGTGACTCATGATATTATGCTTTTCTTTAGTCAAAATGTCCAATTGTTACTTGTTGAAGAATATTAGATTCTCACATTACTCCTATTACTTCCATTTCTCCTATTATCACTAATTTAATACACTTTGTAAGTTCATTTTACTTTGTCAAGGAAAGTCAAATTCCTGTCTCCTGAGTATACCAGAATATTTTATTGGAATATTACATTTACCTGTGATTGGTTACTAGCAGTGAGTACCAATGCGACATATCCAGATGTTGTGCCAGTGAGTTCAATAGTTGCTGTTTGGTTGTTTACTTGAATGGAACTGAAAAAGCAGCTGGAGTTTCCTGAAGGATTGCAATTACTCACACTAAACACACAGAGTTTAGAGCTTCCACATGTAGTGTTAGTGATGTTTGTCTGAAGATCAAAAGGAAAATAAATTGTTTAGTTTATTCGGACACGTCTGAAGAATGATGCTGATTGTAAAGCTAAATGCTGTGCTCTTCTTACCCCAAGAGTTGTTGGCACAATCAGTTGAGCTTCAGTTACATGACATCCAGCCCAGATAAACACAACCAACACAAGCAGTTTGGGCTCCATATCTAATAATACGAACACAGTGATATTTTTGAACAAACATTTTTAAAAGAAAGTCACAGTTAAACTATTTAAGTGGATTAATTTGATCAAATGATTGTAAATATTTCATTTTGTGGTAATGTAACACAGCCATATTTTAGGTAGATCTAGACAAAATTGTTTCTATCTATCTATCTATCTATCTATCTATCTATCTATCTATCTATCTATCTATCTATCTTTATTTACTTAAACATATGTTGTTAGTTTAATTCTTTTAACAGATAAAAATGAAACAGAACTAATATCGTAATAAAAATGTTTTTACCTGTAACAAAAGGATTGGTGGTTTTGTTTTGTAAGATATATAGTAGACTGTGAAGACACAGTAGTTTGACTCTATTTAAACTCAGAGGGCGTAGCTATTACATCATCTTCTTCTTCATCATGGAAAAAGCAAAGGTTGATTTGCAGGTTTTTGTTGATTGTAAGACGATGCCGGTCCCAAAACTTTAATGAAAGGTGAAACATCACTGGACACACCCCTAGCTCCCACTGGTTTCATCTCTTTTATTCTCTGTTGGTATTTTTAACCAACTATTTTAAAGGCAATTTGAATATATAAACAATTTTCTGTGGATTTGTTGACAATTTGTGTTTTCATTATGAACATCATCTATACCCAGTGGCATTTTTCTTACTTATGTTTTTTTTGGTGCTATTTTTTTATTTCATTACTGAATGTTTGCGCATCTCCACTAGTTGTAATGTCGAGGAAAAAAATACAATTTAATGCTTTTAAATGCTTTTTAAGTACTGTAGCATTAGACTTTAGACTTTAATCTCATGATAAGGACAGGCAGTAGAAATGAACATAGCCCAGTGCAGTTATTTAGTCAAGTAAATCAGTAGATTATTTAAATTAAAAATTGCATTTAAAAAGTATAAATCCAAAATGAAATACCCCCCAAATAATTTGGTCTAAATTTAATCTCAATGATAACAATAAACCAACAAACTTTGATTTCTTATATAAGTATAATCTAATTAGATTAGACAAAAATGATGATGATAAAATAACTAAATGGTTAATGTCACAGGAATTCAACCTGATCCCGAACTTCCTAAGACACTGCATGGCTTACAAACTGAAAGTTGTTTTGTAAAACATAACATTTCAAATTGTTGATAAGTTTCTGTATTGTATAAGACATTTACTGCTTTTGTAAAATAACCAACATAATTTCATCAGATTGCCTGCTTAGAAAACAATATTCCTTTTGGGCCACACAAAATACATGGATAAATTACAGTCATTGGATAGTTTTATCTAAGTAAAGCCTTCTCCTGTTCTTCGTTTTATTATTATTGTAAAATGATTGTGTACTTGAATATTTATCAAAAGATGCTATTTGTTTTTCATTATTACATGGTAGCAATATTTACTTGTTTACTCTTAATAGCTGTGTAGCTGAAATAGTTTACATAAATATCTAAGTAAAATAGTTTATAATGACTAACCCAACTGCTACCTACATTATATATGTTGTTTGTCAGGACATATGCAAGGTGTTTGTGCACCATACTCACTGGGAGGTCAGATTTACTGGAAATTAAAGTAGGACGTACTGTAACAGTCTCTATGTTCATGCATTTGCTGACTTGCCACAGAGTTGGAGGTTTTCAAAACATGTCCACCTATAGCTAAAGTTAGAACCAGTTCTCTATTTGTAAGGAGTGACCTCATCCTCATTGAGGATGAACTGAACTGCCTTTTTTTTTTTTTTTTTTTTTAAACAAAATAGACAGTGAGTGTGTATTTTACACTCACATATTTGTCAGTTCAGGAAGTGAGAGTTTGCACACATGCTCACATGTTATGTGCATGTGTGCTTTGCATTTCATTTCAATCTGTAATATTCACTGCCTTTTCACAGTTATTCAGTTCAATTGAAAAAGAAGGACGCACCTAATCCACTATTGAGTGAGGTGACTACTATACTGTATTTATATGATTTAATGCTTTAATTCCACATATTTCTCTTAAAATTTGCATTGATGTAAATACTAATGCTTTACAGTTAATATTTATTGCATTGCCAGTAAACTAACCTGTGGCATTCAGGCCAAGAGAATTACTGAACTGAACATGAGATAGAAAGTGAGTCAGAGCGGGTGAAAGACAGAGGTGGTTAGGTTGGCTCTGTGTCATTTGACAGCTATAATTACAGGCCTGCCTTGCTCTCACCGGTTCGCCATTCTGTTGCAAAGTTCTGATCCGTTGCATTGGCTTTGCCTCACCGACTGACACCAAAAAAGTGACTCCTAACTGAAAGCTTTTCAAACAGGTCCACCTGGCAACACTCCAAGGAACTGAGCATTTTTCGTGAGCTCGGGCTCTTTTCCAGCAAGTTTGTGATGTGTCTGAACTTGAGTGTGTCACCGACGTGAATGGCTCGTTGGTGGCGGTGTTTGTCTGTGCGAGTGTTTCTGTATACTAACTTAAAAGAAAATTGGAATAGAAGGAAATGAGGTTTCAGACGCAGCAGAAGGCACGGTACACAGAGAAAGAGAGAAAGAAATCTCATTTGTAAAATCCACATAGTAATTAGGCAACAACGCAGAAGTTTGTAATGTTTGTGTGTTAGTCTCTCCTCCCTTCTGCCAGAGCAGACTGCCCTGATCCCTCAAACACCAACAAAGACATTGTAAATAAGCAGAATAATCCAGTGTGTGTGTGTGTGTGTGTGTGTGTGTGTGTGGTCATCACCCCTACATCCCACACCCCACTTTGAGGATTTAGACAATGACATCATATTTATACCACCCTGTTTGTGCAAAACTACATATTATATCATCAGGTGTAATAGATAATGAATGATTCTTATACTTTATAATGATTTCTAAAGCTCTGATTATTTTCTAGTATCTTTCATCCTCAGTGCATTGATAAGATTTAAGATTTTGTATCATTACACGTACAATACAGCCATACAATTTATTTAAAATGCCTTATAACTCCAAGATATATCATGAGGGATTGTTAATTAACATTGCTCTGTGAGACAGTGAGCTTAGATTGATGTTGAACAAAATATTTAATTGGACAAATGTTAAGGCACACGTCATCTAGTATAAAAGAAAAGTATTCTGTCTTAGAGTTAGTAATGATTCAGAAGGTCCCAGGTTCAAATCCCAGAACCACCAAGTTGTCCCTGTTGGGCCCTTGAGCAAGGCCCTTAACCCTCAACTACTCAGATGTATAGTGAGATCAAAATGTAAGTCGCTCTGGATAACGCGTGAATGTAAATTCAATCTACAAGGTGCGTTCAAGTCAAACCAGTACTTTTGATCATGCAGAATACAGAACACAGTTATGAAAAAATATAAAGAACCCAGTTATGTAAAATATTTCCTAATTTCTCTATTTAATCCCCTGCTACACTAATGTACTTATCCATGCTTGGATATCATCAAGGTAGAAAGTTTTCTAAGTATACCGGCTATGATTGGACTGCATGCTTCACCCCTGAAACGCTGGCCTCCAAGGAATTCCTTTAATAGCACAAACCTGTGGAAATCATTTGGAGTGAGGTCAGGCCTGTACAGGGGATGTGGCAATAACTCCGAACCGAGTTCCTGTAAAACGCATGTGCTGTTTGTGAACGATTGTGTGTACAGTTCCCACAGACAAATACATCTCTTCTGAAAGTTGGCAAAAAGTTATGTCACTTTTTAAGCATTAAGCATCCGTTCACTGAATGTTTCCCGGAATGTCTGCAGCATGGCATTCTTTAAAATGTTTGCATTATTCAAATATATTACTGTGGTTAAGCGTCTCATCATCCCACTGTGCCTGAAATCTTCTGTAAATCTCAATCGGTTTAACTTCACTGATGAGAAATGTCATCAGTCCCGGTTTGACTTGAACGCCCCTCGTACAATCAAAGTATACTAAAAGTATATACAAAGCATAGTCCTGTCATCATGTTATAAAAAAAGGAAATCAGAATAGATTAAGATTGATTTCTGAGTTTTCATTTTTTTTTAAACATTAAATAAAAACTCTTTAGTGTTCGTCTGGCCTAAAGTGCAACACCGCTTCTGGAGTCTGTGAGTGTATGTGTGCGCACCAAAAGAGGTGTGTGTCTGTTCACACACACCCTAGTGGACATCATAAAACATTGCACAAGCAGCAGCAGCAGCAAGATCAGAGTTATAACTTAAACTGACAATCGATGTGTGTTTTAATTTCCTAGTGGGGACCATGATAGGACAAGCACAGAAAAATCATTGGCAGAAAAAAAATGCTTTTGTATAGTTGTTTCAGTTTTTTTTTTAAAGAAAAACAAATGATAAATTATAAATAACTAAAGTTAACAGTTAATTTGTTTCCTTTTTGTTTTTAAGGTTATATCTAGGGTTAGGTATAAGTATAGACATAGCATTAAATTATGAATTATTATTAAATGATGTCATTAGAACATACTCGCCTATATAATAAGACGAATGTGCGTGGTAGTTTTTTGGTTGAACATTTTGCATGTGTGCATATATTTTTCCTAATTGTTTGAATGATTTTACACACCTAGATCATTAGAGCCACTGAATAAATTAAAATGTAAAAGAATAGATGTTTGTGCATGTTGTGTGTGGGCGGGTTTGTATGTGTGCATACATGCATGCAAGTGTGTGTGTGTGCGCGTGTGTAATAAATGAGCAAAAACAATATACTGTGGCCTCCTCCTGAAAGATGTGCGCTGTCAACGGGAATAAATAACTTCACACCCCATTGCCTACTGAGAAAAAGAGAGAGAGAGAGAGAGAGAGAGAGAGAGAGAGAGAGAGAGAGAAAAACAACTTTCAACTGAATGAATATGCAAATATATATCACCCTGTCTGTGTGTTTGTTTGGAAAGCGGCTGCTTTTTTGTTGAGCAATTAAGAGTGCAAACATTTCCTTCTTCTTACTCCCTTCTGCAGAACTATTGTTAACTGTAGAGATGATGTGTAAAACCCATTGTTGCTTATTAAAGCAAAAACAGTTCTGATTCTCTGTGGTGGAGATGAGATGAGATTTGTCCCATCATGAGCAGTGTGTTTAGCTCTTCAAAAGTCCTACATACACATACACACACACACAGGCACGGCTGTCCTTGTCCCAAAGAACCACACCAACCTGCCGCCATCTAAAATATTAATAATTTTAAAAAAGATGATGATGATGATGATGATGATGACCAGGGCAATTTGACCTTCGCATGCATTTTCCAGCTGCAAGCTTATTAGAATAACCTTCTGCACCCTGGCTTCACCGTGCGCAAACACACTCGGACATGACCATGCAAATCAGTGATAGTTGGGCCCTCAGGGGAGCTAGCAGGAGCATTCCTGTAGCCTGAGTGCTGTGCTCCTGACCCGCTCATCTGGAATCTCGCAGCGCTCTCGCCTGCTCCCGCTGACCCCTTCGTCATTAGCATCAGGCCGCCATTGCGCGTTGTTTGCTTGCATTAGAATGCAACATTTTACATGCAGAATATGCAGAACAAGGCCTCCTCCGCTGGGAGGAGGGCCAGCTTTGCTCGGAGTGCACTATACTGTAAAGGAAGTGATAATTATTCTGATCATACGGCAACTGTGTTCAAGTCATTTTACTTTTATTTATTTGTTGTTGTTTTTTAAAGATACATTTTTTTTATACAAGAACAAAATCAAATAGTGATTTTTTTTTTTTTTAGTTTTCACAGTACAATGATACACATTTTGGCATTATTTCCACTGCCAGGTGACCTGCGCTTTAACTGAGTCCTCAGGCTGAACCTGGTTACCCTTATTGTCAGTGAAGCTAGAAATATCCCAGACCACTGGTCAATCACAATCATTACTCGAGACAGCCTGCAAGTTCTAGGGTACTCCGTGTGATCCTGAGCTCTGGTTACTGTCTGAGTGGATTTTCTTATGTTCTCCTTGTGTCTGAGTGGGTTTCCTCTGGTTTCCTCCTACCTCCCAGAAACATAAAAGTAAGTGGACTGTACCAGTGGGGGGCCTGGAGCTTATCCCACACTTTGGGCATGAGATAGGATAAACCCTGCACAGGGTGCCAATCCATTACAGGGCACATGTTCCTAGTTAGTAAGCATCCACCATGATCCACCATGATCCTGAGCAGTATAAAGATGGCAATGAATGCCAACCAAAATATGCCAAACTTCATACTACCATATTATACAGTCTGTCAAACTTGTACACAATGACTGTTCGAACATACTTTTTAATATTGTGTATGCGGTACTGCTTAACTAACAGAATAATTTTTTGTTGATCAAGCAACATTTCATAGCGATTTTCTTCAGTCCTGTCAGACAGTATACCCATCATGCACAAACCCAGAAAGTTATGACTTGTTATAGCATACTTGCCAAAAATTCATTTAGACAATGAATCTTCTCTCCACAAAAAAACCCTCCTCTGTGAGATCAGCAGCACCATCTCCAGAAAACTCTTCCTATGTTATAATATGAAGGAGGAAACAGGGCACAGGTATTCAGAGTACAAACTGTAACCGGACCATACACGGGGGAACGAGAAAAGGAGTGACTAAAAAAGTATGTGTGCGCGGCACATGTGTTTGTGTGTGTGTGTGTGTGTGTGTGTGTGTGTGCGTGTGCGTGTGCGCACAGGCACATCACAGAGTGCCCAGTTAAGTGCTATTGCTCGTACTGTGAGGTAGATCTTTGCTTCTCTCAAGATGTTTTCCTATGACTTCAGATCAATCCCTTTTTATTCCACCTAACAGTGCGGGATCAATAGGCACAGCCGTGCCACGCCAAATACAGCCACTGAAGGATGAGCCATCAGCATTCCAGTGTCACCATATCCGGCTCTCTCTCTATTTCTCTCGCTTAGTGTTTGGCCATGGAATAAATTAGTGCTCAAAAACATCGCTTTAACTCCCAGCCCAGCCAGTATGTGCCCCCACTCCACATTTGTATTTAATCTCATTTAAATGAAAGGGACTTTGGCTGGAAGGAGGTGGAGAGTGCCAGGCTCCACTTCAGAGCTGGCTGTGGTGGACGATAATACCCAGCTTGGTGGCACCGTGGTTAAGGGAGCAGGGCTTGGGGGGGTTGGGTTGGTGGTTGGGCGGGGGGTCTGGTGGGGGGCTTTAGGGATGTTGGGTCCAATCAAACCCAGCAGGAAGCCCCAGATGTGGGGCCACTGAGCTGACAGCACTCTCTTCCGCTCTGTATGAATGTGGCAGTGAGAGAGACTGAAGGAGGCTTGTGTAATTTATTCTTGCATGATGAATTCGGCATGTAGGTGAATGCATTATATGTATAGAGCAAGAGAGAGAGAAAATGGCTTTCAGTGACGGCTGTCTCTCAGGATGAAGGTCTGTGAATTACGGTGTGTGGAGGACAGGATGAGGGTGAAGGCTGTTTGTTTTCTTTTGAGTTGCCCTACTCTTTCTCTCTCTCTCTCACTCTATTTCTCTTTCTCTCTATCTTTCCTTCCCTCCTTAGAGGGGGAAGGACAGGAGAAACGGTTCAGATGGGCAAGATATGTGGCTATATGCCCTCGTATCTTATCAGGCTCTGCTTTCTTGAGAGTTAACAGCAAGGCACACACACAGTGTAACCAGGGGCTTGGAGAGAGGTGCTGTGCCAGATAAGGGCCCGATGGAGCAGCCACAGTGTTCAGAGGCCAGTCTGAGGAGCAGATAACAGCAGATAAGATTCATCCTCAAAGTGCTTATGGGTAACATCTTGCTAAGAGTGTATTTCTGACACTGCTTGTGCCTGAGGAGGGACGTTGCTGCCAGGACAGAATTGCCATGTATGTGTGCAGGCTGATCTTTGGTGTATGTGAGTCTATATGAGAAGGTTGGTCTACCTAAGACATTGACACATACCCCGGGACGCCCACACACCTCATCTAATGCATGACTGCTTGTGCCCAGGACCATATGGCAAAGGCACCATTTACATAATGTCATATTTTATTTAATTAGGCATTCTAAATGCGATCAGAATCTGAGGAAGATTCTCACGTGTAATGCTGGTTGGTGATACATGATAGCACTCTGACCCAAAATGCGCCCGCTGCACCCAAACCCCGAGAGATTGAGTTTCAGGCTTGTACTTAGATCTCTTATCTCGGAGAAAGGGGATTACTTATAGACAAGACTTCAAAATGTTATAAAGTCAAAGGAGACGTTTTGAGGCTCTTTGTGCAGATATTAAGGTCACCCACTTCTTGTGAAACATGACCTTTTTTCGGAAAGGAAGCTGTGAAACTAATCTGAGGGCTCTTTTGCATGTGATACCATGCGGGAGGTGTTGTGCTGGTGGACGTGTATGGGCTTGAGGTTTATTTTAGGACGTTTACTCCGTGACACAGGTGCTTTCTTTTTCCGAGAATTAGGAACTAGAGCGCCTTGTGCCGACCACCATGATCAGCCAAGTGTCAAGAGGAGTGCTCGAGCGAAACTGGCCCCCAAGCTGATACTGGCAGTGGGAAATGGGGGGTGGGAAGGATGAAGGTGGGGGCGGTAGTGGGGTGTCTAGGGGAGCAACCATGCAGGCTCCCCTAGAAAAGGGAAGGAAGGAAATAAGGATCAGTGGTTCTATCAAACAACCAGCCTCTAAGCTGCGTGCTCTCTCTCTCTCTCTCTCTCTCTCTCTCTCTCTCTCTCTCTCTCTCTCTTTCTCTCTCTCTCTCATACACACAGCTATGTCCACATCATCCCCCTCCAGCACAGAGCTCTCACACTCGTGCTCTCACATGCCTACAAAGTAAAATAAATAGAGTACACCGAGTCCAACTTGCATATTATTTAATGAAGGCAAAGTGTTTCAAGAGGCTGCTGAATAGTGCATGGGGTGAAATAAGGCCTGGCTAATAGCATAAGTCACCCTTTGTATTTTTTTTTTCATGCTTTTGTTTATACATGGACATTTCTTTTTTTTAAACATTGCTCTACAAGTAATTAAAAATTATAAAAGGAGAAAAGAATACAGGTGATATATTTCTAATATTACATAAAACAAGATAATGTGACATTTATGATTTTTAATTAATGTATTAACATTAATTTAGAGCCTCTTATACACCTACTATGGCTGAGGGCAATAGTTGTTGAAGTGTGTCTGTTAGTGTGTTCAGGTGATTGTGAAAAAAAACTGTGTCGGAGGATGACGATGAAGGAGAAATCTCTGTTCAGAGAATTATCACAGGACAAGGGCAAGCAAAGTAAGATACTGATACACCACAGGCAGAAAGGTATTATTATAACATACAATAACATATTTTTATAAAAATACTTATGCAGTGTGCAATTTGAACCATGCAGTATGGTTTAATTATGAATACAGACTACTGCCACCTCCTGGAAGGGAGAGTTACTTAATGCTACAGTGCCTCAGTCTGGACAATGTAATGCTTGCTACAAGGCACTGATGGAAGCGCAGTCCAAACTCTTCTAGATGATATCTGTACCTTGTGTACAGAAGCAAAAGCCAAGCCTCTCACTGTGCAGCATGATTAAGCAGAAGCTTGATTTGCCGGTACATCTCTGAGCAGTGAGCGACAAAGGGACCCTGTCAATCTTTTACACAATGCGAATACAGCCAGATGCGTTGTGAAGGGCTTCCACCCACACACGGCATGCAACACCGCTGAAATTCAAATATGGATCCTGCAGTACGGATCACCTCTGCACAGGCACGATGATGAAAGCCTGCAATAGTGCAAATACTTTGGTGAAATGCACGAATGAATCTATTCAAAAACACTGTCATTTTGCTGTTTCTCATAGGATGATTCACACACTGTCACTCCTAAGCTGTTGCGCGTCAACCTGAAAAACCAACAACAGCAAAACGATATATCCTCGAGCCTCTGAACACCCGCAACCGTAATTCAATCATTTTCAGTCAATAATGAATATTAATTTTTAATCCCCGGAACCTTTGTAAGTCTTGTCAAGCTGTCTTCAGGCTCTTTTGATATGTGAGTTTTAACCTTCATAAAAGGCTTGAAAGGCTGCCAACAGGCTACATCTGTTCCAAGGGCAGGGTGATGGTGCTCCTGGATGCCTCTCTCCTCCCCACAATGAGGCAAACTCTCCTGCCTGGTGCCTGTCAGTGGCAAAAGGTGTTAGTGCCACAATTAATCTCTTTAACAGAGAGCAGGGCGTCTCTTTGTTTATTCCACCCGTGCCTCTCTTTCCTTTTTCTCCTCCCTGAGGCCCCTCACACAGTCTTATCAGGAGCACTGAACTAGGCCCTTATTTCCTTATCGGCCTGTCATGGCTGACCATGGCCTCTTGAGTAAGTGCGCAAAGGAAATGGTGAAGTAAAAAAGAAAGAAGTTACAAACGGCTAACCCTCAGACTTCCACGAAACGCCTTATCTGAGGAGACCGGCTGACCTTCCGCCCTCCACCACACAGCTCAGGAATGACCAGATCTTCCCCTTTACCACCTCTTCCTTTATGCTCTTTCTATCCCTGTCCTCTTTGAACCATAAATAAGCTCTTCCTCACAGTAATATGAGCCTCATAGAACTTCCTCTCTTTCCCCTGACACATATATCTAAACACACAGCTCGTTTTTTTTTTTTTTTTTTTTTTTTTTCAAACACAGCAAATAAACAGCTTGAACTTACTGGTCAGAGTGGTGGCAGAATATGAGAATAAAATGGGACGCAGAGTGAGCAGTAAGAAAGCAGGACATTCTCTGGTGAATTCTGAGCCTGTGCTCGCTCGAAATGAAGGGCAAGTCGACGGAGCTGTAAGTACAGGCAGCCCGAGCACAGATCAGGAGAAATCCCCTGCTTCAATTAGGCATTCTCTTACTTTTGCACTCCTCTCTACTTCTTTCTTTCCCACTGTCTGATTAGAAATGCATTCCTGGATTGCTCTGGCAAAAGCAGAAAGAGTAAAAAAAAAAAAAAAAAAAGATGGGTGAGGGGGTGAATAAAGTTAATCCACTGACTTATGAAGTCAAGTGCAGGCACAGAAAATGTATCAAGATAATTGACTTAATAATAAATTTGTGGTTAAAACTGGAAAGAAAAAAATAAATAAACAAGAAGAATCAAAGAAAAAAATACTTTTTTTTCTTTTCTTGTTTGTTTAGTTTTCCTTGGGTCGATCAGAAGGGACTATATAGACTGATAGCTACAGTCTATACTTCTTTCCATACATATCCTAATTTATTTCCATATACACACTACCGTTCAAAAGTTTGGGGTCCCTTTCTAACTCCATGATGGTTCCTGATTTTTATTTCTTTCTACATTGTAAAGGAATGCTGAAGGCGTCCAAAAA